>JAJMBV010000031.1:0-155487 GCA_030585085.1 Petasospora xishuangbannaensis | reverse complement strand
GACATGTTTTTATGTATAGTTAAAGAGCGTGCTTATTTTCATATAAGTGCCAAACTAAATAAAGTTACACTCTGCAATTAAAGAAGACTTCCATTAAGGGTATCGTCCTGAATATAGCTGTGTACAAGTACCATTGGGAGTGTATCTTTACAGTTGATTTGTTAAGATACACTCCCAATTGTATCTGCACACAACTATATTCAGGACAATACTCTTAATGGAAGTCTTCCTAATTGCAGAGTGTAAATTAATTGAGTGGCACTTATATGAAAAATAAGCACGCTCTTTAACTATACATATAACATGCTTTACTCGAGTAGTTCTGGTTCTTTATATAGTACTCTCGTTTAGGTCTTTAAACGATTCAGACTTCATTCTCTCTCACTGAGTGGCTCATTCTCATTCCTTCACCTTTTCCATAAGCTGATGGTTTTCCTCTTAGGTCATGAATTACCTAATCCTTACCAACTTTTCAATAACTCATTTCTCACATTGATCTGTAAATATACACTCTCACTAGTACCTGCACACAGCTAACACAATACCCTTAATGGAAGTCTTCTTAATAGCAGAGTGCAAATCTATTGAGTTGGCATTTATATAAAATAAGCACGCCCTTTAACTATACATACAACATGTCTTCGTCAAATAGTTCTAGCTCTTTATATAGTATTCTTTCCATCATGTTTCATCTGACTACGCCTCAAGTCGTTTGTATAATCTTGAATCCTCACTGATTCGCATCTGTATCACTTTGATGCTCCTCAAGTCATTCGTATCGTCTTAAGTAATGCCTTACTTAATTACTTCAAATATTTCAATAACTCATTTCTCACATGATCGGTACATCACCAATGCTTCGTTATACTGAATGTTTACTGTGTTTTTTCGAGAGTATTGGCGCATCTTTTTTTTGTATTATCAAGCTTCTCTCCCACAGCGGTCTTGCGCACTAAACTCCCTCTGAATAAATGTGCTTCATCAACTCAGTTAATTAAAAATTGGCCATTGATCAAGTAAAGCTCTCTTTTAAATGAACTCAATAATACTGCCTTTGTTGTTATTTATTTTACACACTCTATTGTAATATTTTTCTTCACAAGTTCGTTCACAGTCTCTCCCTCAGAAGTTTCAAAGAAAATTTGTAAAACCTAAAATAATGATGGGAACCTATCAGTAATTTCCAAACCTTTGTGCTGTCATTGCTTCATAATCTAACAAGAAATTATATCCTAATTTTGGTTTAGTCATGTTTTGTTTAGAATTTATTGTCTACAGATGACTAGAGAACCCTGATAACACCTGCACACCAAATAAAACCCGAACACCACAGTTCGGTTTTCTAGATGCTTCTCTAGTATTTCAATAATTAAGAACTGAACCATCTTCTTAGAGTACATATGAAATCATAAATATGGTGTTAAAAACAGCAGATTCAGAAAGTATCTAGTGGTGTCTTGCCTTCTTTGGCTGTGGTTGAGCAGACACCGAGTCCCTTCTATCAGGATTTAGCAAAGCGTAGACACCGGAGTTTGGAGTAGAGCCCTTTCGATCAATGAGAGGTCTTACATCTGTGATATTTGTAGCACTCAGAGATTTTCTGGAGAGTTGTGGTGGTTGACCAAATCCATCTCCGGGGATACTACGTGGTGGATTTTCCATGTTTCTAAAATCACCTTCGTTAGAACAGTGACCCTTACGCATCAAACCTTCTCCACGAAGTGAAAGTGGAACAGTTGGCGCAATCCCGGAAAATGAAACTGCACGTTGATCTCTCATGCTTTGAGGTGGGATTGGAGACATCTTGTAAGCGAACTGGGGTGGTTCAGGGGTATGAATCCTTGGTGCACCTTGGTACACACGATAGTCAGGGAAGTAACTTCCCGTCTCTGGACCTCCGTTTACTGAGCCCCGATGCACATTTGAGCAGGCCGGAGATATCATTACATTAGACGGTTGGAGAGGATCACACAGAATCGACATATTTCTGGATCTGTTGGATGATTTGGATGATTTTCTGTCGGAACGGAATAGATCATGCTCAATTTGCTGCTCTTGGGGTGTACCGGGATGCATGTGATACCCATGTTGAGGCACTTGCTGGGGATGAGCAGGTGGAATAGGATGCGGATATTGCTGGAACTGTGGTGGATATGGATAAGGATGACTATAAGGGAATCTGGAGGTATCCGCGCCCATAGCTGAGGTATCTGCTGGAGATTGATTGCCACTTGGAGTTGGCATGTTCTGTGTTGAATAGTGGTTTAATCTTGGGGCTTGGTCTACTTGGTAAGAAGGAGCAAAAGACACCGGGAACTGTTCAAACTGTTCCTTGGTAGCAGCTCGTTGGATAATGGAAGCTCTGAAACGTGCAATATCTGATTCAACGTCTTGCAGAGTATATGGTAGTTGTGTATGCTGATGAGGTCTTGCAGCTGAACCGGGAGATGTCATATCCTCAGCTTGCTGAGAAATAGTCTGGTGAGGTTTTGGGCTTGTGAGCACATCTTTGACGGAGTCAGATTCCGGGGAATTGGAGTGTATAAGTTTCTGGATGATATCCAAGAGGTAGACCATATCTAGATTTGTCTTTCTCATGTCAGCGATAGCCGTGTCATAGCGGACTTGAAGCCGGGCATGTTCATGTCTCAAAGCGGCGAGATTATGCCCAAGCTCAGACAACCTCACGTTCAACATTGGATCTGCGGCGTTAGCATCTGGAGGGTATTCGGTCACAGAGTTGCTTCTATCGGAGCTGACTTCAGTATCTGATAATAGAGCGGTATCGAGCTGTGTAGCACGCGTCGATGTGTGTTTTGAAGAACGTCTCTTGATCTGTTTTAGCCCATCGATATCGCCTTTTCTGAAGCTTCCGGAGTTATGGCGGAATTCCCAAGTGCTGACGTCAGGAGGATCGGCAGCGTTTGCAACATCGCTTACCTTATGGAAACCGTACATGTTCAATTGACGCACAAACGAAGCGACATTTGTGTGCTTGAAGTACTGTGAAAGGGCTTTACTGAATTCTTCGCCGGGAACAATCACAAACGACTCGTTCGAAGGTGTCCACCATATGAGGTGTTTAAGCTCAACGTCCTCCAGCATGTTGTATAGTTTGTGGATGAACACTGTGTGTAGTCCCTTTGTATTTGTCGGGAGAAACGTGATGTCTTTCTTGGAGTCCTTTGTCTTCGACGTAGAGTCTGGGGCAGTTGACGATGAGTTTTGCGGCTGTTCGCGTGACCCGCGGGATTCGTTTGCATCCTCCGTGTTCTGTGTAGGGGTTTGTACGATGTCCTGTTGCTTATAGCTGGAAGATTTATACTCTTGCTTGTACTCTAGTGAAGTCTTTGTGGACTCTATTGCAAGCGCCGGTGTAGGGGGTGGGTACATTTCCGAGGTAACACCGGGCTGCCCCGACATCGTAGCGGATATTGTGAGAGGGTGCGACGGTGGGTGACAATAGTGTTTTGCAGGGGAAGAGACAGACTCAGATCTCGCAGAGGACTGACAGGATGGGGTATCGATATAGGCGGTGGAGGTGGGGTGGGGGTAGGGGAGGGGGAGGAAAGGAAAGGAAACGGTGTTGCTAAACAAGCGTGGGAAAAGGAAGAACAGGACGAGATGTAGGTAAGAGAATGAAGACACGCACGCTATTTCCCACTATGTTTTCCAGAGAGTTTCTGCGGATGGCCTTTTGGAAAGATTTGTGGAATTTTGTGCAGAAGCACAGAGAGCGTGGCCGGAGATGAAATGGGCAGAGAGGGAAAGGACACTTTTGAGGCGCCTGTCAAGTCCGGAGGGAGAAGAGAAACGGGAAGAGGACAGGCAGAGGAGTCAGCTAATTGCAGTGGAGAGGTGGATGTGTGGTTGTTGATGCTGTGGTTGTAGTTGCAGAGATTGTAGTTGCTGTTGCTGTGCTGTTATGGATGCTATCGTTGCTATGGATGCTGCTGCTGGTCCTGGCTATGTGATGGAGTGCGATTGGTTGGTGCGCCGCTTGTTGCGATCTGAGGGCCCACTGTGTGCGATGGTGTTGCGATATCGCCTTTGCAGTGCGGTTGTGCGCTTTTGCAGTTGTGCAGATGTGCAGTTGTGCGGATGTAGCGATGCTTCTATGCCTTTTAGTAAGGGCTGTAGTGGTAGTGGTAGTGGTGGTGGAACAGAAGACTGTTCTGGAACCGTAATTTTTCTTCTAAAACGATCCCTTCTATTACCGGGAGAACTTTCCCGTTGCCGATTAAAAGAAACGGATTTCTGGGCAGGGTTCAGGGTTTATGAAAAGACAGCTGTGAATGCCACAAGACGAAGTGCCAGCAAACCCTTTTTCCATACGGTTAAGAGCACCGCACACGGTCGATCGATTAGGGGACGTGCCGAAAAGTGAGTCTCTGAGCGCGCGTTCCCGTTTAGCGAGCCGAGTAAGGAAATTTCTTTCCTTTCCTATTTGCTGTTTCTGTATGGTGCTTAACACTGCTTTAGCGGTGGGGACCCGTCGGAGTAATGTCGGAGCGCTTACGGGCGGGTGAGGAAAATGTCTGGGTGTATCCGTGGTGTGCGGATGTGATGTACAGGTGTTTCGGAGACGCTGGTGTGCGGGTGAGAAGGTGCACGGGTGTGGTTTGGTGTGCGGGTGTAAGGCCGTACCGTAGGACCGTCGGTGTGGGGGCGGTGTTAGCTTTAAATACACAAACAAACAGGTTTTCCCAGATGCGGGTGGTAGGGACCGTATTTGGGGCGGTGGTGGAGAGGCTCTCTGTGGTCTGGTAAGTTTACTCGGGGAAGTTTGGTAATGCCCGACGCTGCTGCCAGGATGCTGGGCTGGCGGGTTCGGAGATGCAACACTGCTAATGGCGCAGCCGGAATTCGCTTGTTCGGTGTAGGTGGGGCGCTTGCCGACAGGTGTGGGAGTGGGAGGTGGTTGCGGGATATGGTTGTGGGAGGTAGTGGTTACTGTCTTACTATGGCTGTGGTGTTATGGTGCTGTTGCTCTTGTTGTCCACCTTCGTGTGTGTGTGAATGAGGAAAGTGTGTGTGTCTCGGTGGAACAATCTGTGAATTTTTTCCCACCCTTTTCTTTTCCTTGCTCGTTTCCGTGGCCATGTCCCCGTGCTTATCCCTTTTAGCGGAAAGATCGCCCAGATCCGCCTGATTAGTAGGTGTTGTGGTCGCTTCGCGGTGGTCGCCTTTCTACGCCGTCCAAAACGCCCGCTTCCACTGCATCCAAAATCTGTCAAGCTGCGGGCCGTTGGCGGCGCTATTTTTGTGCTTTTTTTTGTGCGTGTGCTTAGCTGGTTTTAACGGCTTGCGGACACACAGTGACTAACGTTTTACTTAAAACAGCGAGCACAGGGCACGTACATGGATTGTTGCTATGGATTATACGCGGGATGGATAACAGGGACCACAGGAAGTACCTTGAGGGTACATGAAGGGCACAGGGGGTTACAGGGGGTTACAGGGGGTTACAGGGGAGCTACAGGCCCACAGGGCCTCCAGGGAGGGCACAGGGACCATACTACAAGAAGCACAGTTGCCATCACCGCCAAGATAACCCCAGCATCCCGATCCATGGCTCTTCCGGGGCTGTGCAGATACCCCATAACTAACCGTGGTGCCATGGTACCATGATAGTATGGTCCTATGGTGTGTGGTCCTATGTACTATGGTCCTATATGCAGTGGTCCTATGTACTATGGCTCTCTGGTCCTATGATACTATGCTCCTACGCACTATGATGCTATGGTCCTATGAATGATGATCTGGTGCTATTGTAATATCGCACTGCTGCACTGTAAACCTGTAAATCAATCGGATGCTAGAGGGGGCTGTAGCAAGGGACAAGAATAGAATGCCGGTCGCTATGGCTACAACCTAGATGTCGCACTGTGGTGCGCATCTCGTTCTGTTGATATCTGGTTGGCGTTCTTGGTGTCTTCAGCATGGCATGTGTGGTCTGTATAGTCTTATAGTTTGTATGGACTATGCCTACGATCTCTATTTTTGATTCCCAAAGAGTGTCCTTGTCCCATTGCTCCAGATCATGAGAACACAAAGTCAGCAGACTTAGAGTCGGGTAGACCGTTCACACGCCTATGCTTACTAAAAGCTTTTGTACGTTCCTTCTAATGTTCCGTATCTCATAGCCTATTTTTGTATGTCATATCTCTAAGCCGTTTGGGTGTGTCTACTCCGGTGTTACGGGCTACGGCACTAAGTCATAGCACACTAACACACATAGCACACTGGTACACATAGCAATCCACAAACTCTAACACACTCAACACATTTGCATAGTTTGACAATGCAATGACCCGCCACATCGTAATGGTCCAATGGACCACATCTACTACCCCTACTACCCCATCCCACATCTTCATACACTGGCCGACAGCTTACTACACCGTACAGTAATCCGCGCCTTGCCCCACTATCACACTCTATCATACGCTCATAATACACCTATAATACACCACGCTTCAATACGCATTACATCACTACGATACACGTTCGCAGACTCCCGTTACCGGTTCTGGTGACTGAAATACTCTCAATTACGACTCCCGTGGTCCCCGAGGCTCGGTTGAAAGCAGCCACTTTACACACTTCTTTGTCATCCCCAGACCATCGTCTAGCTGCTAGACATTACCAATCTCGAAGCCACGCACGGCTAACCAACTACTACACACACACGCGCACAAACAGTCCTCCTGCATAATCCTAAGGCATCAGAAAGTACAGAAATCCGAATGGATGATTCCATAAAGTGACACCAGCATGGAACACAGCCGTTTGTTCCGGGATCGTTCTTAATGATGGTTTTTGTAATCGACATGTGTGAGTTTCTACCTTGATGTCTCTCGGCGTTAAACAAGCACACCATGTTAAAGTAAAACGGCCAACGTACGTTCATACTTACCGGATTTCCCGGCTCTTTGTCTCTGGCTTCGCGGAAAGCTTCACTTGCACATAGAAACGTGGTGTGTTTGAGATCTTCTCAAAATTAATTAATAGAAACCGGCAAAACTGCAAATGGAAAGGTGGAAAATAGTCATGGAAAATGGCGCAAGTGGAAAGGAGAAAGAATCAGGAGAAAGAAAAAAGAAAAAAAAACCCTATCGGTCTGCCCAGATCTCTGACACAATCCCACACTCCGCTGGGTCGACGTGACATTATCGACATACTTGGCCCGCCCTGGGCAGTCCGCTCTGTTTAGGATGTGCTGTTAGTCTATTCGGTCTTTAAAACTGGTGAATCTGGCCATTATTGACTTAGATCATACGATCGAACCCATATATCAGTGCTGCTCTGCAGCGGCCTGGCTGCTTTTCATGTCCTCTTGCACTGGAAGCTTTCGGCTGTTCTGCACAGAGTGCTCGTCATAGCTCGGAGTTGTGCGAGCCAACAGAAAAAAGAAAAAAAAGAGGATTAAAAAAAGGTTGAAAATAACCCCAACAAGGGCTCATAACACACCATCCTGGATTTGTAGTTTGGCGTGGTTGCCTCAGCAACTCCAAACTACCTGACCAGATCTTTGTTTACTTACTGTGAAAGCCACCGTACCATAGAAACGCTTATGGCAAAGAAGAGCACTGACACACCAAGGCTTCCCAGTAGCACACACCGAGGTATTGGGGGTAGGGTCTTGAAGGAAACTGCATATAGCTTGCTAAACTAGAAGTACCCTACAGAGTACGTGCAGAAACAAGAATAATAAGAAGTACTTCTACAATATCTGTGGTACAGCAGCAAAGACTAGTAATCCAAGAAGAGTTCTAAGCACAACCAAAGATATTCTCTTCTACTACTCAGTCTACACTACATTTATATATGACTGGACATAGGACGCCGTCGGAGCGTACAACTCCGGTCTCACGAATCCTTCGAACTAGAGACGATAACATCCCATTGGCTACAACAGATTCCAAGAAAGCAGTACCGTCTCTTCTCCAAGGCTCTCCATTCAAAAGGCATAGAGTCCTTCAAATAGTACGAAGGGACAAATGCCTAACAGGAAAGTCGGCTTGTGCTCCTATTGAACCAAAGAAGATCACAGAATTTGCAGCTCCTTCACAAAAGTTTAAGATATACAGAGATGAACCTACGGCCACCAAGGCATCCTCGAGAACCCCAGTTTCTTGGTTTAGCAACACTACATGGAACTCCCCAGAAAATTGCACAAGGACGCCCACAAAGAAGAAAATAACACGCAAAACAGTTGAGAGAGACTTCAAGGTCTACGAGTCATCAGCTTCCTTCGGGTTCTCAATTCCGCAACTCTCCGAATCACCACTTCTTAGAGATGCTCAAATACCCCTAATAAAACTCAATCAATGGTACAAAATCCACCAATTGGAGATACTCTCTGAAAACCAGATTGAAGATGCATACACGATCCTTGAGTCGAACCCTTTCAACGAGTTGTTAACGTTGGCAAAAGTTCAAAAAGAACAGGGCGAAGTGCTTGAAGTTCTGTTGTTGAACTACAAACAGAGTGTTATCACATCCAAGAAGTTTCAAAGCGTCAAGAGAGGAGATAAAGTCTTACTGATTGAAGGATTGAAAGTCCTGGGAGATATGAAGATGTACCACAATTGGAAGTTGCAGGCTAGAAGGTCAAGCGACGACTTCGTGAACTTCTAGAATGTACTACGAATTTTGAACTAGCCTATATGAAAATATGAACTATGCATTAATGCTATGATACCGTGAAATAAATTTATGAGCTTAATGTAGAGAGCAAAACAAGAACATTTCAGTTGGTGCACAATTTACCCCCAGAAAACTTCTCAATGACGTCAAAAAACCATTTACCCTGGAAAGCTGCAACATTCTTAGTACGAGACTTGACTCTCATGTTTCTATCTTCAGTGATTAGAACAGTGAGATGCACT
This sequence comes from Petasospora xishuangbannaensis, assembly GCA_030585085.1. Lineage (NCBI taxonomy): Eukaryota > Fungi > Ascomycota > Saccharomycetes > Phaffomycetales > Wickerhamomycetaceae > Petasospora > Petasospora xishuangbannaensis. The sequence goes on along the minus strand of JAJMBV010000031.1, from coordinate 146,593 downwards.
GCCTCCCAGCCTTGTTGGCCGTGCTTCGTATACCCCTGAGCAATATTGGTATTTAGCAGCTTTGTTGCATTAATAATTGTATCATCAATACCTTGCATCCAGGCCTTGTTACTTTCAAAGTCAGTAAGATCATTCAAAGTTGGCGCTTCAGTACCATTGATTTTTAGTGGAACCAACGCTCCTTCTGATGCCAGTTGTCTTAAAGTTAACACGGCTCTCGTTCCAGCGTCGGAAACAGTCGCATCTGGCGAACATCTGAGGGATCTTAACTCTTGGAAGACAACCAGAGGGACAACAAGTTTGAAAAGACGGCTCTTCACGCACTTAAACAATTTACCACAGTGCTTCAACCACATATTAGTATCCAAGACAAAGAATGTAAGCGTTTTTCCAACAAGAATACCAGACTCAGCCGTGATGACTTGTGGTAATAACCGTTGAACGAAACTTGCGGAACTATTACCAATGTGACAAATATCATCATGGCCTTCAACACCGGTTTCGTCATCTTCATCGTCGTATCCCTCATCTTCCTCGTCTTCTTCCTCGTCTTCTTCTTCATCATCATCTTCATAGTCAGCATCATTCTCAGCGTAGTTTACAACGTGACTGGCATCAATAGGGGTAATATGTGCATCATCACCCTTAAGCCACTGTAGAAGATCAGTGTTTACCACAGTCTCGCAGCTCGGGTCAATCTCAATGTTTTCAACAAGTTCATAAGCTTGTGCTTCTTTGAAAATCTCAGAATGTGCATTCTTGACAAATTCAACAGTTTTGTCTGTACATTCAACACCGGCCAACACCTCATTAACGTGGAAACCAAAGCGGAAATTATTAAATCTCTTAATACCAAAGTTGAAATTATCGGCAATGTATGAGGCCAGAAGAATAACTCTAAGAAGTCTTTCGTTATTGAATTTGTTGTCATACCTTGGACCACCTACTGGAACATCCAGTAAATCCCCTTTAATAATACCTGCTTCAACAGCATTATTGTATTCATCTTTCAAGCAGATAGCGTCATACCATAAAGAACCCCAACACTTCCAAACTTCAATCAATGTCTCGTTCTTGCTGAAATGTTCCAAAAAGTTAGATTTATTGAAATCGGGGTCCTCATTTTGGTACTTCTGAAGTTGCATAAGTATTTCAGGTTTCGTCCTCACAATATCTAGAATCTCGTTCAAGTATGGAATCAAAGAGTTCAAGGGTGAGATAATAGGAATTAGTGTCTCAAAAAAAGGTTTAGAGTTAGGATGTTTCTTCATGGCTCTTCCAACAGCAACAAAGAAATAGAGAAGAGTGATGACCATAGGCAAAGCAGCAAGTAATGGACCTCTCAAATAAATTACAGTCATTCTGGTGGAAACTTTGAGAGAAAACTTATTTAAACAAGAGTTAGTAACAAACCACTCTTCGATAGACAAGTCGCGGGGTTGCTGGGATACTGGCTCTGGCTCATCCTGTGGCTCAGATGATTGTTGGGAATCGCTAGTTGCACTCGTCTTACGCTTCACTTTTCTGTCTTTTCTGTCTTTCCGTTCTTTTCTTTCTTTCAAGGCCTCCAACAGACCGAAGAGTCTAGCAAAAGGATTGGCAGAGTTACCAAACCCGACAATTTGGAAAATGTTTACTAGTGCAAATGAGGAACTTCTCTGAAACCAGAAATGGAACTTGTTTTCATAATCATTATCCTGGGAATATTCTGGTGCAACAATGCTTTCAGTGAACTCACTAGCTGTTCTAACAAAAAAGTCCACACTATTGTTGTCAACACCAAAATTGCGTGCGTAGTAAGTAATCAATTTGTTGAGTTCAATATCACCAACTGTATCATTAGATAGTAGTATTTTGTGTACTTTTATGAAATCCAGGACAGGTAAATCAACATAACTCCTCTGGTTTATATTGTCGATCACCATTCTCATGTACTGGGGAGTTGGCACAAATGTGTCGCGACAAAACACACTTCTTCCAATGTTCACCAACGCATCAAGACTGTCAAGTTGGACAGTTGCAATATGGTAGTAGATCTTTCCAAATCCATATTGGGTCTTCATTGCAGTAGAATACCAATACTCCGAACTTGTTTTCCAATCAATATAGCGGGATGGATAAAGTGCAATGGCCATACGAGACAAATCACCTAGTTTCTCACATAACCAGCCTTCCATTTCCAAATCGGATAAACCACTGAGGATGTTAAAGGCATAACCAATGAAACTTGAGCAAATCTCATGCTCAATGAAAATTGACACTACGTTCTTCAAAACGTCCAGGAAGGTTACAATACCGTACACCCACAATCGTCTTGGTATGCGATACACCTCAACAATCTGTTTTCCAGACTTTCCCGAACTGAGCGCATAAAGTAAGAAATCATAATATGCGTTTAACAGTTGGATATCAATGTTGTAAATTTCCCACAACTCAGTCATGTCTAGCCTTTGAGGCAAATTCAGAGAAGCGCACTTGCGCTGAAGATTGTTCTCTAAGCGAATGATAGTCTTGTAGGTGTCCTGTAACTTTGTTATGAGCAGCTGCTCTTCTTCTGTAAGTCTATTTGCAGGCTGTTCGGACTGTGATTGTACTTGTGGAGCAGCCTGATTTGTAGATGCTTCGGATATGGTTGAGCCCGGTGACTCGGCATTAGCATCCTTCATTATGACAGAAGGTGTCGTGGCTTTCAAATGAGGTGGGTTTGAACTGATCATTTGTGGTGGAGGCAACTGGGATGGATGCGGTGGGTTTTGTCTAGTTGACTGTTGCTGCTGCTGAAAGCTCTGTTGGTTCAGCTGTGGCTGTCGTTGAGATGGGTGAATAGTCTGTGTGTAAGCAAGAGAGTTTGTGTCGTTGAAGTCATTGACGTCAGTTCGGTCATCGTTTAGGTAACTCGCCGTCTCGTACTTCGCCCTATTCAGCGACAAGCTCGGTGATTGTGGCACCTCTGGAGTCCTTGGTTTGTTGTATGTCTGGTTGATAAAAGTCTGGCTAAACTTCTTATCCTTTGGAGATATTTGTGGTGTTGTAGAACCCACAGATATGTTAAAAGTTGGCTTGAACTGGGGCACCTGCTGCTGGATGTTGAACTGTTGCTGTTGCAAAAGTTGAGCGGCTTGTGAAGGCGATTGATGCAGTGTTGGGAGAAGTGAGCTGTTTGCAGGTGTTGTTGTCCCCGTTGTGGCTTTGCTGGACTCACCAGGTATCACGTTGAGCACTGACGGCGACGCCGGCTGTGTCACCGACCTCTTGACGGCGTTTGGCATCTGGTACGAGTTCGAATGCTGTCTTTTCTGCTGAGTTGGTCCCTGTGAATATGCCATTGGCATTGCTTGCTGCTGTTGTTGTTGCTGCTGTTGATGCTGTTGCTGAGGGGGCAGTGAGGATGGCGGTGGCGGATGGAGTTGCTGTTGATGTACCGGACGTTCATGACCGCTCGCCGGATCGACAAGCCCATTGGCCGCACTCACAGTGAAATCTTCAGCCATGACAGCTGCCCAGATTGTGATTTTTGCACGAGGGATTAGCCCAAGGCAAATCTAGAAACAGTAACAGATGGTTGTTGTGGTTGTGTTGAGTTCCTGGGTGTGGATTTGCAAGGGGGGAACGTGACAGGTGTGCTGTCGAGGGTGGCCACAAGGGGGTCCAGGGCCTGGTGATGAGAGAGCGTGGGACTTTTTTTTTGGGCTTGCCGTGAGAGGGGTGTTGTGAAAGGCGGCCAGCACAAACTATTGGCTAGACCGTCTGACACCGTTTCGAGAGTGTTGTTCTGGGCTCCAGGAATAGAACAGGCGAAAAGGGCGCGCTGTAGGGGGTGTTTCTTGCAGCCGGTAAGTAGTTGCTTTCTATGCGGTGTGGCTGATTGTGATGGTTTGATTTTGATTTTGATATTATCAGGCGGGCTCTTTTTTTGGCCCTTAGTGAGGATGAAAAGGGGGCCATTGGCTGCGTTAGCGCGCGAGATCCCTCGGGCAAATTTGCCTTCCCCGGCCCACCGCTGGCAGGCATTCGAGTAGGCTGATAGGGGGCAACGCCAGGGGTAACTGCTACGTACGGGCTACAGGGATTTGAGAATATGATCAATTTGGAGAGTGGTAGGGATTGCGGACGGGGTTATTTAGTGGATGGATATCCGAATTGGAGGTAATGGTGGTGGTAGCGGGGGTAGATAGGGAGCAGGGCAGATAGGCACATAGATGGGCAGTAGGGTAGTATGATAATGGCCTGGATAGTTTAGGAGAACAGTCAGGGAAAGTGGCTATAGGTTACAATAGAACGACAGGATAGTATGGTATTGATAATATGATCACAGATAGAGTGATAATGTGATGCGGTGTCAGTTGTGTGGTATAATACTGTATGATGGATAAGATAATTGGGTAACAGAATTATGAAGTAATATGGTAGTAAGAATCTATACGATAATTGGATAATAGGACAATCGCACTAGGGGGTCGAATAATAGAGCCACACCACAATGGTGTGATTGAATGATAGGTTAGTATAGTAAGTGCCAAGTGGGGGCAAATAGGGTAGGCCACAACGATATTCAGGTAGGGAGGTACCGATATATAGAGCTATGACACGATGCTATGATGATTGTGCAAGGGAATAGGAGGGTGAAAGAGGTGTGTTAGGGTAGTGGAGTAATGGAATAAAGAGATATGGGAGAATGGGATAATAGGATAATAGGGTAGTATGGTAGTAGGGTAGTATGGTTGCATGGTTGCGTGGTTGCGTGGTTGCGTGGTTGCGTGGTTGTGCGCTAGTGCGCTAGTGTGGTAGTGTGGTAGTGTGGTAGTTGGATAAATACATATTACAACAGAGTAGAACACTACCAGGATAACAGGCCAATGACATTAGGAGGGTTTACAATGGAATAAGAGTACAGCATGATGATACGATAACGTAATATATTAGGATAATAGGATAATAGGATAATAGAGTAATATGGTAATATTTCAACATGGCCCTCCAGTAACAGGATAGTAGGTATATACTAATGGGATGATATAACAACACATTAGGAAGGTTGTCCGATGGAATAAGAAAATGTCAGGATAACATGGTTGTATTTCAATACGATTAGGATAATAGAGTTACAGAACGATAAACTAATAGTACTCTAAGGTAGTTGGATAATAGGGTAATGTGATGATTAGATTGTCGAGTAAAAGGGCAATAGAGCAAGGTATTAGAATGATTGTACAATGTCTGATAGGACATGAGTCGGATATGGTGATATCACAATATTGTGAGAGGAAAATATGATAGTAGAATAATAAAGCAATGTGGGCAGGTGTGGATAACAAAGGAGCACCAGATCACCAAAATTATATACAACAAGAGCATAAAAGAGGACGGATAACAAGCTATCAGGGTAGTGCTGTGCTGCTCGGTAAGATCTCGAACTCATCGATGGTCTCAATAACGGTTTTGAGCGATTCCAGAACACTGGATGCAGCTACTCGAAGAGTACGGTCGCTTACAGCCTCGAACTTGATGGTAAGGTTGTTGTCCTCGACAAGGTATCGCACCCGGATATCGTTAGGACGCATGATAGGGTCCGGATCCAGAGACGTCTTAGCGATCGAGGACTGTTTCTTAGTTTGAAACGGGATTGTAATATCTCTAGAAGGAGAAAGAAACATAGTTAGTACAGAGACTAGTAGAAAGAGAAAGTGCGAAGGGAAAATGCAAGGAGTTGAAAGTGTAGTTGTTTTGGCAGTCCGCAGCTCAGTCGGTTGATTGTTCATGAAGCCAAGAAGGTATGGATACATAAAACCATAAACCATGAACGATGAACGATGAATGATGAAGCTATGTGTCCAGGAACCTTGAAACACTAAGGACATGAGGCTACCGTGATGCCTGCTATCCATTAAGCATGACGCATCCCACCGTTAAAAAGACTGAGTAAACCCACGCACCATCATTTCTTTCATCAGCTACTTACAGCACATGATCGAACGACATCTTCTGCTTCTTCAGAGGCATTCCCTTTTATTTTCTACCCAGCAACTAGCGGTGGCCCGTTGTGTGGTGTGCCCTTTGCTCCACCGTGGGCCCTAAGGCCATACAAACAAGCGCCTACTTCTTCGTTCACAGAGAAAGGAACGAAAAAGACACAGGAACACCCGCAATAGGCAATGAGCCCGATGCGGCCGCCATCGTTTATCTTTGTGTCAAAGTTTCAAAGGGGCAGCTCCACAAAGGAGGAACGGGGGAAGCTCCCAACAAGTTTTGGGTGATTCATGAAAAGACTGGAAACTCCTGGAACGACATTGGAAGAGACTTGAAGACTCAACAAGACATACCTAAGAAGAAGAGCTAGTACACTGGCCACACACAATTGACAACTACTTACGGACGCATTCACACAGGCCCGAAGGTTTACCCGTTTGCTCGCTTACCAATTTCGATTGCTTGTGGTTGGGAAACGGGCTTATCTCCATCCCCTCTACTCCAAAACCAACGGCCACCGCTAGACTCCCCGGCTAAACCTATACACCCGGCTAGACCAGACCCGGTTGCTGTATTTAGCAAGAGCTTCACTTCAAGTTCTGGCTCTCCACCTGTGTTGCGAAAACCCTCTTCAGGTAGCACCACCCCCACCACATTATCAACCCACCACTCACAACAGACTTGCTGCTCTGGTGATTTTTCTTTTGCTTGAATTTACAGAGTTGTTAGACCTCGGTTGCATTTCTATTCGATCGGCTACATCACACCGCTTCGTATCTGTGCGCCTACAGACCTGTTTTTAGCTAGTGAACCTGTCTCAACATCGCCCTGAGACCTGCAACACAGCGAAGAGGAACTTGAGGAAAATTACAAACAAAATGAATACCGTAAATTCAGTGAATACCGTAAATTCAGTGAATACCACGAACATGACAAACCTATATGACGTTTCCACATCTTCTGCTGTGCGCCCAAGTCTTGGTTCTGGGTCTGAGGAGAGAACGCTCTCGCGCTTCGACCTCGATGACCCTTTATATAGCATCACCATTCCAAAGACATTGACACAACCTAATTGGAATTCTTCTTCCTCTGCATATTGCATTGGTTCTGAAACACCTGAAACTTCAATCACAAGATCCCAGGTCACTCCATCGTCATCGCCATTTCGTTCTCATGACACTCCAAGAATGGAGTCATCCTACATATCTCCTCTATTGACCGAGAAGCTCCGCCGATTTGAAGTGAATGAGGCAACATTTCACGTTCTAGACTCCATTGATCCAACTTTTTGGTCTCTTGAGACATATATCCAAACTTGCTCACGGATCTCCACAGAGTCAAAGGACATTCTGCCCTTGACTTACTATGCATCATTGATATATCATGCCAAACGGGCTGCAGCAAATAACAGTGCACGTATAGACGACTCCACATTGGTGTTACCCGAAACCACATACTACTACGACAAGTCATTATTCATCTATTTTTCTCTTAAGGCCTCCAATATGTTAAATAGAGTACTTCTGAAAGTTCAGGACTGGATTGATGAGAACGAGTGCAACAGCTCAACGCTCACATCTGCATCAGTTTCTGGATCACTTCAGAATAGTCAGTCCGCAGGCTCTACAGAAAGCTCATTTTATCACCGACAGGCATTGATATTGGAAGAAGTGAAGTTCACAATCTCAAAATTCCTCTTTATCCTTAACCAGTTGGATAAGAATGGAAATGATGTTGAGTGTTTCCAAGCTTGTAATTGGCCAAATGGTTCTAGCACAGCAAAATTTGTCCAGTACTTCCCCCATTTTGATTCGTTATTGCCGGTAAGGAAAACTTCGGAGAAGGCAATTTACTGCGTAGAGCTGTTTTTCCCACAATTAGAAGGTTTGATGTATCAGAACGTGTTACCATTTGAATCGTCTTTCTTAAACCATGAGTCCTCCTTTAAGCCAGAAATTTTAACACCTCAGTGGATGGAAACTCTCAACGACAAAGTGGAGAAATGGCGTCAACAAGAAGAGGCCAACAAAAACTCACCACGGAAGCGCTCCTTTACCATTATGGATGATTATGTTGTTGGCCATTTCCGCAGGCCGAGTGATGCCGCAAGAGGACCTGTTAAGAAAGTACGCCGTCCAACACATTGAAATTAGACGACCAGTGTGGTTTCCTTGCTAACGAGGGAACGAATTTTTGAGGATTTTATTGCAGGAGCGAATATAGGTTGTTTTTTGATTTACGAATGATTATGATCATGTAGAAATAGAAACGCTTTATGCTTCTCTATAGAGATTTCATACCGACAATGTTCAATTTGAAACCTAGATCAATTGCGTTGGTGACCTCAATTTTCTTTCCCTTTGGATCATTCACTGCTATAATAATACCATCGACACATACTACACTCTTATCCTCGTCCCCATCGAGGAACTCAACCGTAAAACCGTCTTCAATGGGCTTATAATCAAGAACGGGAAGTTGGGTATGTGTTGTTGAAGGGCCTTGGTAAGGCATTACCAGGACTTGCATTAGCTCTGCAGGTGGAATATGATCAATTCGCAACATGTGAAGTTTTTGTTCGTCAATATGGGATTCTGGAGAGATGTAGTAGTTATTTTCAAGACATGGAACTGCGAAGAAAATAAGATTAGAGTGTAGCGTCTTTTCGGCCAATAGTGTGTCCAGTTGCGAGTTGGTGGTTATACCGATATTAAAGTCCAAAGGTGTTTCAACAACTTTAGCAGCAGCTATTCGGAAACGTTCAAGATTTATCTTGCGTAGTTCAGGCTGCTCTGCCAACCAAACCAACTTGGCGTGCATGGCAAAGGAAATAACTACACAGAAAAGAAGATCGGATGTGATGGGGGTAGTGTCAATGTATTGGGAACCATGTGGGAATCTGGCACGATAGAGCGGCAGTGGAGTTGAAGTGGTGGATGTGAAGAGCTTTTTGATAGCGTCCATTTCTGATAAGAAACCAGCAGACAGCGCGATAGCATTACCAGTGCCGAAGGGAACCGGTATAAGGTTGATAGGCTTGGGGGAGAGACCAGCAGGGGTTCTGGAGGAAGTAGTGGAATCGCATCCTTGTGTATTTAGGCCGTTGATCAATTCATAGATCGAGGTATCTCCAGAGAGCAACACGATAGTGTTATCCTTGGAGAGGTCTAGAGTTTTGCCTACTCTGAAGATATGGTCCTTATCTTCGGTCTTGATGTAATAGTGCTTCACTGAGAGCACATCTAGTAGCGGACCAAGAACTCTAGTGTATAAGTCCCTGTTCTCTCTGCCAACACCGGAGCTAACCGAGTCGATAACGGTGATGAGACAGCCACTGTCCAGATGACGGGGAAGCGTGTTTGTCGTTACAGCAGGAACATCCTCGTAGTCGTGTTCCCCCTTAACAAGGGTGTAATCAGCATGGGCCTTGACAGGGGTCACGACATACTCCACAGCATATGGCACACCATTAACCTTTAGCAACGGTACCAATTCTCTTTCCATCTCTATAAGTCTTAGGCAATCGGTGTATGTTTTGGTATCTTCTAGTTCTTTTTTTGGCTCGGCTTTGAAACTTCAATATTATCGTTTACCTTCGATCTCGATGAACCGTTCTCCCAATAACTCTAGTTTCAAAACGTAGTTTCCCGGAACGCTTGGACCGGCTCTATGTTCTGTGCTAAAACCTCACCTGCTGTGGTCGTTGCTTTTAGCCGCCGATGGCTTTTGGTGACAAGAGAGAAACCCGCTGTGAGGAAACCCTTGTGGTTTTATATCGCTGTTACAGCAAGCCACATCTCGATGCATACATAATCGGCGGAGTTTCCACGCAAAATCCGAAAGCCGTTCCACGGGCCGGAGGGCGAGGTCCATGCCTATTTACTGCCCCCTTGGCCACACTGTAGGAACGCCGGCGATATACGAGCGATGTGGCCGGGTCTACGTCTTGGCCACCGGCGGAGGTTGTGTTTGTGGGATGGTGGTGATGAGTCGATGTGCTGTCCCCATTGATATAGGCATGTGCTGTTGAGCATTCTAAACAAAGAGGCGTGATTCTCCATAAGAGCATGTTGCGGATCCTAGCATCGCGGCTCTTTCGGTCTACTACCATAGCAATTGGTGGTCGTGGATGGAAAGAAATGGTCTTATATTTTGGTATATTCAGAGGCTATTTCGGATCCAATGGTGTTGCTTTAGAAGTTGTACGTGTGTGTTAAAAACCTTTTCTCTTGGCTTTTCCCAAGATGGCGACGACTCCGTCTTTTTCCGGAGGGACACACCGACACAGGCTGTAAGATGAAAAGCTAATCGTGGGTGCTCTCTAGAAAGCCGGGGTATGCTTGAGAAGACTGTTCGTTCTGTGAACACTGTTTGACCGTCTTGGTGTAGGAGAGTGTGTGTACGCTTAAAAATGTTTCGTGGGAATTCTCCTTGGAGCCTCGAAGTATCCTAAGAAGCATGCCATGTGCACTGCTTGCTATTCTTAGAAATATCGCCACGGAGTACTTAGAAGTATGCGCTATTCTTGAAAATACTGCTTAAAAGAATGTTTAAGAGTACTGTTCTTTGAAATAGAGCCTAGAAGCATGACGTGAAAGTTACCTTTGAGGAAAGTAGGAGTACTACTTTTGGAAATATGACCTTGGAGTATCCTTAGAAAACATACTTCAGAGTCCTGCAGTTTTAAAAATACTCCCTCGAAGTACTCAGAAGTATTGCTATGAGCACTTCTTAGTAATACAGCCTTGAAGTATTGTCTGGGTGTTTATTTACGAGTAGGGCCTAACATATAACCTAGGCGGGCGTGGTTTCCTACTTGGCGCCTTAGACTACGTCTTAATTGACCTTTAAGGACACAAAAGAGTCCATGTCGTATTATTAGAGTCCATTCTCAAACCGGTGGTCCACGTCTAGCTTTCTGTAGCATCTTGAACTTCTCGAACACAGACGAGTTGTCAGCCCCCTTTCGTTCAAGATCATCATCATCATCATCATCATCATCAGACTCTGAGTCGGACAGTACAAGATGTGCGGGCTGTTTACAAGACTCATTCTGGTGACCGTACACAAGTCCAGATTCTTCCAAAAAAGCAGCAGGAACCACAGCATCAACCTTTGTTCCTTTACTTGTTTTAGGCTCATTCTTCTTTACTTTTTGAGCACGTACACGCTCGCTCTTGAATCTCTTTAATAATTTGTCAGTTTCCTTCCATTGTTTTCTCCTCATCTCGACAACTTCTCGCGCTGTAGACAGATCTACCTTTCGTTTCTTCGCAAGTGTGGTCAGCTCCTCTGCAATTGCGCTGGTTTCTTTCCTTTGTTCGTCACTTCTTGTAGACAAGATCCCCTTTGAAGCTCCCCGGGAACTAGGGTCAAATCCGAGCTTAACTAGACCTTTCCCTCCATATGCGTATCGAAGTAATGCACGCTTCTCATCGACAGTCACATCTTTTTTTTCACCAGTATCACCATCTTTCCCAACGCCAAAATCCCCATTTGTTATTGGAATGCCTTTCTTCAAGTTCTTTGCTCCTTCAATGCTCTCGTGCAGTTTCTTCTGCAACTGAATATCCTTGATCCTTTTGCGATGTTCAGCCTGTTTCAAAGCCTTCTTCTTCATATCTAACGCGTCGTTAAGCTCACTGTTAAAGAACGCATAGTGCTTGCCACTATCACTAAAGTGCTTGAGAGTTCTTGAAATTCGGTCCACTGCGGGTGCGGACTCATTTGTTATCACTCTGGATGAAGTCCAGCCTCCACGACTATCAGACTTGCCGAGTAACATCGATTGCTTACGACCATTTCTGGTCGGAGACACTGGCCGGACACTAGTCTGGAACTCAAGCCTCTGACCCGCGGTCTTCCTGATTCTCATTTCCTTATGATAGGTACAGCACTCTTCAATTTCCTTATTGATAGGTTCTGTACAAAGCGTTCCGTCTTTCTTCTTTGCTTTACAATGCCCAAAATACTTCGCTCGTCCAATCTCTAGTACACAATCCCCCGCACGCTTGATGGTTAAGGAGAAAGTCTTAAATCCATCACCAGAGGAATCTCCAGCATTCTCCATCCTGACGTAAATATCAGGATTCAAAAGGGCAATAATATCACCAGTTCGTAGTTTATTGTACTTCTCAACTGCGGTACCAAACATGGTCACACGGATCGAGAACTTGAAATCGCTCAATACAAGCACAACGAACTTCGATCGGCCATCAGAAGTAGGTTTTGGTTCAGTTTTCTTGTTCAGGATACCTACGACAACCCAATTAGGATATTGAGGTTCCCTGAAGTGAGGAGGACAAACCTTGGCGAATAGTTTGGGAAGTCTCATCACCTTTTTGTCTGAAAAGAGCTTCTTCAGTGACTCTCCATCAACATACCGTCGTGAAATCTGATGGCCAGAGTAATACTCTTTCTCATCAACGACAATTGGCTGTATTTCAAGAACACCGTCAAAGGCAAATACTCGGGATTGAATTAAATTCACACGAAACCGTCGTTGTTCTTCACTCTTTTCTTCAGATTCTTTGAGCTTCTGAAGAAAATATGATGGTGTTGATGAGGCGGAAGATGAGGAAGATAGCGGTATTTGTAGAAAGGACTCCGGCTCAGCTGAACTGGAACTATAGACATCACGAAGATGTGCACTTAGGTTTTTACCTTGAGTATTGCTTTCAATGTGGTTTGGAACAAGTTGCACAGGCTTCCGAGGTGAAGGTGTTGAACTGACATCTTGTGTTACTTTCATGTTCACTTTTGATTGTGATTCTTGGAGTAAAAGCTGCTTCCTTCTAAGAAGTTCCCGCTGTTTTCTAGCCAGTTCTTGTACTTCTCGATCCATCTGAGCAACTTAAGGCATTGGCAATTAGTATCTAGTAAGTAGTGGACAAAAGGAATATCTTACTTACGGGCTTCCGCTCTATGGTTATGGTGTTCTTGACAATCCTCCCCATCGCTCACCAAACCAAATTTCTCACCAGGGTCTAGACCAAGCTCTCGAGGATCAACATCAACCATAGCTGGAGAGTCCTAATGCAAACTTTTCAAGCTCCTTGCGGTGGTAAAATGTCTACGCTTGACACATTCACAATCATACGCGCGCGCCAAAGATCGTAGTGACACGAAAACGCGGTTAAACGCGTTTTATTTTGCCTGAGACGCGAGACACACGACTACCTTGATTCTCTACGTACACATTTACTAATATACATAATGCATTAACTCCCCTTGCAAAGATTCATAATAATTATACATCTTAAGCCTCGTTTTTGGTTTTCTTCTCCATGTGGCCTTCATCGGCATCGTTTGCAGGCCTCTTCGTGCCCAGGTCAAGTGCAGTTGGTTGGCCATCTGAACGAGCTGTTTGAAGTGCAGACTCTAGTCCGAAGGACGGTCCTGCAACCACTGGTTTCGGTGGAAGTGATTTGTTCGTAGGTGATTCAGTATTCTCAAGAACTAAAACACTGCTTGAAGCGGCAGAGTTGCCAGCAGCAGCAAGCTTCTTTTCTAACTCTTGCTTAGACCTGGTGAGCTTCTCAAGCTTATTTTGCAATAACTTCGTACGCATATTCATCTCACTCAAGGTCGCTTCTCTAGCCTCTCCATAAGCCTTATCTTTAGCTTCCTTTAATTCCTTAGCCTTGATATCTTCAAATTCGCTTCTTAGCGCAGCAATTTTAGCTTCATAAGCAGCAGTAACTGCACCAGAATCACCGTTGGACGACCTCTTTTCGTATTCGGCCTTCAGCTCTTCGATCTTTTTGGAATGTTCCTCTTCCAAATGCTTTGTTCTAGCCTCCGCGAGACGTTCAAGCTTTTCCAGCGAGGGTGCTCGAATCTTTGTTTTCAGTCTTTCTTCATTGGCAGCCAGCTCCTTTTTCAGTTCAATCTGCCAGGCCTCACGCAGTTTCTCCTCCTGTTCTTTCAAAGCAGCAGAAACGTCGGGAATAGAAGATTGTGGGGAAGCAGCAGTCTTTGAATTCTGAGCTTCAATCTTTGCAGCTTCAAGGTCAGCAGACACTTTCTCAAGTTTAGCATTTAATTCAGAAATAACAGTGGACTGCCCATCCGATGCTGTCGTGACACCCAACGATCTATTCGCTTCTTCGAGCTCAGCTGTTAATTTCTTGATGTAAGACTCCAGGCTAATAACCTTTTGTTCAAGTGTAATTTTCAAAACATTCAGTTCATTGTATTTAACTTCAAAGTCTTCAGCTCTCTCAAGCGCCTTAGTTTTTTCCGACAATTCCTCCTTGGCTGATTCCAAATCTTTTTTCAATGACTCTAATGCAGTGTTGCTTTTCTTATCATCCTTCTTATTCTGAGTAGAAGTAGGCGTCTTTACATTAGCCTCCAGTTCAGCTATATGTTTCTTTAAGGAATCAACTTCAGACTGAAGTTCCTGGGAATGTCTCTTCGATTCCAAAAGTTCCTTAGATGCCGCATCCCTCTCCCCAGCAATATTGGCTTGAAGAGCCTTGTAACTGGCACTGCTCTTCTTTAGCTTTTCTTGAGCTTCAACCCTGAGGTTCTCAAATCTGTCATTTAATTTCTTGTACTCATTATCATGAGCCTTCGTAGACTCCTCAAGTCTCTTAGAGAGTTCTTGGAGGCTGGCCTGCAACTTACTGTGCTCTTCAGGATCAATACGATCATATTTGCTCAGTATGTCCTGGGATCTTTGCTTCCAGCGGGTCTTTTCTTCAACGACTAACTTAATCTCCTGATTCTTCTGCGTAATTTCGGACGTTAAATGGACAACCTTTGTTTCAAGGGGCTCGACCTTTGATTCTGCGACACATAACTGGTCTTCGAGGGCCCGAACTTTAGCCAGATTCATCTTTAAGTCATTGCGTAGAGTGACATTGCTTTCACGCAGTAAATTCAGTTGCTCAAGATCCTTTTGCAAATGTGCATATTCTTGAGTAATGTTGTCAATGTCAGCATCACGAGATTGTGATTTTACCAACTCCATCCTTGTCTTGTCCAATTCTGTGGTAGTAAGTTCCAGTTGTTGGCGAACGCGCTTCAAATCACGAGTAGCAACCTCAAGCTGAGTTTCTGAAAGATCCTTTTCACGACGCAACAAAGTGATCAGCTCCCTTAGCTCATCGGCAGCAACATCGTCAACAACATTATCAGAGATAGACAACTCAGTTGGTTTCTTGGTCATGGACTCGATCTGGTTATACAGCAAATGGTTTTGTGAGGTCAAATCCTGAACCCTGGTGGTAGCAATGCGTAGCTCCTCCTCAAGTCGTATCTTCTGAGCGTCCCAACTCTCCTGTGACTTGTTAAGATTCTCTGTAGCTCGCTTTGCTTGTGAGGTCAACTCCTGAATTGTATCTTTGAATGCATTGGTCTCCTCTCTTAATGAAGCATAGGCAGCAGTAGCTTCAGCGTGTTTCTGCAGTTCCTTTTCGTAGTTCTGTTGGGCCTCTAATGCTACAGCAGCCTGTTGTTGGAAGGATTCCTCAATCAAAGCCACCTTCGCGTCGTAGTCAGCCTTAAGTTTGGTGCTTTCTTCAACCTGGGAACGTAGAATCTCGGCGTCCTTCTGTGCATTCATCAGTTGTTTCTTGGAAGATACTCTCTGCTCATCGAGTTCGTTATTCAAGGACTCCACCTGCTCTCTCAAAATCTCCACTTCTTGAGTTAAGCTTTTATTTTGCGTCTGCAGGCGTTCAATTTCGTTCGAAGTGGCTTCCTTGTACTCATCATATGAAGCTGTCAAGCCGTTCAAGGCATCTTCAGCAGCTGCAGCAATACTCTTGAATTCAGAAACACTCTTTGTGGCATCTTCTAGTTCAGACCTAGTATCATCTAATTCATTCTTTAGTTTAATAGCTGCTGCTCGAAGATCAGAATCCGGATTCTCAGAGTGAGTGATGGTTTGGTAGCCCTGAAGACGGAACTCTGTAGAAGCTAGTTTGGAGGTAAGTGTCTCGACCTTCAGTTCTAACTGCTCTACAGTACTCTTTTTGGTAATGAGTTCCTCTCTAATGGTACTCAACTCCGTTCTCAAAGCATCAATTCTGTCTTGATAAGCATGAGCGTCGGCTTCTCTGCGAGTGAGAACCTCCTTGAGTTCTTCAGATTTTTCTTCCAGTCTTGCTCGAACAGTTGTAAGTTCCTTTTCGATGGATTCTGTGTGAGAGGCCCATCTTTTCTGAGCGTCAGCACTCCGTGCCTCACGCTCCTTCTCAACAAACTGTAGATTCACCAAAAGAGTATTTAACTTGTTTCTTTCTTCACCTAGCAAGGCATTTTCTTGGTTGAGCCTAATTTCAATGGATTTCCAAATCTCCTTCTCGTGTTTGAGGTTCACAGACTCAGAACGCAAACTCTCAACCATAGATTTAGCTTCTATCAATTGTTCAGCAGTGTCATGGACTCTTGCCTCCTGTTTAGATAAGTTACTTTGTAAACCCTGGTTGTTCTTCCGTAGCTCTTCAATTTCTGATTTGGTGTACTTGAGGTTTTCCTGCAGAGAGGAATATCTTTCAGACATCAATTCACCGGAAGACTTCTCTTTAGCCAATTTCAAAGACAACTGAGACCGTTCAGTCGTAAGGGAATTGATTTGCTTATTCAATATGTTAATCGTAGTCTCAGACTCAACCCTAATTCTTCCAAGTTGCTCACGAACTGCAGAAAGCTCAGCTTGGGAGTTTTCATATTTTTTAGACAATGATGCAATTCGATCGTTAGATGAAAGTCCAACTTCGGAGAGTTCACCAGTCAAAACATTGTTATTAGTCTTACCAGATAATAGAGTTCTAAACATATCACGTTCCTTAGATACAGCATTCAATTTAGACTGGGTACTCTCAACTTCATGTTGTAAAGTTTCAATGGCTTCCTTAGCTTCGGAGATAGTAGTGCTCTCCAAATTTTCCAAGCGAGCTTTTGAAAGTTGTTCCTGTTGCTCAGACTTGGCACCGAGTTCCCTAACTATGCGCAAAAGGTCCTCATTCTTCTTTTGTAGCTCAATAATGTTATGGAAAGTGACAAGTCGGTCAGAAATTAATCTGTCAGTATCAGAATCGTTTAGGATGGTATCTCCATTTGCCAGCCTTTCAATTGCTTTCTTCTCTGCAGGAGTCAAAGGACCACCTTCATCATTTCTAACTGTAACTTGAACAACAAGATGCTGAACTTGACGAGCGAGATCGGCTCTTTGCTTTCTTAATCCTGTGATTTCAAGTTGTCTTTCCTGTAGCTTTGTAATAAGCTCACTTTGTGTCTTCTGTATATTATCTTTCTCCTTTGTGGTGTTCTCTAAGATTATTGAAAGCTCTGTCAATTCTTTTTCAAGCATGGTGGCCCTATCCTTCGTGGCACTGATGATTGGAGCTTTCTTCTCAAGTTCGTTAACAAAGTCATCTAGCTGTTGTTGCATACGCTCCTTAGCACGACGCTCCTGAATAAACTGTCTCTTAATCAATGTAAAATCGGCATACAATTGACTGAGTGATAATCCTTGGTGCTTAGCAGCCGTTGCCTTAGCTGACGGAGACAATGGCGGCAAGCTTACAGTGGAGGCATTAGGATCGAGGTGAGAAGACTCTGAAAACTCTTCAATTGTATCCTCCAATTCCTTAATTTTAGTTTCACTTTGTTCCAATTGGGACTTGTACTTGTCAAGCGTAGCCTGAAGTGCAGCTGATTCAGAAGCAACACCTGATCTTGAGGAGTCCAGTCTTTCCTCTAAATGCTGTATCTTTGCTTTGGCATCCTCCAGTGATTTTTGAAGTAGACTAACTAACCTTTCCTTGACAGAAATTTCCTTTAAGTATTCTTCTTGTTCGAGGGATTTGCCATCCTTAAGGGCCTTCACTTGGATCAAAGTGTCATCAAATTTCTTAGAAGTCTCTTCAAATATGCTTGATAGATTTGCGTACCGAAGCTCAAGCGTGTTGAGATCTGTGGATTTCTTATCAAGATCAGATTGAAGCGAAGAAAGCTCTGCAGATTTTTCCTTTCTATATGCAGAGAACTCAGTAGAGGTCCTTTCAAGTTCTTCGCCAACCCATTGATGATTCTTATTGGCAAGTTCCAATCGTGTTTCTAAGGACTGAATTTTCAAGTTGGCATGTACCAAGCTATTTTCAGAAGTTTGGAATGAGGTTTCAAGCTCGATTACATTCTTCCTTAACTTGCTGTTGGCCTCTTGAAGTTCGCTAAAGTCCGACCTCAAATGTTCAATTTCCTTATTCTTCTTAGTGAGTGCTTCCATAATTTGCCTATTGTCAGAGACAATCTCGTCCATTTTAGACAGACTAATCTGTGAATTGGAGATGGATGTTCTATTGACAGTCTCCAGCTCGAGGCATTTCCTTTGAAGTTCCTGCTGTGATTTCTGTAGAGCTTCATTAGTTGTATACAATTGGGCCCTATCGGTATCGGCATTGACCAGTTTCTTTTTCAAAAGTTCAAACTTCTTCTCATTAATATGAGATATATTCTCCAGTTTTACTTCCAAGTTAACCTTTTCCGACTGCAGCTGAGTCAATTGAGTTAATGTCACTTGTATCTTTTGTAGAATTACATGATCTAGTGACTGAAATGTAGACGGGGATGTTTGAAAGAAAGAACAGATGGAGTCCATATCAATATCATCAGATACTACGCCTAAAGACATATTAGGGCTGGTATCAGGATTGATTGATTCAGAACGAGAGTCTTCATTAGCAAAAACAGTTGAATGTTCGTTCATAAAGCTCTCAAGTGGCTCAAGTGGCATCTGGTGGATTTCAGGTAGTGTATCATTTTCAATTGGTTGAGGAAGCTCCGAAAAGTCGACTAATCCCTCAATATCAGCAGACTCGTGGTCCGGTAATCCTTCTGGAGAAGACATGTACTTTCTGTTCACAGAATCAGCCTTAGCGCTTGTTTATATTAAAGCAAATCGATCGCGGTTGAGACGACGCTATTCGATAAGCAATCGCCAAACCCCGGAATCTGCACCGAAGAAACTGCACCAGCAGTTGCGAGTATACAGCAAGCGGTATAAACCTGTTTTCAGGATTCAAAAAAGTTGTACAGCTTTGTAATGCGCTAGTGTTTTGGTACTTCATCTTACACAAGGTGAATATCCAGGTTAATTTGGGAACCTGCCATCGAGAGTTCGCGAAGTAGAGTCCTAGAGATAAAGACACGTGATATACCAGAGGGCAGTGTTCGCGAACCATTGTGACGTCTTTAAACTTCATCCAAACACCATTTTAATTATGCTGCTCCAACCGTCTCAATGAAGCACGCTCAAATGTCACAACACATCCCCGACACCGTTTTGGTGGAAAGTTCAGGTCAGGAAAACTTGGTATGAGCAACAGCTGGAGGATTGTAGGCGCGGCGGACTCGTGGAAAAACAAGAGTGAAAAAGCCTACAACACTACTCTTACCAAGCACAGTCTAGAGAAGCACTAACGATAATTACATCAAGATGCAAATGTAAGTCGAACACATGAGTGGAACGGATACATATAGAACAGAAGAACACCTATTATATTTGAGAGTTTCCATTTTTAATTGCCCAAAGAAGCCACATAGCGTTGCCTTCAATTGTGGAAAGATGCAACTCTCCAATCCGAACCACCCCATGCATTTAAGATGTACGACTCATTTTCTAAATCAAGACACATATGTCATATATAAGGTGTGACTTTCTTCTTTATTCATGTTTTGTTTGCGAACGCAGGAGGCCTTTGTGAATCGAGATCCAAAGAGGTGCGCATACTCGTCTCGATAGCTGATGACAACGTTGGAATATATACATTCCTCCTCTAGATATTTTGGCCACTTCTGTGAAATTGCTTCCTTTCCTGTTCTTCTCATAGCGAACGAATACTAACATTTTTTCTAAGTTTCGTTAAGACCTTGACTGGTAAGACCATTACCTTGGAGGTTGAGTCCTCTGACACCATTGACAATGTCAAGTCCAAGATCCAGGACAAGGAGGGTATCCCACCTGACCAGCAGAGACTTATCTTCGCTGGTAAGCAGTTGGAGGATGGTAGAACTTTGTCTGACTACAACATCCAGAAGGAGTCCACTTTGCACTTGGTCCTTAGATTGAGAGGTGGTATTATTGAGCCATCCCTCAAGGCTTTGGCTTCCAAGTACAACTGTGAGAAGTCTATCTGCAGAAAGTGTTACGCCAGATTGCCACCAAGAGCTACCAACTGTCGTAAGAGAAAGTGTGGTCACACCAACCAGTTGAGACCAAAGAAGAAACTCAAATGATCGGTTTCGCTTCCTTATTTGTTTCTCACTTGCTGTTGCGTTCCGAACATGATCGTCAATCGTTTAACATGGTTTGGTCCGTTGCAATAAAATGACCATATGTATATCTAGAGTTTCTCGTAGCTAGTACTTATTTGAAGCATTTTAATAATGTCATTGTGACCGTGTCTCTACGAACCCTTTCACTTCCCAAATGGCTTTGTTATATATATCATAAAATTACTATCCCTTTAACCCAGTTAGTGACAGTGCTGTTCAGTAGTGTCAGATAGTTCAGTTTAGTGAGATCTCATGAAACTGCACAGGGCAGAACTCTGTCAACACCTGGCGCAGTTGACCTCGTCTAATTGGCTTGGATAAGAAGCCATTCATGCCCGAATCAAGACATTCTCTGACATTGCTCTCATCAGCAAAAGCAGTGAGAGCCACAATAGGACCCTTATAGCCTAATTCCCCTTTGATTGTTTTTGTTGCCATCAAACCGTCCACCTTTGGCATCTGAACGTCCATAAATATAACATCATACTTCTCACCAATGGAAACCTTCTCCTTCACAAGTGCAATAGCCTCCTCACCGTCAGCAGCGAGCTGGATGTCAGTAAACCCTTCAAGATTTAGCATTCTCTTAATCACTTCTTGGTTGACGTTATTATCTTCAGCAACCAAAATGCTCAAGTTTTTAGAATACTCAAGGTCAAGCTTCGGAGAGGTAACATGGTTAGCTGAAGGGGAAGAAGCTTTAGCTGTGCCTGTAGATGTGAGATATGCCTTATTAAAATAACCAGTCCTTTCTGAAGAGGTGGTGAAAACATCGCTGTGTGTGTCCGGCTCATGAGCTGAGCTCTCAGGTTCCACAATCTTCACTCTTCTGTTCTTCTTGCTGTGAATGTTGAATTCATCTTCATACATATTTAAACCACCATCTTCCAGAATCAACTCCTTGGTTTGTATCAGGGGAACCCTAAATGTGAACTTGGAGCCAACACCCACAGTAGACTCTAATTCCATAACACCCTTCATCATCGAAGCAAGCTGTCGGCAGATTGAGAGTCCAAGGCCAGTACCCCCGTACTGTCTTGATAGAGTCTGGTCACCCTGAACAAATGGCTCAAAAACAGCATCTTGAAGCTTTACATCAATACCAGGGCCTGTATCTTCAACAATAAATTCAAACACCCAGAACCTCTGATACTTCAATGGTTTAGTTTTAGCGTGAGATTCATCAGCATCAGCTCCAGACAACTTGAACTGGTTCTGAAAAACGTTATCATCATAAGAAGAAGTAGAGACAGTAGCAATGCTTTTAGAGTCATCTATATCAACATCGAGACTTGAGAACTTAGATACTTCGGTCTCTTCGGAAGTCGATGAGCCGTGCTGCTTCATCTCTTTCCGATCTTTCTCAATATTTCCAAGTGGTTCAGTACCTGGCTTCACAAAAACTTCATTAAAGTTCGATTTCCTGCTTCTATCCTCATCCCATTCACCAATATTCCTAGCAGTGACAGTGACCTTGCCGTCAACCGGCGTGAATTTCAAGGAATTACTCACAAGATTCATAACAATTTGGATAATTCTATTAGAGTCTCCATAGAGAACCATCTTTCGAATCTCGTTTGGAGATACAAGAATTGAAAGGTTAACGTTTTGATCCTTCGCCAGCTTAGCGAATATAGATTTGATCTGTAGAGCTACCTCCATAACTGAGAAATCAGCGTTCTCCAACTTTGATCTCTTCAATGAGTTTTTAGAAAAAGTCAACAACTCAGTCAAAATATGAAGTAGCAGTTCACCAGATCTAAATATCAGTTTCAGACTCTCTTGTATGTTTGTCATGTCGTTTTCAGCCATGGCAATAGCAGTCATACCCAAGATACCATTAAGCGGCGTCCTCAGTTCATGGGAGATATTGGCGATGAAAACAGTTTTCGCTTCATTTGCAGTTTCTGCTTGAATTTTGGCTGCTTCCAGTTGCTTCGTTCTTGCTTTTACGCGATCTTCAAGATGAGTATACTGCCTATCCAGCTCATCAGTCATGGCGTTGAATGTCTCCGTCAATTTACTCAGTTCATCATGGAAGAATCGTTTATATGTTGGAACTCTTGCATTCAACAAGTACGACGGATGACCAATAGCAGACAAGTTTTCAGATGTCATTGATTCAGCTTCTTCTCCAGTTGAGGTACTAGGGTCTCTCTGTGAAGGCGGCACAACAGGCGGATACTGCAATTTGTCACAGGTATTGGATTGTACACTCACTCTCGTGCTTGCGCTGCTTTTCTCACCTAAATTACCATCTTTGTCCTTTCTGCCTGCAGATGGTGTTTGTAAACCTCTTCCTCTCGCTATTCTCTCTGTAGCCTTTTGTAACTCTGTGATGGGCTGAACTGCCCAATGAGCCAATGGGAGCGTAACAATGGCCATGAAGACAGCAATACCAAAACAGACACCAACAATAATCCTAGTGAAGTGTTCTGAAGGCTGCATAAATGTGGATCTTTTTTGTTCAACCATAGCTGCCCAGTACGCCATGTTGGATTTGATTGGGCAGTAACCAGCAGCAATAGATCTACCGTCAGCGGACTTAGCATTAGAATTACTTCCAGTTTTGTTGGAATACAAAACCTCTGTTGCAAGCTCATTTTGACCGACAAGATAAGAGTCCAGCGAGGCATTTCCAGGGGGGAATGCGTAATGATATGTTGTATTTTTAGAGATGTTGCCATCAACGGAGTCAGCAACAAGAATCACAACCCGAGAGTCGGTAAGAGCGGTTGTGTTATCTTTGAGCACTACTGCGATCGAACTACCACGCATGATAGTGGTGATATAACCCACGAGGTCAGTTGACTCAAAAAGAATAGATGCCTGGGAGAAGACAGGGATCGTCATCGACAAGGCGTAAGAGCTGGAGCCATTCCTTACAGGTCCCGTGATAAAACCAGAAGAGTCAATACTGTTTGGGATAGTGTAGTTTTCCAACTCCAAAGCATATAATTCTTGTTGCACGTCGTCAGGAACGTAAATCTCAGACCAGTTTGCGGAAGATTGAACCACTGGTTTGAACTTAGTGTCATAGACCCGCACGCCTGCAAACGTGATAGTGGACTGCAAAAACTGTTCGATGTTCTGTTCGGTGGTAGCCCAGTTGGTGTCAGATGTGTTACCGGCCCTATATGATACAAGTGATGTCTGGATGGTGTCCTTGGATGCAAGCCAGTAAGCTTGATAATACAGAGAGTTGAGATTTTGCTCCACTTGTGAAGCCTTCAGTTGCGCAATAACTTTTAGCCGGTCTGAGCGCATGTTCCTATAGTTTGTTGAGAAGTAGACACCAGTAATCACTGCAAGAACCATGAGCGATACCAGTGCCACCACAATGACAAGAGCAGTAAGCTGCTGCCGTATTCCAATCCTAAAAGCCCTCTTATGTAGCGCTGAGGGTTTGGTCAGCATCTTTTGAGTTCTTATTTAGCGAATGTGTGGTGTGTGTGTATATCTGTATCCGTAATGACTAGCTCGTCACCAGTTGCGACTCTATAGCGTTGCTTGTAGCCGTTGATCCCAACCTAGACGAGGACCAGCCGAATCCTAGGGAATCCAGTAATGGACCTTGTTTTCCAAGCTGTTGCTCAATCTCTGCTGAGCCAAAATGAACACTTGTATAGTCGGAGTTGGTGTTGTGCAGCTCTGGCTCAAGATCTTATGAAGTGTGGGTGCGGCACTAGGAGCCTGGTCTTGACTAGTCGGTAGTAGCAATGTGTTGGTGGTGTATTGTATTTTGAAAGGGCGTATGATCAAGACGAGACGGTGCACCTTCCTTGGAGAGATAGTTTCGTGCGTTGTGGTTAGCCGCCAGTGTTTTTAGCAGAGCTTTGTTGTTGTTGATTTGCGATTTTTTTTTCTTTTTTATAAATTACGAAACTCTAGAAGCGCACCGGTCTGGTTGTCGTGGGGTTGTTCTTACGTAAAGCATC
The DNA here is from genome assembly GCA_030585085.1 of Petasospora xishuangbannaensis. Classification (NCBI taxonomy): domain Eukaryota; kingdom Fungi; phylum Ascomycota; class Saccharomycetes; order Phaffomycetales; family Wickerhamomycetaceae; genus Petasospora; species Petasospora xishuangbannaensis. Next base: position 122,399 of record JAJMBV010000031.1, on the reverse strand, counting down.
AAGCTGAACAATGGCCACGAGAAACGGTTGGGTGAACGAAAGCCACCAACCCAGTTCTGTCCACCTCTTAGAACGTCTAGAAGTATTCGCCGCTGCCGACACCAGTAGTCCACTGTAGCCTCGCTGTAGTATCGTAGCCCTTCCCGGTTGTTAGGGAACCCGCTTTTCGAGAAGCCGTTGGAGTCTATGACGTGAGACCACATCCTCACCGAGCAAAAAGGCCCAGAACTGGTACGCCACGGCCAATTATCGCTGAATTGGTTAAGTAATTAAAAGGATCGACGAAAAAGTGGAGAGTGGGGGAGGCCAGTACAAGACAGCGTAGCTGTGTCTCTACGGTTATCTCCCTGCAGAACAACTCCGAACACCCCGTCTTTGCTGACCAACCGTTCCCGCTGTTCGGCACGGTCTAGTAGTAGTAGGTAACAGATGGGTGACACAAATGACCTCGAGATAGAACAATACCTCGTATTTAACGTACTGTTTCTCAATGAGGAAGTCTGCGGAAGTGCGTACCGGCGCGATAACGCGATGAGGGCGCATGATATGAGGGGGCGAGGCCTTCCTGTTACCAGTTTGGGTGCCGTCAGAGAAGAAGTTAGCAAACTAACCAAGTGTTAGAAGACTGTTTCTTTTGTGTTCGAGCTCGCCACCTTCATTATAACCACCGAGTAGAATCACATCCCACGGAACGAAACACATCCTACTATAGACATAGCTTTGCGGTTGTACGCAGTGACGAGCTACAGATAGTAAGTAACTAGAATCGGAGGTTGCCACAACAGAGAGCAGGAGCCGCCAAACGTGTTCTGAGGTGCTGAAGCCGTTAACAAGAACAGTAGTGTTGCTTAGTCTGTGACTAAGCTCCGATTAATATCTGATTACTCGCGTTATCTGGCCTCTTATATCGCTTGTTGATCTGCATACGCGAGTTGTTACTATACAAAGACACCCCTAAGACGGCCTTTCTCTGTGTTCTCCCTCCTTGATTGTAAGTCATGCCAGCACTCCACCAACCGCAACCGCGGCCAAAGTCACCGCAGGAGTATAACAGACTGTTGGACTCGCATCATTCAGTGCTTGAAGCCCTCCAGGAACGCACTCCAAGTGACAGTCATAGCTACATTCCTGAGACTCCGCCCCAGCTAGCTGCCATTTCTGACACCATAAATACCCAAACATTACACAATCTTGAATTCTCTTCCAGCTCATGGCAGTCAATCTCCGAGAGCTACCTTGCACCAAGGCCTACCAGTTCGGTATTGTCATCGTCTGATACTGAAGAGGACGACATTCAGGAGACTAGCGTTGCGTCTCTAAGACCAAGTGTCACAGCTGCACAGTCGTATGGAGCAGCTGCTAAGGCTATTTTGCCTGATTCCAGAGATGACGAAGACAAAACAATCGAGATCAATCTAAATGATTCGATAAAGACGCGTCGATTCTTTACACCTGAGATGGATTCATCAAGCTTTGTTATGCCGGTGATACCTTCTCTGACTCCTGAGAAAATCCACGACTCCAAGATTTTGATTATCGGCCACAAGAAACACACCTTCTATAAACATCTGGACTCGACCTTCCGCAGTAAGTTTACGCTGAAGTTAGAAGATCCACACAAGATTATTATTGTTATTTTTGACGGATTGATCAAGATTGGGAACATTTTGAATTTCATTAAGAATCACGTTGAGCAATTGCACGAGAAGCTTTTCGTTCCTATCTTCCGCAACCTCAACGCTCAGATTGTCGATAAGATTTTAAAAGTCTATAACATTGAGATCCTTTGCCCTCCTGTTTGCTTGGACAATGATGCCCAGATTCAGAACTTGTTTGATTTTCTTAAGCAGGATTTTCTCTTTGAGTCCACACCAATGATACAAGCTTCAACTCCCTTTTTTTCACCATCCGTGTCGCCGGATATCTCTATTTCTCCTGAGAACTTTCAGTTCGTCAGGTTGAACGCAGCGACTCGTCAAGAACCGGGAACATTGGGATCTTGTCCTAATGGCAAGAGTATTGTTATCACTCATCAAGTGGAGAGACTTCGCTACTCCAAGAAGCTGAAGAAGCGCAAAAGATCTGCATATCCCCGCTGGACACTTCTTGGACTCAGCCTCACAATCGGAATCGGAATCGGTGTTTCGATTGTTCTTTCAATTTCCTACTTCTCTCGAACGAAGAAGGTCGTGGCTCCAAAGGAAACATCACACATCAAGGTTGCTTCCAGGGCTCTGAAATCTGCATGTAAACATGCACTGTGCGAGATTAAAGATCCTTTGTACCTGGGTAGCCTTAAAACGCACATTGGAAATATTTCCAGATTAGTTTACCAAAGTACAAAGAGCCACGTCTCTGGGGTTAAGGATTTAATCAATGAATACTTCTGTGGGGCTTCTGCTTTGAGTTCTAAGAGTTTTACCCATCCTTTGTTTTGGTATCTTTGAAAAGAGGCGTGCCTTCTCTATTGAGGTGCTAGTCTCTTCCTAATATCTCTTGATTTCTAAATTTTGGCTGGTTTTGGTTTTGGTTTACTTTAATAGATTCCAAGGTCCAGTTTTCTGGATTAGTTTTATGACGGAATGGTTGGTATTTGAATTTGGACTTGGGTCGGTTTTTTTTCCTTTTTTTTCCTTTTTTTTCCTTTTTTCTTCATATATTCACATGGCTTTTTTTATATTATATATATATATATTCATTACTATGCACTAGATGCAAGTATAGCAAGTAACCTGAGTAGCCTTTGTATTATTTAGAAAAACGAAATTATACAGTCATACTGCCGAATAATCATTTTCCTTTCCCACACATGTACCCAAATCTCCAAGGTACATCCAGTTTTTCGAGTCCAACCTCAATGAATCTTAGCTTATCGTGATCAGTTGCCAATGCTTGTTCTAGCTGTTCAACGCTATCAACTCTAGTGCTCATGGTGGTACCATCAACAGCACCAAAAGTCTTCAACAAGTCGCACCATTTCCAATTTGCTTGAATATCATTATATGGCCTAGTTGGTCCTAAGACAATTCTTTCAACACTATATCCTTCGTTATTCAACAAAAGTACTGTTGGAGAGACATTATATCTTGCAAGAGAGGACAACTCCTGAATAGTCATCTGAGAAGAACCATCGCCTTCAACAAGAAGAACGCGACGGTTCGATCCGGAGTCCTTCACAGCAAGGGAAGCCCCTAGAGTTGCTGGAAGAGCATAGCCAATAGAACCATAGTAGTTCTGAGAAACAAAAAGTAAACCAGATGGTAACTTCATATCAGGAACAGAGAAGAGGAAAGAACACATCTCTGATACCAAGACATCATTCGCTTGAAGATAATGTTCAACTGTAGACGCAAGAGTTGTCTGCGTAACTGGGGCCTTTTTATCTTTAACCTCTGAAACATTAGATCTTACTGGCAACACTAGAGAGGTATCGCGAGTAAGACTTGCAGGGTCAAGTTGGTACATCATCTTGTCGAAGACGTATTCACCGTCAACATTAGTGTAAAGCTGATCATCCAGACGAACAAAGTCCTTACCTACCTCAATGACGTTCTTTACACAATCCGATGGATACCAGTATCCAAAATTGTTGACCTCATTGAGAGTTACTCCAAAGTGGATGGCAAGCTCAAACTTAGAAAGAAGATCAAGAGAGCCAGGGCAAGAAAGTTCACCGCCAACCGATCCGTGGAAAAGATCGTTAGATTCATCCAAAATAGACTTACCCAAGAATGCAGAAAAGCAATGTAGGTTGTTATCCTTGACAAATTTGTTCAGTTGAACTCTGCGGCTCTTGAACCACTGGTCAGCGATAACCGCAAACTCCCCGGAATAGAGCTCTTTCAATATCTTACCCGAAAGCTCATCAGCAAGCTGAAGATTTCCAAAGTACTTTTGCAAATCTAATTCTTTTGAAGTGTCGACTGGAATTGTAGCATTGGCCATGTTTACAGGAAGGAAAATATATCCGGGTCTTGACTGCTTAAAAACAGTCTCAATTGCATTGTCAATCTGGTTTTGGATGCTCGTCAAATCAGTGTCGTCGATCCTTTCAATAACACACGAGAATGGTTCAACCAGATTTTCATACACCTGATGGTTCTGTGCTGGATTCCAAGTGTTCTTATTTGGAACGAGGTGGTGTGTCCCGAGGTTGTTGCTTCTCTTAACGTGGGTAGAGGAGGTACCGACAATATGGAGAACACCTGCACCCTCAGTGAATGCACCAGAAATGGCATTTAGAGCACTCAACTCTCCAACACCAAAGGTAGTTATAACAACGCCCATTCCATGAACCCTGGCGTAACCGTCAGCCGCATAACCAGCATTAAGCTCATTGCAGTTGCCAATCCAGTTGAGCTCAGGAACACTATAGATGTGATCTAGTAGCGGAAGATTAAAGTCGCCCGGAACCCCGAATATCGACTTGAGGTTATGGACTTGGTAAAGTCTCTTAAAAATGTACTTTCCCAAAGGGATGCTTTTGACTTCTCCAACAGTCATTGTCTTTTGAATATATAAATCTTTACGGCAAGGAAAGAGGTCAACTGGGAACATCGGGTATCCGTCTAGGGTCGGCCTTTTTATATACACAAATTTTATATCTACGACTTGCATAGTAACCTTGCAGATATTCTGGAGAATGTCTAACTTAAGGGTTAAAAAAAGCGGTAACTAACGGTGGTTGCAAGCTTTGGCTGTCTCTTGTAGGGTCCTGAGGAACGCTTAAAAACGGAACTGTACGGAAATCATCGGAGCTGCGGGAAGACTTCTTCACCAACATTTTGTTCTATACCCATTTTTAGTAGTCCCAGCGGGAACTAGCGGTATAGTACGGCAGTGGACGGAATAAAAAGATGGATTGACACCATGTCCCGTTCTATGTGACTGTATTGGAGGTATGGGTTTACACATGCTGCAGGGTATTCAGTTTGGAACAAGCGCAGCAGAAACAGTCGCCAACTAAGCTCTCGCATACGCTAGACTGTGGCACGGAATTCTTTTTCATTTGCCCTACATCCGAGTAAACCTGAAATGACGATTTAAGCATATATAGACAAGATGCAGTAGCAGGTTGGGGAGTGAGGGTCTACCTTCGTGATCCTTTGGATTACATCCGGCCACTGCATACAAAAGACAAGCAACAGAGGGTATAGCAGTGCAGTCGTAAAATCTCGTAAATGGTCGATAGAAAATGTGAAACTCGTCACCATCATGGAACGTGCCAAGATGCACGTCAACGGTTCTGCCTCGATTCACCACCTTCCTGTTCTTGATCGTCATCAGTGCAAATATAGCCATTTGGAACATTTAGTGTCTTAATATCACTGTCGTTGAGCCTCTTCTCCAGTTTCCTTCTCTGTAGCTCCTGCCATCTCGCAAGTTTGGCATATTCATGCAGATTGAAGCCAAATACCTTCGGAAGATACCGCTCAGTAGGATGTGATGGAACAAGTTGGGGATATGCCTGTAAGAACATACCAGGGAATGTTGTACCAAAGAACGCTCCATCTATTAGAGAGTGTCTCGAAGACTTTGGGTTATAAATGTCTTCACATTTTGGACAGTATAGTTTGACAGAACATACGCCTATATGGTCACTAAGACCAACTGGAAGGAGGTGCTGAAGTCGACAAAACACTCTAGAGCAATAGCCGAAATCCGCCTTTTTGTATTTTTCCATCATCTTTTGAAGTCCTCTTGTGGTGATAATATACCTTGCATGAATAAGCCCGTAGAGAAGTCTTGCATTACTCTCTAGCTGCTCTGTTTGTTCCTCGGAAAGCTCATCAGCCTTCAGCTCATCAGTTATTAGATCAATCGCTAGATGAACACCCTCAACCTCTGAATATAGGCCCGTGAGATTGAATTTATCTGTGATGTATTCATCATCCACGTCACAAAAGTATTCATTACCTTTTGTTCCTAGGAACCAGTCAACCCAGTACTCTGATAAGGTTGTTAGTATGACAAATGTCTGGAGGTTTAACACAATTACAATAATGACAGCTGAGCGCGTCATGAGCACCAAGTTTTACCCCTTTGACGGCATGAAATCAACGTACCGGAAAACTGTGATCCTGAGTCACTGGTATATACCTCTTCTTCTTCTTGATTCGGCATACTTGGACTATATGAAGCTCCACAATGTGTTATTTAAACCGCTAAATGTCCTTGACTAGTCCGTCCACACAAATATTTTTCCACCCTGTAATTTCGCGGATGTCACGAGCCCTGTTGTGGACTTCAGGCGAACACCTTAAAGAACAATAAAGAAGTACATCAAAAGATACTCTATTGAAGACCATAGACTGAGTAGCAATACCAATGAGGCTCCTCAAGCTCCCTGTTAGTGTAGTAGGGGATTCTCCTCTTACTGCTATTTGTCTTGACAAGGAGTCCCGGCTTTTGGTATCTGCTCGGGAAGATGGTGTCATACAGACATGGGACGTCAACACATTACTGGAGACAGCAAAGCAAGAGGTTATAAAACTGGAAATTGTGGATAGTCTTGAGCCAATGAACACATTTGAGCATCATAACATCAAGGTGTCCTCATTGATAGTGCATCAGGAGTACGTTATATCCTGTGGGATTGATGGTAAGGTCTTCAAAACCCACCTTGTCTCAGGTGAATCTACCCTTCTTTTCACACACACTTCGGAGATCAACGATATTGCTTTCTTTGACAATGTCCTTTTATTTGCTACATTTACGGGTGTACTTTCATATGACATGGCTTCTTCGAAAATGCTGACCGAGATCCCATCAAGGTCAGAAGTCCGAGCTCTCTCTATTGACCCATCGAAGACTTACTTGGTAACAATTGGGTTAAACCGTGTCCTATCTCTACACCAAATTGAATTTTTTGAAGGAGATCTACTTTACAAGAAGATCACGGTTGCATCTCAAACTCTTCTATTCATTAACGAACATTGCAAGATCTCATGGGCTCCTTCCGGTGAAAGACTGGCCGTCCCTAATATCAACCTCGACCCAAACACATCTGCCATTGGTATGGTTTCAAGGTCCAACTGGCGGCCTGATTTTTCTTTGGTTGGACAAGACTGTAGCTCTGCACAGTTTTGTCCTCTCGTCTTTAACAATAATGACGGGCAGAATAACTTCAATATAATTGCTTCTTCTGGGGTTGACAAATCTATTGCAGTATGGAATACCACACTTCAAAGGCCATTATTTACCGCTTCTGATGTTACTTCTAAACCAATCACTGACATTAGATGGACCGCAAATGGAACATCATTTTTTGTTGCTGCTGAATCTATTGTGGTGTTTGCATTTGATTTAGAGGAGCTAGGTAAACCGGTATCACAGGACATTGTTGACGGTTTGAGGTTGAAACTGAAGGTACCCGAACCCCTACATTTGAAGCTACCACCGAGATCAGAGAAGATTGCTGAGCCATCTAGGTCTACCTTAAATGGTGATTCCACGCTATCTGAAAACGATAAGAATGGTGCGGTAGACGTTCTTTCAACTCTTGTACCCGAAACGGCAGAAACTCTCTCTTCAAAGGAACCACTATCTATTACCTCTCAGAAAAAGCAGACGGACTCAGATTCAACACCAATGATTTCCGAGGTTACCAAAAAGGATGGTAAGAAACGCATTACTCCAACCCTTGTCTCTTCTATTAACAATAAGGCGAGTACTACACAATTGGCACCAGTACCACGGAAAGAGGAAAACAATCTCGTGATGGAGTTTGATGCACCATCCTATACCGGTCCAAAGGGACTGAAACTTCATGAAGTGCCTGCTCACGAGGAAGAGCCTACTAGAAAGATTCAAAAAGTGGAAAGAGTTGAATTTATTGGAAGTATTGCCATCAATCCAAACACATCTTTTGCCAAAGTAAGAATTTCGATACCAAAAATCAGATCATGGTTCACGGTAGATTCTCCTGATGATCCATCTCTCTCTTTGGATATCAGAAACGGAAGCGGGACAGAACAAAAACCAACTAAAATCACACTTTTCAAGAACTCAAATAAACCGGTCTTTGTTGATTTCATTCCGAAATTGGCTGGTTTAGCTACTGGCGGAGAGGGATATTTCTGGGCTGTGTCTTCTGTAGATGGCTTTCTATATGTGTACAGTGACAGTGGCCGTCGTTTATTCCCTCCTCTTGTACTGGGGACACCTCTAAGCTTTCTGGAAAGCAAAGGTAAATATTTACTTGCTGTCACATCGATTGGTGAAATTTACGTTTGGGATGTTGAAGCTGGAAAGGCTTTAATGGAACCTACTTCGTTGTACCCTATACTATCCAGATCTAATACTGAATTGCTAACAAGAGCAGAAAATGTCACCATGTGCAGCATTTCATCTACTGGAATTCCAGTGGTAACAATTTCGAATGGCAACGGGTATATCTTCGACTTTGATATGAATACTTGGACTCTTATCAGTGATTCATGGTGGGCATTTGGCTCGCAGTACTGGGATTCGAGAGATACCAAAGACGGTGGATCTATCATTAGTATTTTGGAGAAAAAGACAAACGATGAAATCATACGAAGGGGGCGTGGAAAATTTTTGCAAAAAATGGCAAAAACCATGCTCATGAAGGAAGGTTACGAAAACTTAGAAAAAACCGTTTCTCTTGCACATTTGGAAAACAGAATTTTGACATCCTATAAGATGAAAGAAAGTGTTGAATTCAAGACCCATTTGATCATTTATTGTAAAAGAGTGGGAGAGATGGGGCTCAAAGCTCGACTCCAGGAAATCTTTGAAGAACTGATGGGACCTCCGGAAGGAGGAATTGATCCTTCTTGGGAATCCAAAGTTTTGGGTTTTGATAAGAGAGAGCTGTTAAAGGAGCTGATATTCGCGTGTGCCAGTATCAGAACAGTTCAAAGAATTCTCTCCCATTTTGCTACAGAGCTAAATATCCTGCATGAAGTACCGCTCTAATGGAAATAAAAGATGTATTCTATGTACAAGTAATTACAAGAGTTTTTCCAATTAGTCGAAGCCTGCGCTTGCCTTTACCTCAGCGATAGTTTTCTGAGCAATTACACGAGCTTTATTATTTCCTTTCTCGACAACTTGGTGTAAGTACGCCTGGTCACCCATGAGCTTCTTATATTCTTCCCTAGGGGATCTGCATTCCTCGACAATTACCTCAGTGACATAGTCCTTGAACTTCTTGTGGTCATTCATGTGTATAAGGTCCTTCTCAACTTCGTCGATTGATTTTCTCTGAATTCCACTAATTATGTTAATCATGTTCGAAACTCCAGGTCTGTTCTCCGTGTCAAACTTGAATTCGTGAGAGATAGAGTCAGTTATGGCCTTCTTAATCTTCTGGGCTATCACGTCCGGCTCATCAGTGATGTAAACAGTAGCATTCTGGTCAGGGTCAGACTTTGACATTTTCTTGATTGGATTCTTTAAACTAAGAATTCTCTTCGTAGGTGCCAGAATTGTAGTAGGGAGCGGGAATATTTTTTCATACGACTTGTTGAACTGCTGTGCAATATATCTACAAAGCTCAAGATGTTGTGATTGATCATCACCAACAGGGACTTTTGTCGACTTGAAAAGGAGAACGTCTGCGGCCTGAAGAACCGGGTACGCAAACAAGCCCAGACTGGCCGACTCGGAGCCTTCGGACTTGCTTTTCCACTGTGTCATTCTTCCCAGGTAGCCAATTCCTGTAAGACAAGAAAGGATCCAGTTTAGCTCTGCGTGTTCGGAAAGCGCGCTCTGGTGATAGACAATGGCCTTATCATGATCGATACCCGTTGACAGAATACTAGCAATGGCTTCGTACCGGAATCGTTTCAGATCAGACCGGGTCTTGGGAATGGTGATGGCATGTAGATCAGCAACACCGTAGATGATTTTTACAGAGTCTGGTGCCACGTCGCATAGGTCTCTCCAGATACGGATAGCACCAAGGAAGTTACCGAGATGGAACTTTCCGGTTGGTTGGATCGCGCTGTATATCGTTGAGTTTGGCTCTACATTCAGGGTCTTGGGGTTGAAAGATGTCGTGTGAACAGTGGATGTGAATCTTACCTGTCTTCTTGTAGCTTCAGCTCTGCAGATCCGAATCATTGGTGCTGCTCTATGGGCCTCTCGGATATCGTCAATGTATGTTAGAGTCTTGTAGGGACTGATTTTTCGATTATTGAAGCGATTTCCGAATCCGTATGTTTTCGGTTTTTTTCTGACGCATTCGCTCATACACTAGAACAATACTAGGGATATTTCTAAAGGGAGAAAGAACTTCAGAATATATGAATTAAGACGGTTTATACTGTTGGCTACAAACCAATGGTAAATTATTCATCATAATGAATGACCCAATCTGAGTTAGTTGTAGTCAGAATTAGTGGTCAAGCAGTATCTGTTCTGGGGACACAATCCGCGATTAAAATTTACCAGGCATCGTGATGAGCATAGCTTTGTTCGTAGTTCAATCACTACCTTAGCGGTTTAAGAGGTTCACCGACCTCACTATCGGTTATGCTTCGATTAAAAAGTCCCATATATGTAACTCGGTTGTCCTTGCGCCGTCGGATTTGTAACACGCGGCTGGTAGGGCAGCTCAAGGCAACAAGCTCGGAAAAACTAGAAGAGTCAAATGGCCAAAATCCAGTCTCACAAAGTGAACTACTACCGTCTGAGAAGATTTTACAAGATCTCAAGGAACGTTCTTATGATAATGAAATTAAGAAGCTTAGAAGAAGGGCAATGGCCGAGCTTCGTGGGAGTTCAGGATCAAAGACTCTGTCGGACATAGTTGTTGAGAGCGATCGAAACTACCACAAACGATACAGCCGACCTAGTAAAGCATTTGCAGGCAAACTTAGAAAGGACATTACAGATGAAGGAGTAGTTGAATCTTCCAAACTACAGAGCATGCCAGCCTCCAAAGTGATCAACTATCTCGGAACACCAAGGACGACGGTGACGCTGGAGCGCCTCTTTAAACCGCTTGGTGTCGGAGATGCCGTTGAGCTCTCAACATCGCTGAACAAATCTGTTCTAGCGATCATTGTGGAGGTTCCCAACTCCCACGATGATCCCAGATACACCGTGATGGATAGGCTAGGTGAGTTACTCTATGTTGAGAAGTCTGCATTCAAGCTGAGAATACCTCGAGTAGTCCCCCGCCCATGGTTAAAGCGTGCTGTTCACAAGGTAATCGAAGATGACGCAGAATACGGAAGCATCAAAACTACAAATGATGGGTTTGAAACCTATACGGTGAACCCATTTGTAAGATCTGTAGTCTCGCACCCCCTTGTTCAATTAACCAATGCAGCTTGGGATAAGCTTTCTACCATAGCCAGAAAGCTTGAGGTAATCCACAGAATGTTCCAAACGGTGGGGCCAAGGCAAGTATCGCTAATAACATTGCTGAAAGCTGTTAATGCTATGGACGTCGAGGTCTTTGAAGAATTAGCTCGTAAAAAGCATGCCGTGACTTTTGCATACGACGAACTTCGAAAGCAACTGGAGGAGTCAGTTGGAGCTGAATTTATGTCTGCATCATCAACTGCGCTAGGAAGGGAATTTGGTTCCCTTGATTTAAATGAGGAATTTGAAATTTCCACTCTCTACTCTGTTGTCTTAGCGTTAAGAAGTCAGACCAGGCTGTGGTCCACAACACATTCTTCGAGAAGTACATTTCTTCCACTCTCAGTCACAGTCCTGCCTATGAGCTATACCTCCAAGATTACGAACATTATCAAAAACCTCAAGGAAAGGCCTCATTTGGTAATGGACTTTGGAACCCTAGTAAGCACTGGTAAATTTGATGAGGTTAGCTCCAAATTTGGCAATATCCTTTACTTATTAAAGGAATACGCTGTTGGAAATATATCTGATCCGGTCATTGAAACTATTGTTTGCCAAATAATGAAATTGGACAATAACAATATAACTTCGAGAACCATTGTTTGGGAGTTGCTATTAAAAACCAACTTTATCTCAACCGATGCAACAAACCCGTCGCACTTCTCCTTGACTCTTGCTATTCCAGGGAAACAAACTTCCTATAAGGCAGACCTTGAGCAAGAATTCTACGATATTGTTGATATCACAAAGGACAGAGCTGACGATTTGGCTAAGAACAGACTGGACTATACACACATGAATGTATACTGTATTGATAGTGAAACTGCTCATGAAATTGATGATGGAGTTTCTATTGAAGATCTCGACAAAGACACAGCTCGCATTCATATCCACATTGCCGATCCCGTGTCTTATATGGATCCTCAATCCACATTGACAAAAGTGGCGTTTGAGAGGGCTTTTACCACCTATCAACCAGAAATGATTTCGGCCATGGTGCCAAAGTCCTTGTCTGATCTTGCTGGCTTAGGCGTCAATGGTACAAAGACAAGGGCCTTGACTTTCTCCGTTACTGTTAACAAAAATAGTGGGAGTGTTAACTTTGATGAAGCTGAAGTGAACTCAACTTACATAAGTAAATTCCCGAAGTATACATATGACGATGTGGATCGTGTTATAGAAGACATGCAAGAATCCTTGTCTTCTAATAAGGAGCAACAAGAACTTTTGGCTATGAAAAAGATCAGTGAGGCCCTTCGTGATTCTCGTGTGTCTCAGGGTGCTGTTGTCTTCCCAGATGATAACTTAAACGTACAGATTCGCGTTCAATCAAGGGACAAAGGAATCCTGTCCGAATCCGATACTGTCCTTGATGATGGTTTAGATATTAGCTTTGGTAATCAAAAGTCAACACCGTCCGTTGTTCTTGTAACAGAGTTCATGATCCTCGCCAATCGAATTGCTGCAGCTAAGCTAAGAGAGGCAGGAAGGCCTGGCGTTTTTAAATCGATGCCACGCCTTTCTCTTTGGGGATCAGCTCAAACACTTGTTCCAAGATTGAATGCTCTCTCACAACAACAAAACTCCAGTTTCACTGTTTCTGATATTGTAAAATCGTTGAAGTTTATTACTCCTGCTATCTATACGTCCTTACCATCTCCCCACTTGATGCTTGGTGTTTCAGAGTACGCTCCTTCAACTTCTCCATTAAGACGTTTTGGAGACATGGTGAACCATTTTCAGCTTCACACGTATCTCAATAATGATCTCGAGATCTTTACAAGAGATCAAGTCCAGTCCATGGTTCTTCACATTGAAGCTCGAAATGACATCTTGAAGAAGGAAAGCCGCTCTGCTGGTTCTTTCTACGCTATGAAATTTTTGGCGGAACAACTTCTTAAGGACATCCAGCCGGATCGTAACGAATTTGTAGTCATGTCGAAACCAGTCAATAATTCTGTTAATGGTGTTCTCATGGGATACGGTATCTTTGGACAGCTAAAGCTCGCACCGGGAACTCGTCCACCTCAGATTGGAGAGATAGTAAATCGCTTCCGGATTCTTGGTATTGATTATGTTGGTGGAGTTGTTGAGTTGAAGCACAATTGATTCGATAATACCGGGTGTGGTTTTGAAAAAAAAAACAAGAACATTTGTACATAATTAACTGATTGCGTTGCGAAACGCACGATGAAACGAGCACGCTCGAATATATGGAAGTTATGTAGAAGCACGCGCGACCGGATGATTCCTCAATCCGAGATCAATTCTGCAGGTGCTAGACATTCTTATGACTCTAATTTCGAACGAGCCAACTATTTCAGCAAGCAGAATAACTTGTCAATACCAAGAGGGATCCTAAAAGAGTCTAAAGCTTCTTTTCTTCCAGCTTGCTGGTCACGGATAAAGAAATATCGGCTTTTCCGTGTTCTCATTGTGAAGAGCGGTTTTCAGCCGTATGCGGGAAGTACCGGACACATCCGTGACTTACAAACTACATAACGCACTAACTCAGACTCCACGCTTATGTTTGAGGACATGAAGACTTAAAAAAGTCGATAGACCTCTCTTCGTAACAACATAACTTCCAATGAACTTTTTTGTTTTCACCGACGTTCTAAAAATGTTCATAGTCCGAGATTGCTATTTGCCCGGGTGTGTTATGTCTCTTAGGTCATCATCAATACATAACTGCGCGCGTTTGGAGACCTCATTAGCAGCAGGTGGGGGTACTAACGTTTTGAAGTATTGCACATTTCTGAGATGCCGAGTTTCCTTATAAGTATTGGAACGTCAGTATCTAGGTGGTGAAGACATTGAGAATGTAGTGTGGCTTCCCCTCATAAGAAAAGGTTGTTCTGTCAAGTGCGATAAATCAAAATCTCCTCAAATTACAGATATCGCATCATGAACCCAATGCAGGGAAAAAGAGCACACCCTATCTTGCCTTAAATATGACTGTTGAAGATCACATCTATGGGAGTATTCAACGGCTTCTGTATTATTCTGTTCTTGGGAACTTAGCGCCGTCTACGGACATGTTGATGCATCAGCTAGTAGACACTATTGTGAAGAAAAACTTCAGTGGCATGAAGTATGATGAAAGCAGACTAGCAGACTTTATCAAGCTTTCACAATTGCTACTTTGAATGCTAATCTTTGTTAAGGTATTTCTCTTCTCCACATGACAAGGCATAGAGGATGAACCCCGCTGCAAACCAGAAACCCTATTCAGCTCAGCAAGGGGTATTCTTTTGCGTATTCAGTGGCGTGACCATGTTATACGCGAGCTTATATTGAGAATTAAGTTAAGATATGTTGTAGTGTTTTTTCCCAAGCAATGGCAATTTATTATGGAATTCTATTGAGCAGGAGTCATCTGCCAATCCACTGTATGAGGCGAGCTTGCGTTATCCAATGCTTTCCTAGGAATTACTAGATATTTAGAACAGACTACTCTAATAATCATGGAAAAGCTTAATAAATGGTATATATTTTCAACCTATTTTGCTTCATTTTCGGGTACTAACATTAATAGCCCTATTCTCATTTGTGTCGTAGAATAAGCGCATTTCGCGCTTGTCTCATGTATCTAAATGCACTAGGAATGGATATGCGGATCGTATACATGTCCATGCATAAGCCTACTCCAAAAACTCAGGTCCTTCGCCTTCTAGTCTCAGGTAATCCTCACTCTGAGAGTGATGAGAATTTTTTCGGGACCAAGAGTCTTCCAAACAAAGACCATATTTGGTAATCTTGAAACGGGCACTAAATATTTCTATAGGAACGTACGTGTGTGACAGGAGATGTTCTCTCTCCACTTTCAATTGGCTCGCTTTGCGGTGATCACATCCGGTTTACAGCTAACCGAAGGTTCATACTGCAATGCGGATGACAGACGGCGTGCGGAGGATGCTGGTGACGAATTCTATAATCGCCTAGGAAAGTTGGGTGTGACGGAACAAGCATTCAATTAGGATACCCAATAGCAACCTGGTCTGTAAATATTCTTCTGCAGAAATGGACAAGCATTGGCTGCAAAGGCATCATATAGATGGTCTTAAAATGAAACCTGCGTCGTTCTATTGTAGGTTGGTAGCATCATCTATAATAGGGACTCATTATGCAACTGCACCTCCACTTCCGATATTTGTATATGCTTACCCAGTGCTCGGGTCGCCACCGGCAATTAATGCTTTTATCGGACAACTTTCTTACAAGGCTGAGAGTGTTCAACCAACAGAGCGTAGACCGGTAGCATCTTTACCACTAATTTAAGAAATCTGATAACGCTTTTTATATTTCGATATATATGACCTGTAACAACACAAGCCCGTTCTTTCTACTTGCCTGCCGTTGTCTGAGTTTTGGTAATTCGAAACAATATGCGATCGCCACAATCTGGCTTCTTGTAGGTCCGCGATAACTGCCGCCAAGGACGGGTAGCCGGTGCACAACCGGCAAGAGCTGGTTGCATACTATCAGGACTTTTTAGGTCCTCCCGTGTCTAGCTACAAATTTACCTTCCTAAAGAAGATAATGAAATGGAAAACTGGATTTAATTGCCCGTAGGTATTAACTCATGCCTCTGTTGTTCCGTTGATATCTGTGGGCAACGAACCCATCATCAAGGTTACACAAAAGCGATTCAAAATTCCAACTTCTTCTTAATCGTCAATGAGCTAAACTATAACTTTCGACATGTCATGAATATATTCTAACGCGGTAGATATTGTTCTATGACGCGATTGAGTTCAACAGATAGATATAGGAGCAAATGGGCATTTTTGAACTTGACCTCAAAAATGAGGTAGAGGACTCAAGAAACCGCAAAAACATATATTCCGAGTATTGAAGGGGGGTTCGGAGTTTTAAAACCTTCCGCCTCAAATTTCTGAAAATTGACCACTTCTAGTGCTATATCGCCCCACCTTAAGGTTAATAGATCAACTACCGTCAGTAGGCATTATAAGGCCGGGAAAGTGGACCATCCCATAGAAGCCATTCATGGGAGGGGGTATAAGGATAGTCAAGAATGACGGAACAATTTTACAAGCAGAAAGCAACTTATATATGCATGGGTACGTAAAAATGCTGCGTATCTCAGTTATTTTACACTTTGCAGGATCTGAGATTTCTTTTGAGCTTTCTACGGCTGAGTCCTTTGTGATGGTTGTATTATGCGGAAAATTTCTCTAGTATTTGTGAACTATAAATAAGTTCTTTGTAACAAAGATTAGAGTAGGCTCTTGGCTAGAGCTATAATCTCACAGCAAAAAGGATGTCCATATATCATTTTCTGAGAAATGTAAAAGGCTAGCGTCACAACTGTACTGCCTTTGCTTTTCTCTGCAAGCTGGAAACCTTAACGCAGGCATCCCCCTACCAAGCACTTGGTCTTTTCTTTCAAAACCCAGATCTCCTCTCCACATACACCGCATATCACTTTCGTGTGGTTTCTAAGCCATCTGTGCATAGTGCACTTTCATAGACTTGTCGCATTGCTCACTGCGCCCATCTGTTCAACTCTGAACGAAGCAGAAATGTAGACTGCGTGTCACCACCGTCCCTTTCGTAGCACCGAACATGTAATACGCAAGCGAGACAAGTGGCCAAAGCGGAAAATATTCCGTTGTAAGAAGCAACAAAGGGTTAAGTCATACCTTTGCGGCGGTAAGCACCGTATCTGGGCTGACAGTTCTATCCGGTACACCCGCAGCGTTCTAGTTCTAGAACTTAATAATTCCTCAGAAATAACCTTTAAGCAAGGTCAGAGTTACGAAGCTGAACGTCATCGGAGGTTATCCGACACATCATTAAGGAAAGAAACAGAGGCCACAAGTTTTGATTGCAAGTAGATTGCGGAACCATAACTCAGCACAGGGAATGTTCAAGTCTTTAAACTTATTTGCATACCACATAAACCGCACTAGAGGTGGAATAGCTAACGCTTCGAATATAAAGATCGATTAGACTGGAATGTCTCCAGCTTTTGACAAAGCGGGAGAAACCTGCAGAGAGTAGCCGCACTGGTGTTGGCTCCTGCCTAAATGCACCCTCTTGGACAAGCCCGATGCAGCTGATGTTCACGTCGACGCTGGAAGCACGTATATATATGGCGTGAGAATTCTCCCAGCCCCTGTGAATAAGTACAGTTAACCTATAATTCGAAGGCAAACGTTATTCTTGTGCTAGAATCCGTCTTGAGCATACTGGAACTTAATATATCCGAAACACAAGTCAAAGAACGTCAACTCTCATTCGCCGGCTTGCGAAAAACTCCATCGTCTTGAAGATTCGCACCATTGGAGAGACTAGAGTGGGTTCCATAACAAAACCGGATCAACACGCTCACAAAACGCTCTAAAGACACACGCCGCAATATAGGAGTTCGAAAGGCTTTCACCCTTTTGTCCACAGTGGATTATCCTCACTATAGCTATTAGGAACATAACTAGCTACCCTTTTGTGTGGTAAACAGGAACGAGGCCTCGAAGTCAGAGTCTCATACCAGCAAAGCGGAGTGCTCCACAACCAGCTTGCCCTCGGGGTACAGGGAACTCATATCTATCCAAATCCCTTAGGATAATAGAATATATCGATATCATCACCAGCCATAGCAGGGCCACTTGAATTGGTTAGTCGAAGCTTTTGGAACCAAACGGAGTCAAGAGGAAAAAGAGTACAACAACGACGACATCGACAACAATACTATTTTTCAGCCAAAGCAAAGGTGTCATTGAGTGACACAAGTTATTTCAAGTCGCATTGTCATTCGAATTTAGTATTTGTTGGAGCAACTTGTTGGCGTCAACATTTAGAGACATTTCCACCTTTGTTTTCCTTCAGCAAGCTATTTTATCGCTAACATCTTCAATCTCTTTATTTGGACTCTGTTCGGTATTTCCATGTCACATATAGTTACAATATGAGTAAGTTTCACCTATGATCATTCTTCATCGGCTCCTTCTCACAATCCTTCAAAGAATGTCTCAATATGAAACAGCATATGCGATAAACACCGAAAAGGCACCGTTTACTAACATTACAACTCCAGGTATTCCGCTAGAATTCAGCCGATCTCAATCTGTACAATTTGAACTGGAGATTGTTCAGCAACCAGTTCGTGCCCGTATGTGTGGGCTTGGCGATAAGGACCGTCGTCAAATCTCACCACCAGCATTCATCAAAGTTCACGCACTTGACCCCACAACAAGGCAATCTCTCGATGTCGAGACAGTTAATATTTCAGGATTGATTATGGTTGTGGAGCTGTGGTCAAGTGATGGACAGGTAGATCTTTCTCTTAATCAAAATGTGGTCCATGGTGACTCGTCACCGGAGTCTTCCAACAAAAGTTCGCCAACGCAACCAAGAGTAAAGGATGAAGTCAAACGGGATGATGCCGGAGAAAGAGCCAAGGCACATCTTAATTCCTCCTCAGACTCTGATGAATCACTTGGAGATATCCCAACACGTAACTTGATTGGAAGTACTGTTACCAATGCAGCAAAATTATACGACGAACAACATCAACGTGGAATCTGGTTTGTTCTTAGTGATTTGAGTATAAGGATTGAAGGAGAGTTCAAACTTAAGTTCAAACTGGTGGATCTATCAACAAATGTCGTTGTGGAAATTTTCAGTCAAAGTTTCAAAGTGTATTCAGCCAAAAAGTTCCCAGGGGTTGTGGACAGTATTGCCCTTGGAAGGGTGTTTGCTTCTCAAGGAGTCAAGATCCCAATTAGAAGAGAGCTCAAAGAGTGAAAAAAAGAGGTAAGTCCTCCAGGAATTTGTTTTGTTTCTTCGCATTGTATTATTATTCTTCTGTTTTTTGCTTCAGTCCTCTTTTTGGGGCCAATTCTGGTGGTTGCCGCTTCCTTTGGCTATTTTTTACTTGTCATGCTGGCGGTTTCTCTATGTTGCACCAGTCTCTTAGCATATGTGTATTAGCTGTTTTCACTGTTATCATGTACTTATTATTTTATTTGGTAATATCCCCTATGGCTTGTTGCTTGTTCGCCATCTTTTAAGCGACGTTGATTTGGTAGTGCTTATGCGCTGAGTGGGAGGTACATATAGTGGTAACGAGTTTTTCTCGACATCTCGAAATTCAAGTCGATTTTCGTTCGGCCCGCCCATAGATTGACAGGCGTTATAAGAAGTTGGCAAGAATTAGGATCAGCAGTGTTATGCGTTAGAACTTCTTCGATTGTAGAAACGGCTCCCAAGTAAACCAGTGAAAATAACGGCCTTTCCAGACCCATTAGACCCCTTTTTATAAGTGTCTATAGAAGAATTCTGTGGTAAGGTGGCTTAATTGGCCGCCACTGGGTGTTTCGTGTTTTTGTCAACCCATCACCAAAGTAACACTGTGCTAGGTACATATTATTGCTTAACTTCTGCGCCAGCTTGCACAACTTCTCAGGGGACTTTCGTATGCTAAGAGTCACAAACCTTTTTTGGAGAAGCGAGTTGCCGTTTTTTTTTTTATCTGATAATTTACTTCAAAAGAGAGAATAAAAGGTCTTCATTTCAATTTTAATTTGTTAGAATTCTCCTCTCTTTGTGAGATTTTGCTTTACAACGGCAAAGCCTTTGCGGTACCTCGTCACGCTGGGTGCCTATTCCTCCTCTTCCGACCGCTTTTTTGCCCTCGTGGTTTGTATAGTTGTGCACTTGTCTGTTTGTTCGACTATAAATATACATAGCTAGAAGTATGGACGGACATATACTTTTCTACGAGCCTGCTCACGTCGTGTGAGAGATGCAAACAAGTACGGCTCTATTTATTATTGGGGTGCCGCCCCCTGTACGGTATTTAATATTTGCAGATTTCAAAAGGAAAACCAATCACAGCTTATAAATATTAGTTTCGTCCCAACCCTTCTTTTTCAATAACCCACCAGCAGGACCCTGTCCTTCCCTGTCAAATGGTTTGTTTCCTGAGACGTATCCGACATATCCATCTGGACCACAAACAAGTGCGAGGGATGCAGGATCCTTCGTCTCGGTACGAGTAAATTCAGCCTGTTCCAAGGCATTGTTTAACCTCTTTGCAACATGCTTATTCAACTTTGGCTCTTCTCCATTTTGCAGTGACGCAAGGTATTCTGTGTAATGAGACGTAGCCGGAGGATGGATGTGGCATTCTTGTAATCTTTGATTGTTGCTGCCAACAAGATGTGTGAAACGTGCACGATCAAGCCTTTCAAGGAAAAACAAAATTTGTGAGATAGGGATTTCTTCTTCGGTGTGATGAGAATAGTACACATCTATAAATCCACGGTACGGATTTTTGGTAAGGAGCAGCTGAAGCGCTGGAGCTATTCCTGTACCAGCACCATAAAAAGCGAGATTGTCTGGCTTGATAGGGAAATCAGGATCTCGCTTCACCTTAGAAGCCACATTCAACATCGGTGGTCTCTCGACATCATTATTCAACGTCTTAGGTAACTCGAATTCAGTGTAGGGCCCTCTTAATTCGATTTCCGAGCCAACAGGTTTTTTATAAAGCCATTTAGAAACCTCACCTTGGTCGTACTTCTTGATATAAAAGACTATCTTACCATTAGCTGTCACCATATCTCCGGTATCCTGGATGCGAACAACCTCCTCATTGGTGAACTCAGAAGTATATATCTCCAAAGGAAGAGGTGTGTATTTCCGAACAACCATTATTTGAGGTTGCTTGACTTCAACACTCCATAGCCTGTTTCCATTCCAATAATTAACTTGTTGAGAGTCATTCTTCCATCGAGAGAACTTTGGGGTTAGCTCTATGAAGTAGTGGTCTTTATCAATATCTTTCCTGTTAGAAATCACAAACGGAATGAACTTCTCTGGGTTCAGGAACTCTGCTGGCGTATCGTCTGTGAGAAACTTGTAGGCAAATAAAGCCCACGCAGTACCAACAAAGAGGGCGGCTCCAGGGATGATTCGACGGGCCCTCGAGCTTTTCCATGGTTTCTTCGACGTGGATTCTTTCGGAAACTCATAGGAAACTCTTGGGTGCTTGGACCTTGGGACATAGATCTCCTCGTCATTGTGCAGTTCGACGTTAGGCGTAGGAGGCGCGTATGCCTTTGGTGCTGTTTCCTCATCCTGATGCTTTTTTATCAAGTCAGAGCCATTGGGAGTGACAGGAGGTTTCGAGGAAAATCTCCGGATGGGTTGCATTAACGACCTTCTCCACATGGTTGTGGATGATATTGAGCGAGACCCTAACTCCGTATTCCGTACTTCTAGGGTTAGACGGACGACTTGATAGAAGAGGTCTCGATGGTTTTTTTCACACGCACCACCCAGACATCATCCAGTAATAAGTTACTTCTAATAGACCCCCACGCCAGTTGACCTTTCCAGTCCTGATTCTGTTCATCTTGATAGGACTACAGAGACCATGACAGTGGATGTTACATCTTTGAAGAGAATCCGTGCCCACTCAGATAAAGTGTGGAATGTGGCAGTCCATCCACGACTGGCGCTGCTTGCGACAGCTTCCACCGATAAAACGTGCAAGATCTTTTCCCTGACGAACTTTCAAGAAGTAGCGGAGCTCGATGATACACATAAGAGAAGTGTCCGCTCAGTAAGTTGGAAGCCTAACGGGCATCTTCCGTCGCTGGCGTGTGGTTCTTTTGATTCAACTATCTCTGTATGGGGGAAAGAGGAGGAGGACAACGATAACATGGAAGCCACCGAGGAATGGTCATTACTAGCTGTTATCGAGGGCCATGAAAACGAGGTTAAGAGCGTAGCCTGGAATAAGGATGGATACTTTCTTGCTTCTTGCTCCAGAGATAAGAGTATCTGGGTATGGGAGGCCGATGATAACAACGAGGAGTTTGAGTGTATCAGTGTCTTACAAGATCATTCACAAGATGTGAAGCACGTAGTGTGGCATCCAAGCGAGGACATGCTAGCATCTTCATCCTATGATGATACCATAAAATTGTGGAAAGAAGAGGATGACGATGATTGGGCGTGTGTTGCTACTCTTACTGGTCACGAAGGAACGGTATGGTGCTCGGATTTTGAAAAGGTTGAAGGGCGTACAAGGTTAGTGAGTTGCTCTGATGATTCCAGTCTGAGGATCTGGAAACGCGTTGATGACCACAATGAGACTTGGGAGTTCCAAACTCTCCTTCCCTCTGCACATACGAGACCAGTATACTCTGTTGCCTGGAGTGGGGTCTCCGGTCGTGTTGCTAGCATTGGTTCTGATGGAAAACTGGTAGTGTATGAGGAGAAAACCGAAGGTCAATGGGAGATCGTCGCTAGTAAAAGCTTGACACACGGTGTATATGAGGCCAATTCTGTTCAATGGTTCAGACCGGAAGATGGGGAGGGGGAACGAATTGTGACATGCGGAGATGATGGCTACGTTAACATCTGGGCTATTAGCTAGAGATATTCATTGAATGTTCATTATCAAGTATATAAAGAAGGACCTTATTTAAATCACAATCCCAAGAATTACAACAAGCAGAACAACCGCAATCACCGTCAATATGTAGCATCTTGTTTTCCCAGCATTACGCTGGTACCTCAAAGCCTTTCGTAACTCCTCAGCAGCGCCCTGTGTGGACTCAGCAACAGCATACACATTGCTTTCGATGTTATCCACCATTGTTCCCTGCTCTTGTACTATGGACCCCAAATCCTGGAATATATCGTTTAGCTCCCTAACACCGTGCTCAATGTTAGCAATCTCCTCTTCTCTTTCTCTGATTAGCTCTTGCTGGTATATGAACTCCTCATTGTTGATTTCATCCTGCACCAGTACCATATCGTCTCTCTTTGGTGCTCCGTCATCGTTGTCATTAACTAATTGGTCGGTTTCATCTTCCAAAGCTGCGCGTGCCTCCTTGTTCAAATCAGCATTAACACCTGCAAAACGGGATTGCAAGTCCTGGAACTCATCCAGCGCGCTCTTTGTCTCACGGTTAACACGATCCCTTGTGAAAGTATGCGAAGGGTTGGCTGTCTCCGCACGGGTGTTCAGCTCTTTACAATGCTCACTGAGCTGCTTGAAAAGCGCAGTGATAGTCTCGATACTATTAGTGCACTTATCACACGTCTTCTGCACAGCCTTGGAGCTTGTAACGCGAGCGTCAAGAAGTTTTACACACTTAGTGAGGGTGGCAAGGTGGTTGTTCAAATCGAGGAGAAGATTAGACGCCTCCTCCGTAGCATGGTCAAACTCTGGAGAGTCTGAGAAAGGCACCTGAGACTCCAAATCCACATCGACATCCCTGAAAGACATTATTTGCGAGTAGAATATATGAATCCGCTGTTTTTTCTGTCTCTTGGTATATCCAAAGGTCCATATTGATGCTATTATAATAGTGGTCCTCCTTCCTAGAGGCGATGTTAATGCGGGCACCGCGCAACCCCATCGAAGGCATCTGTCACGTGACACATACAATAGCTTCTGGCATCGCATCTATAACAATCTACATGCACACCTCTACGGCGTCGCAGAGCAAGGTAAAGAGTTACTTAAATAGTTTATTTCTCCTTCTTCGTCTCGGATATGCTATCGCTAGCTTTCTGTGGTAGCTTCTCCGGTGTGTTCTTGAAACGAGTCGCCACGCATGCAACCATCCAGATGAGGAGCTTTGCACATTGGTACAGAACAAGCAAAACAGTAAGCAGAATAATTCCAATGACAAGCAGCTCGTTGTCGTAAATGAGGTCCGGATCGATGAAAGTTGCTCCTTCATACAACTTCTTATTGATGAGGTTAGTACGCTTTTCAGGGAAATATCTCTCTTCCTCAATGACGTTATTGTTGCGCTCAAACTCCTGGGCCCTTGACGCATCCTTAGTGATATCTGTAAAAATCTCCATCTTGGACCATCTCCTTTCGTCGCGTTTGTTCACCAGCTTTTCCTGGGTGTTGGTAAACACCACGGTATGGTTTGGGGATGGCAATTTCCTTAGGGTTCTTCTTAGAGCATCATCCGCTTTCAATAGCGCTTCTCGACGTTGAGTTGAGTTGGACGGTAGCTCAGGGAACGTTATCCGAATCACCCTCGTCTTGGTATCAATGTACGTCTTGACTTCATCGTAGTCCTCCACCACCATCTCCTCTGCTAGGCACTTTCTCTGTATCATTTCGGACAGTTTATCGAGGTCCGGAGCAGTCTCGGCACGAGGAATGACCGCCAACGTTGAACTCATGAACATGTATGTTCGGAAAAACACAAACATTGAATGGTCCTGTAAGTCATCGAGAGTGATGCCTGGTTGGTCAACAAGCACATACGCATCCGAAGAGCATACTTCGACGAGCTTTCGTGAGACCTCCAGGGTACGGTCGAGTGGAAACGGGAGGTGGTTGAAATTGTTCACATATGTCTGAACTTTGGGCACAAGTGTATGGGAGAACATTACAAGCGGTGTGGTGGCCTTCACGGTGTCAAAAAAAAACAAGAGAAACAAGGCATTTATAGAGGATCCGAATTGGGCTTTCATGACTCCAAAGATGAGTTCAAAAGTACACTAGTGGTTATTGGTTCAGCGTCGTAATGTCAACGAAGTTGGGCTCTCTAGCTTTTTCGAGCACCGCGAAACGATACAGCCTTGTCGTCCCTACCAAGTACAAATAATATACTAAATACACAAAAGCTTAAGAATCTATGATAACAGAATTATATATATAGGCTGTTCTATATATATGTAGGTGTGTGAAAATATTAAAGCTGTCCAGGATAATTTTTCGTTTTGTGCTTAAAGATCTGTCTTCGACTGTGTCATTAGCTCGACGAGGTCCTCTACAGGATCATCGCCATACTTTGCTCTCTCAATATTGAACAAAGCAGTTTTAACACCAACGTTGAAATGGCTAGAAAGAGATGCAAGCTTGTTGAGAACAGCAACACGTCCAGCATCATCCATGAACCCTCTCTCAATCATAACGTTGTTGAACTCATCCAAACTCTGCAAATTTGGAACAGCAATCTCACTTGTGAAGCAGCTGATAATATCCAACTGTTGTAAAAGAGAGTATGAAGATGTCGTAGTCATTATCAGTAGACGGCCATCCTGTGGAGGTGTACGCTTTAAATACACCTTCAATGCCTGGAGGATATTGTTGGAGAATCGCGGACCAATTGGAACCCAGTCAATGATGGTCTCGATAGAGTCAATAACAAGCACATTCAGAGGAGACTTGTAGGCGTCACGGAACATATTATCCAAGTATGCAATCTTGGCAGATTCAGACATTGCAACCATAGCCTCGGGAGAAATCATTCTTACAAATGGGAAGTTAGAAGCCAGCGCAATTGCAGCAGCTAATGCTGTTTTACCAGAACCAGAAGGACCATGAATGGCCAAGGAAACAAGTTGCGTGCTATCTGATTCTCTCACCTGTCTGACGTAACTCTGGCCAGATCTCAAAATATCATCAACTCTTGATGAGTATTTAATCAGCCCGCCACCCTTCAAGCACATTTTTAGGTCTTCCTCGTTCACACCAAATGCCGGCGTAACTTCGCCCAGGGCATCCAAGAAGTCCCTTCTGGTGACCTTAATATTGTTCATATCTTGCTGCTTGATATTGGTCTTACCGTTACCAATCTGTACAACTTGGTTAATGGCAAAAGACGTAGCACTTTTCACCAAACCTTCAATCTCAGCACCCGAGAAGTTCTTTGTTAATGAAGCAAGTTCTTTCAAGTCAACATCCGGAGCCAACATCTTGTTCTCCCTCATCTTCTTTGTTTGAATCTCAAAGATTTGAACTCTGCCAGGTTCATCTGGTAAATGGATCTCGACTTGCACCTCAAAACGGCCAGGACGCAAAAGAGCATTGTCAATCAAGTCACGACGGTTAGTCATACCTATAACGAGGATGTTGTTCAGCTGGTCAACACCATCCATCTTAGCCAACAGTTGGTTAACGACATTGTCACCTACACCCGTACCATCACCTCTGGAGCCTCTCTGCTTGAAGACGGAATCCAGTTCATCGAAGATAATGATGTGCAAAGATGACTCTTCACCCTTATCCTTATACTCCTTCTCAGCATCCTTGAACAAGTTTCTGATGTTCTCCTCTGATGAACCAACATACTTGGACAAAATCTCAGGACCATTAACAATCTTCGGTTCTTTTGCATTAAGCATCTTTCCGATTCTTCTAGCGATCAGTGTCTTACCAGTACCAGGTGGACCAAAGAGCAAAAGTCCCTTCACGTGAGAAATACCCAATTTCTCAACAACGCCAGGTGGGAAGATACGGGAAGCAAAGGCACGTCTAAAGATCTGAGTGAATTCCTTGTCCAAACCACCCACACCCATGTCCTCGAACTTGAAGTCTGGTCTGATGACAGCATCTGTTCGAGGTCTAGTAGTGGAAGCCTTCAGCTGGACTAACCCATCACGACCTTTGAAGAAGCTGATGTTTGTCTGTGGGACCAAGATACCCTTCGCGGTGACGTTATTGGAGACTGGACCAGAGACGTCCAAGTCAACAAGATCTAGCACTTGAATGCTCTGAACACGAAGATCAAAAATGTGGCCCTTGAAATCTAGTAGGAACAATTGAGTTGGTGAAAAAACCTGAGAGCCGAATGCGTGCAATACAGCTTTGGCCAGCTCATCCTGGTCAAACAACGTCGCCACGGCCTTTGCTCTGTTTCTGAAAGAAATCTCAAGGTTGAAAGTGCCTATGTAAGGCTGCTTCCCGGTCTCTGAATGGATGTCATAGCGTCTCACGTCAACAGGAGCGTTAAGAGACAGTCCAACCCACAAACGTTGTGTGCCATTGAGACCAATCTGGCCTGGGGCCATCTCGTTGGAAATTCTTGTTGTAAAGGCATAAAAGTCGTTCAGGAGCACAACAGCACCATCCGGGAAGTCAGTAGAGTTCACAGACGCAACGTTAGCAAGTGCGAAAGCATTGTTAGGGCAGTTCTGTGTGAGAAGCCTCTTAGGGGGAGCTGCTGGTGTCGGTGGAGGACGGTTATGATTCGCTCTTCCAAATCCCATACGGTCCATCATGGTCATTTATGGTCGGTTACTGTCGAATAAGGTCGAATGCAGTAGGTTGTTTCCAGCTGTGGCCACTTCTAAGTATTCTTTAGGTAAAAGGACTCTGTTTAAGCTTGTTTAAACTCTATCAGGAACGAATAGTCCTTTTCCTGCGATGTTATCTGTTCTTCCGTTGATGGCAAATGCGCAAGACGTGTTAACAAAAATGGGTCGAAATGGCCCGGACAGGAAATTCAACGGAAAGGGATTGAGATGTACTAACTATAAACGGGCCTTATGATGGGACGCAAACAGACAATTGTGTTACCCTATGACTGAACAACTCAGTTTCTTATTAGGATGAACTCATTATGCTTCTAAAAGCTCCCTGTTCTGGTTGTGATTCTTAGCCGTTGTTGTTTATCGCTAATCAACAGTGGTTGACGCTACTTATCGCTACTTTTCGCTGCGTGTCGCTGATCAGTACTGTAAGTGCTAGGAGACTTTGTCTTCAGTTGAGAATAAAGTCCTATAAAAGGCAATATGCACTCTATGTTTCCATTCTAGCTGTATATGACACTTTTGTGTGTTTAATTGAAGTGTTTATTAGTCTGTGAAAGTGTTGAACAAGTTAATACATGTATAACTTGATTTACTCATCGTGGCCCGGAGGTCCCTTGGCCCTCCTCGCCTGGTGCCATCAGAAAAACAAGAACCAACGGAACAATGTACATCCAGTACTTCTGAATGAACGACTTTGGAGTCTGATAGTGTGGTTAGTACGATCTGAATAGCCAGAGAAGCTAAATAGTGGGCTATGTCACCTATGTCAACGTGGGTCGATCCGTCGATCCACGTTCGAGGTCTACAGCCTTCAATAATACTCACATCTTCCTCACTCTGTGGAGAGCCTGGGACACTAGGGTTTGATGTTCCAGGTGCTATACTCTTGATCATTGGTTCAGGACCAGGAGTAATGTACTGAACCTTTGTAGTAATTCCCGGTGAAGTGCTTTCAGAGAAGCTAAGAGAAACAAGCTCGCCAGTCGATTTGCTGACGAGTTTGACACCGTAGCTGAGAGGCAAAGCAATTTGCTATGCATATCATGTTAGCGTGTTTACTGTGTATGCGTTTCGAGGAGAGCTGACCAGAGAAAAGACACAAAAAGTGCATTGGGTAACTTACATCCACATATGTATAACACTTAAAGGCGCCGTTGACCTTTGCTCCAAAACAGTAGCTCCCTGCTTCCACATCAAAAGATGTGGGAACGTCGATAACTTCCATTGAGGACACCTCGGTATTGAACTGGAGCTTTCCGATGGGTGTTACCTTGAGAGTGTCGATGTTCTTGGCCTGAAATAAAAGAGAGCCACTGTCATGAGCGCTGGTAAATGCCAACCATAAAAGGGACGCAACAAAGAAACTGTGTTTGACCATTGGAATCGGAACCTGTGACTGCCCTCTGGCTGTGTTTTGATTATGTGCCTGTTTCGATGCGGCTGCCTCGTAGCAGATTCTCCCACCATAAGAAAGAGGTGATTGGGGTTCCCGCCGCGAAAAAGGTGCCAGGTCATGACCGGGGATATCCTCAGTCCATACATAAATGTAAACTATAGCAGGATTCAATCTCCAGAAACCTTCACAAGGTCACACAGAGGTGTGTCCTTTTTTCTACTTTCCTTGTTATTTGCTCCTGCTCTATTCGGATTGCCTTTGATTTGTGAGACATGAGGCTGGGGAAGCTGGTGGTTCTATTCCCTGCGCTGTTTAGTCAAACAGAAGCGCTTTTCTCGCCCTTCGAAGACCTCTTCTCGTCACCAAGAGTACGTATCCTCTATCTGAGAACGTATACTAAAAGGACTATCTACTAACTCATGTGCAGTATATAGTGCGATATGACCATTCCGAAGACTTCACACTCCTAGAAGCGCTCGCTTTAGTAAAGGAACCCGACGAAGGGACTTACGAACTTGTCAAGTCGGCCGATGGTACAGACTATCTTTGTCAAATCCCACCACTCCCTCCTAAAGATACCAACCAGAGTACCCCGGCAATAGATGAAGCTCTGGCTTCCAAAATCAATGAGCGGTCCGTGCAGATAACTCGTGCTTTGCAAGATCGTGTGTTTTTCTACTTTGGTGGCTACTGGACATATGCGTTTGGTCTGAAGACTGAAGTGGCACAATTCCATGGAAAACCCGAGAACTACAAGGTCAACGACGCGTCATCCTTCATTCTCGGGAGAAGTAACCGAAGAATCGATTTTCCAAAACTTCAAGTGAAAAAGGAGCAAGGTGTCATGATCTTGTCGCATGTCATGGATAACGGAACAATATGTGATGTCACCGGAAGACCACGAACTGTCGAGATCCAATATGTCTGTGATCCAAACTTCGCTCAACCTCAGTTGATGTGGGTCAAGGAATACAGAACATGTCAGTATCAGGCCCAAGTTGCTATTCCATTCTTATGTGATGATGAGATGCTAAAGCGGAGAGAACAAGCATTCACAGCGGTAACTTGTAAGAGAATTTTGGATTCAAAGTTAAGGAATGGAAACCAAGTCTTCAATGATCACACATCAAAGATCAACCTTATGGATTATGGCTTGTCTTCTGTTGGGGACTCTTTATTTCTTGCAACTCCGAAGAAAGGCCCTCTTCTTCTTATCGATATCGGAGACTCCGAAGATCTCATTGAGAGACTTGTGAGTTCGTTTGGAAAATGGTTCCCAAGAAGATATATTCAAGATCCAACAAAACACTTTGAAATGATTCCAGGGTTATCATTTAGTTGGTCAGCTTTTACCTACGATATGGCTGGAAATTTCAAAACAACCGCTACTATTAGCCTAGCAAAAAATAATGAGAACCAGGTTGAAGTCTCAGCATATGAGGATCCAAAGTTGTTGGTTGGTGATTCTAATATCCAATTTTTCAACTCTGCTCCTTCATCTAATTCGGCAGCCGTTAGTAATGAAAAAAAGTCTAACAAGAAGGATAAGATCGATGGGGTTCTTGATGTTAGCGAGGAGAAGAAAATCAATCACCTCGATATCGTATCAAAGGAACTGGAGGACGATGAAAATGAAGCGCACCAAATGGTTGATCATGCAATGACCGAGGAATTTACTGAACAAACTGCTGCTGTTAATGCTCATGATGAGCTTTGATAGTTGTTGGTCTTGACGAATACTTGTTTAGACCAAAAAGGACAAAATATATGTCTTACAGAAGATCACTTATGAGAAAGAAAATTGTAACTTAAAACGCCAGGCTGACAACCGTTATTATAAAAAAACCGATACCGTTTTACCTAAAGGTAACATAAATCAAAACTTGGGAAAACAACGTTCGCCAACACGTAAAACCAAGAATAGCATTAAGACCGTAAACCTACTCACCAATTCCATAAATTATTCGCACTCATCAAAACCCAGAGCGCTAACCAACTCATCACTAATATCCCTCTTCAAGTTTAAGGCATCGTCCTGAAGATCATCAAAACTGACATTAGCAGAAGCGCCAACCCACAGCCTCAACTGAACAACAAATAGTTCAATGGTTTCACTTTCATAGCCACTCAGCCATTCCTTAGGATATTTTTGGGCAACCCTAAACATAGCAATGAAAGACAACAGAGTGATCTCATCCTTGTTGGTCTTAATGTATTTCAACAGAGACTTAGCCTCATCTCTTTGATTCAAGCGAATGTATTTTAACACAGAAGCTGCTGTGAGAGCATTGAACAGATCCTGGGTAACAAGTTCCTGAAATCTTGTATCAACTTGCGAGGACTTTCTGGAAAATGAGGCCTTCGTTGAAGAACCATCAGAATCTGGAGATTCATCGCCCGGGGTATCAATTGCTACTCCAACTGGTCTGCGGAAATCAATAGAATCATTCTCAGAATCGTAGATCTCATTGTCATCATCATCTGAAACAGCGTTGTCAGAAGAGTGGCCAGCTTCTTTCAATGTTTCAGTGGATGTGCTCTCAGGTACCAAGGTTTCTGTCGAGATAGAGGCCTCACGATTAACAATTTGTAGAACAGTATCAACATACTTCTCATTAAGAATGGATTTGAAGATTTTAATTCTGATCTGAACAATGGATCCATCAGGACATAGTCGTTCCGCCAAGTTCAATGAATCCCAAATCTCCCTTTTAGTCTGTCTTAGCTCGTCATTGTCAAGCTTTGAGAGAGCATGCTTGTTGAAAGTCAAGTCGATATACTTGAGAAGAACCTCACGAAACAGCTCATTAGCTCTTAGACTTACCAGGAAATACTTGTAGTCATGCATAACCTTCTCATCCTTGAGAATAAGGCTATACCCTTTATCATTCTGGCCCTTAGTGCAACCGGTGTCAAGAGGCAGACCGGATAATAGATTGACAAATCTTCTGAGAGACTCTGACGACTTACCGCTCAGAGTTTGAATGTCCTTAAAGAAATATCTCAAGCAAGAATCCGAGACTTTCATATTAGCTATCTCTTTAATACTCTGCTGGACAACACTGTTGAGGTTCAAAAACAAAGACAAATCGGAAAACTTGAGTAGCAATTGGGAGAGAACCAACTTACCAAAGGAGATTTCCAGTGTTGGGGTATATGTATGTAGTTTTAATAGTTGGAAGAATATGGAAGAATAAGAGGTCTTGGCTTGTGTGCCAAGAAGCTCTTCGTTTAGTATCATGCCTACTTCTGTGTCAAGAATGTTCTTCTTTTTCTCCTGGTCAACCGTTATGAAGACTAGCTCCTTTAACAGCGCATACCACTTGGAAGCAGTAATAGTTCTAGTTTTCTTCACATCGGATTCCTTTGACTTGTTGAAGAGTGAAGGAACAAAAATGTATGGAACAGCAGTGAGGATAAGCATTACTTTGGTTACAGTGAGAAACATTTGGAACTGTCGTAAGCCAAGGAAAGGGAAAGCAGACATACCACGATAGTCGTCACCAGCAGTAAACATCTGTTGGCCGACTATTGTGGCGAGTCCACCCATAATAATTTTCCCTGTCATACCCATCTGGTACGGCTGTTGCGGCTGCTGAGCAGACACAATGTTCATTGGTTGGCCATTATAATCAGAAGCCGGCTGGAATTGGTTCATTTGCATGTTACTTTGTTGTTGTGGAGATGAGTACATCTGTTGTGCAGTTTGTTGGAATTGTTGTTGTGGGAATACCTGTGACTGGTTCTGGTTCGCCGGTGCGCCACCTTGCACCATTTGTCTCAGTTGTTGAGCTTCCATCATTAAGGCCTGGTTCTTCCTCTCAAGATGTTTGATGTACTCGGTAGCTTTTGTCAAAATGACTCCTTTATTCAATTTGGAAGCTGGAGGGAGACCATCTAGATCGTGTATCGTAGTTTCGGCGTCTCCAGCAGCCATTCTTAGAGCTGGAACAGCGTCTCTCAAGGCTCCAATCTTATCATTAATATTGGTTCGGTATTTCTTCTCGATAACATTATGAGAAGATCTATCTTTCTTAGTAGGCTTCATTATCTTACTCTTATGCGAAAATGGAGCCAGAGACGATGTTCTTTGAGACTCTGGGGACGACTCCTCCTCACTCTTAATGGCAGATAGTGGGTTCGTATCTTCTCTCTGCAACGCACTGATCTCCTCCTGCTTGATCGAGAAGTCGTTCTGCAGCATTCCATAAGGCGAACCATCAGAAACGCTCTCATTTGTGTAGAAACCCAGTTCGTCCTGGAAGTTGCCACTATTGTTGCTGTTGCCATTATTCTTTAGATCAACTTGGTTTTCGAGCCTAACCCCACTTACATCGCCATCAAAGTTTAAGAACTTGTCAGCCTCTTTAGCGCCAACATCACCATTAAACTTGTTATCCCACTCGTTAATTTCAAACATGTTTTGAGCTTCCGGTGAGAGGTCGTAGGAAGAGCTTTTGCTACCCGACGCCGAATGGCCCATCTCGGAAGGGGAAAGCGTAGGAACTGACGAGCCCGACAACGACGCCAGTAGCGCATCTGTATCCTCAAAGGAGTATATGTCTGTCATGTTACCCAGTGTATTTCTATCGAATCAAGTCTTGTAGCGATAACGGCAGTTCTGGGTATATTTGAGGTGCTTACAGTACTTGAAGACCTCGGTGGCTATCCGCGGCAAGGTAAGCTTTTTATGACACGGCAGAACGGCCACCAAACTGTAGAATAGAACAAGATAAAAACAAGATGCAAGCGGTATATAACGACGAGAGTGTACCGTTCGGTAACTGAAAGTCCAAAGCGCTTAACACCGCAGGAAAGCGTTTCCTTGTGAGCGTATTGTGAGAAGTGGTCTCCAGGTAGACTTGGGCGCCCACCAATTTTTGAAGTTGAGATTCTCGCGGGGCGCGGCCTCTGTTCTCTTTCACTTTTTTTTTCTTTTTTTTTCGTTCTTATTTTTTTTTTAATTTGACTTTTGCCTATGTTTTAGAGCTTCTACTTTCGCAACTTTGGGTTAGCGAACTGGGCAGTCTCTGCGTGGGCACCGCCACAACAAATAGCTAAATGATTGGCCCAGGGTATGCTTTGGGTACTCTAAGCATACTCTTCTTTGTTCTCTGTGTTCTACTGTATCTATATGCTTCCCCTGACGAGTTCCCAGGGCTCTAAGGATGCCACGTGGTGTCTTTGTAGGGTTGATAGTGTAGGCGAAGCCATATATTATTACTTGCTATCAATACGCTTAGATACGCAAATTGGCAGGAGCCCGTTGCCGGAACGCCGGCGGGTATCGCGCCAATTTCCGTATGCGGTATATTTGCTCAACTCCGGGCACGCCAATGCTGCAAGCCACTTGCAGATATGGGCCGATGGACATTGAAAAACGGTCAATGGGATGCCTAACCCCCGCGTTCTATTGCATTGTTCCTTCCCTTTTCAGATGAAAGTGGTATTGTTTTATGTAGGCGTGGGACATCCCGTCCAACAGGGATACATACGCGTACATCGGCATACATGGGTTTTCGTAGGCCAAAGTATTTCTGACTTACCCAACCGCTGGAGGAGTCTGTGGAAAAGGTACATTTGAGACATCCGTGCGGTAACTCAAGACGTCGAAGGCTAAGGATCTGGGTTGCGAGCACCTATTGGTATGCATGGAGCTCCCGAATAGGTGTATGGTTCAAAAATGTTTGTCGTATCTTGGGCCCGATGCAGGCAAGACCTTCCGTATCTAAACGATTGCCACAACTAATCTTTGCCATGAGAGCTAATTTCTCTTCGGTTTCCTGTAATTTATCTTCGTGTTGAAGCCTCGGGTTAAAATGAATTTAAAATGAATTGTCGCCGTCACTTATTATGACACCCAAAGGTTTCATTTCAATATGGTGCGTTGTCACATGCACGCCCTGAGTATGGAAATATAGCACATAAACATCCATTTCAGCCATGGTACTCCTACCTTCGCCGTACCCCTTAATATATTATTGGGCTAATGTCTCTGTTTTTGTTTTTGCCATTCTCGCAATCTAAATTCTTGACGGGCTAGCATCCTTGTCATATCTTAGACATTCTGACTAAGCCTTTCTATATAATATATAATCCGGTAGGTCAAGAATATAATACTGCTAGCTGTATTACTAAGCTAATCTGTGCTTACACATTACGTGAAAATGATTTTACTTTCATCGTTCATTTCATACTCAAATTATCTAAGATCGCCGTTGCAGCTCGATATTACTTAGATGTATCAACAACGTAACGACCGAGAATCTTTCCTTCCTCCATGAGCTTGTAAACTTCTGGCAACTCAGAAAGACCAACAACCTTAATTGGGGCCTTAACTAGACCTCTCTCAAAGAAGTCAATCGCCTCTCTTGTGTCAGCTCTGTTACCGACATACGAACCTCTGATGGAAACTGACTTAACAACAGCTCCAAACACTTGAGCTCTAGCAACAGCACCGGCTGGCAAACCAACAAGAACAACAGTACCACATGATCTGACATACTCGGCAGATTGCTCAATAGCCTTCTCGGAAACAGACACATTGATAACACCGTGTGGGCCACCGTTGGTGGCTTCCTGGATGTCTTTGATGATGTCCTTTGTCTTGGTGAAGTCAATAAATACCTCGGCACCAAGTTCCTTACACAATGCGCTCTTGTCATCACCGCCATCAATAGCCAATACTCTGTAGCCCATGGCTTTAGCGTACTGGATAGCCAAAGTACCAAGACCACCACCAGCACCAGAGATAGCCACCCATTGGCCTGCAGCAAGGTCTGCAGTCTTCAATGCCTTGTAAACAGTGACACCAGCGCACAAAATTGGAGCGACCTGAGAAAGATCAGTACCCTGAGATATGTGAGCGGCCTGAACAGCATCAGCAGTACAGTACTGTTGGAAAGAACCATCGTGGGTGTAACCAGATAAGTCAGCCTTGGCACAGTTTGCCTCGTAAGACTTCTCACAGAGTTCACAACTCATACAGGAGCCATTGAGCCACTTTACACCGGCGTAGTCACCAATCTCGAAGTTCTTGACTTCTGAGCCCTTAGCGACGACAACACCGGCACCTTCGTGGCCGCCAATAAGAGGAAGTTTAGTAGCCAATGGCCAGTCGCCCTTCCATGCGTGCAAGTCTGTGTGGCACACACCGGAATACTTGATGTTGATAAGAATCTCATTTGGCTTTGGTGTTGGGACAGGGTAATCCTGGTACTTAAGTGGACCACCGTTCTCGTAGAATACAACGGCTTTCTGGGTCTTTGGGATCTGAACTGTCATGCTGTATGTTTCCAATTAATCGCAATCGATGTAGACGAGGGAAAATGAGGACCCTAAAGAATGGCAATGGGGTCTTGTAGCTTCTTATATACCGGAGTTTGTTGTGTGTGTGGACCAGTGGGAAATCTCGGAGTCCAGTATCGCATGACGACAAATGGGTAAATCTCGGAGTGAACACCTTGTGATGTTAACCCATTCTATGTGCATACTCACATCTGATCAGACGCAGCCTTTCCAGTGTCCATCAAGGGTGGAATCTGGCACCTCCGGGTGTGGTGGTAAAAGTCGCAGCCGTTTGTGGTGGCTGTGTGGGTTTTTTGCTCCCCTCTGCATGAGAACACACCCCTGGAATCCCACAACAACCGATTCACCATCTAAAAAGGGACAACTAAATACGGAGACCAAACGAGGATACGGGGGACATACTTTTCGAAGCCCAATGTCGCT
This sequence comes from Petasospora xishuangbannaensis, assembly GCA_030585085.1. NCBI lineage: Eukaryota > Fungi > Ascomycota > Saccharomycetes > Phaffomycetales > Wickerhamomycetaceae > Petasospora > Petasospora xishuangbannaensis. The sequence continues at coordinate 85,885 of JAJMBV010000031.1, read as the reverse complement.
ATTCTGGGTGTGTGCGTGGACTGCGTTTAGTGCATCCGTAGGTTTGGAAGTTATGTATGTTGGTGCAAGAGCGTCATGTCTGTCAAAAGGTTGTGTGATATCTCAACGGCAAAGGCCTGCAGGTGACACCTTCTGACACCTTCGCGGGTGGTGTTCCACGAACAATCTCCCTGTCGACCGCTATGGTGCGCCCTTAGGAACACAAGCTCGCTCTCATCAACCCATTTGTATGGTCAATATAGTAGCTCTCGAAATATATATATATGATACGTATAGATATAATAATAACATCCATTCGACGACCTTCAGACCAAGAACCGGTTTACGCCTCCGACTCGTGGATTCTTGTCTCTCTTCTTTGTACGGCGCAGCGCCAGCGTCGCTAAACTCCGACCCTACGGGTAGAGGAGTCACGAAACGGCAACTGGATCCCGAGACGCGTACGACAAAACACCCACGTGAAGCGCGTGGTGTCACGCCGTCATTAAGCATCCCGGGCTGTCCCTCCAATCACAGAAGTGTCTTCGGGCGATTGAGGACTGGATCGATCACTTATCACATGGAACTCCACGATGTGGACTCCGAAAAACACTCTGGAAGCTCATTGGCTGGCGTCACTGAGCGTCCCCCAGGCTCGATCTTCAACCTCAATTACACAGGACTTGTCTCGAGACACACGTTTCTCGCAGAGTTTGTCAACAATGGAACTTTCTGCTACTCGTACCGTGGCCTGTGTGCGTTGACCAAAGCACTATTCAAGACATACTACGGTCTCGATGTCGATATCCTAGAAGGACATCTTGTTCCAACGTTGCCGTCTCGCATTGCTTACTTGGATACTGTCGAGCGTGTGTTGAGCCAGAGCAGACTCAATACTGATCACCCTGCTGCAAAAGTGCGAGGGCTCGATATTGGAACAGGTCCATATGCTGTCTATGCAATATTGGGCGCCAAGGTGTACGGTTGGGACATGCTGGGTGTAGACATCGATCCAGTCAGTGTTAAGCATGCGCTTGGCATTGTTAAGCGCAATGGTGTCGATGGCGTTCGAGTGCTAGAGCATGATATCTTGTTAAACGGTGGGGCCTTAGAAAGTGAGAGATATCCAATGCTTCATGATGGAGACAAATTCACTTTTATTGTGTGTAATCCACCTTTCTACACCTCCACCGAGGACATGCAGCGGAAGAATAGCGATAAGGCGACACTCAGGAGAGAATCTGTTGTAGGTACTGTTTCAGAGCTCGTGTATCAAGGCGGAGAGGTGGCCTTTGTTAAAGGCTTGATTGACTCAAGCAAATGGATAAGTTGTATCTGGTATAGCTCTATGCTGGGCATAAAGGCGTCAGTACTGATCCTTATTGAGTACCTCTTAGAGTCTAGAATCACAAACTTCCATGTTCAGACCTATCAGCTTGGAACAACTCGCCGATGGATTCTTTTCTGGTCGTTGGATTTCCACCATCCTGAGGTTTTCCACAATGTTTCTTTCAAGAACGTACCTGTCACTGTGAAAGAAGCAAAGTTCGAGCTTGGTGATGTGTTGAAAATCATGAGCAGGCACCCGGCTATTGATGTGGAGAAAGTAATGAACGGCAACGACCTTGGTGAGCTTTGTATCACCGTTCCGGGAGATGTCTGGTCAAGATCTTACAGACGTCATCCGGAAAGGATGCAAAAGTCTGTGCATACTTTCATTATTAACTGCCATCAGATCCACATGCTCTATGGCGAATCCATACGTACTTTCCAGAGCTTCTACACATACTTAATACGTGAGTTAAAACGCTAGACGTTCTTGTATTCAAATAGATTCCAGCCTGCATTGGGATACGTTTGCTTGTTGCTTGCAAAGCTTACTTCTCCTCGTCCTCGTCCTTCTCCTCCTCAGGCTCGACAAAGCCTTCCAATTTCTTGACAATTCTAGCTGGAGATCCAACAACAACACAGTTTGCTGGTATCTTCTTTCCTGGAGCGATGACGGTGTTTGCTCCAATCACAACGTTATCACCAATGACAGCACCTTGGCAAATGGTAACGGTGGATCCGATCCAGACGTTATCACCGATTGTAATTTCTCTTCCCCATTCACGGAACTTAACACATCTCTCAACAGCGTCCAATGGGTGGGTCGCGCAGGTGATGGTGACGTTTGGACCAATCAAACAGTTTTTTCCAAATCTGACAATGGAGACATCAAGAATGGTCAGGTTGAAGTTAGCATAGAAACCGTCATCGATATACGTGTTGAAACCATAGTCGACATTGAATGGTGGTTCCATGTACACATTCTTACCGATTCTGCCAAAGACAGTCTTGAGGTACTCGTATCTCTCGTTCATGAACTCTTCTTCTGATCTGCCGTTGACGTAGATATCACCGTACTTACGAGCACGCTCATGGCGCACCAGACGGGCCATGTTGAGTTCTGGTGCCCAGCAATGGTAGCTGTTTTGAGTGTTAGTGCGAATGTCTAATATTATGGAGATTCGAAACTGGACTGCAAACAGAAGAAAACGCCGCAAGCACAGTACTGAATGGCTACAGCAATATACTCACTACATCCCCGAGATCATCTTCTCGTAGTCATCAGAGCCCTTTGGGACTCCCTCAAGGTTCTCGTAAGCGAACTTGATAAGCTCTTGGTTCTTCTCGAATCTCTCAGCCATTGTATTGTAATTCCTTGTGTTAGATTTTGGTACCGTAGTAATTGAGCAAAGTACTATCAGCACTACAAATGGGACAGAAGCAAAAGAAGGAGAAGGAAAAAAGCCCTTTAAAACCGTCGGAAACTTGTTGTCTGTCGTGCTGTGTTTCTTTTAAGCTTGCCAGCATTTCTTGGCCCCTCGAACCACCCACCACGGTCTCCAGTGTTTACCCGAGCATTTCTACTCCGCAACGGAGTGCGCAGATCGCCACCGGTCCCGCTCATAATCGGCTTCATTGGCCCTACCACAGTAGCAAATGAACCTGTGAACCCAGCAGCAACGTCCTCCAGAACTGCTTCGTAATGCTCCTCTGTAGCGTCCATAGCAAAACTGTGAGATGCGAGTCTTGCTGTTGAATCTGTGTGTGTGGTTGTGTCACCATCGGATTAATGTGTGGGTATCGCGTAGTCTGTAGCCGCCTGTCTGGCCGTGTCTATGTTCGGCCACGGTGGAAACACATGACACGTATTTCCAAACAACTGCCACGGTGTTTGTCTAGTAGAAATGCTAAACACTGGCTCCCGTATCTGGGTTTCTTCTTTTGCCCCGTGTTGCCTTTGTGTACTCAAGGTTAGCTCGTCGCCCATCTGGTGAACACCACCTGTTAGCATGTCAATAGGTCAAATAAATAAACCAGTCTCCATCAGTTCCTCAAAAACAAAGCGCATCGCACACCGCCGTGCTTGCAGAGAACAATCCCTATGTTTAGAGTCGGGCGGCCTGCTGCCTGCTGCCTGTTGGGCATACCGTCGCGGCGATCACGTACATCTCAGCACAGTGGCGTACTCTTCGGTACAGTCTACACAGGCTACTGAAAACTGCTCTTGGCTACGGTATGGCAGAGCAGCTCCTGTCTGGGTCTGATGGTGAGTCGTTTCTAGGGTTTGGGTTTGGGTCTAGCTGTGTCGCTGGTCTTGCGAGTCTAGAGCCTTTGACTCTCTGGTGTCCAGGCGGAGGTCTCGTGGTGGTCTTGCGGTCTGGTGATGGGATCCGGATAGCGGCGGCTGAGCCTAGTGAGCCAAGCAAGACTTCTGATTCCGTGTAGCTCAGTCCCTCAGTCCCTGGGCTTCGATGGCACATCACCAACTACCTGGGTCCATCACCTAATTGCAAGAGGACAAGACCTGTAATCAGGAGAGGAGTGATGTGGATGATTGGAGGCTTGCTTCTTCACATTTTCCATTGCTCCCGTCCCGGTACCGGTCCCAGTCGCTAAACTGTGTCGTCACGGTACAGCGTCATACCCAGGCCACATTGGCTGCACAGAAGGTCTCGCACTACCCTATGGCCTGTCTTCACTATGGCACACACGCTCTTTTTGTGTAGCGCCTCTAACTTACGGCGTACCGTTCTCTACGCCATTGTAGCCTGCTACCCTTCTACCACTTGCCTTCTAGCACTTCCTGCCATTCTATCGTCTTTTTCTCTTTCTTCCTCTTCGCCAGCCGACTTCCGGAACTGTTCCTGCCTAGACGCGGTTTAAATCCAACAATGCTCAACCACTACCGTAGACATCGCACGTACAAGCCACACCTCACCGATGCGCGAGCGCATAAGCTGGAGACACGGAGACTGCCGAGAGCGTCTTTTCATCGACGCCTTGTATCACTCAATCGAGTCATCAGGTAGGGTAACAAAAGGTACGTAAAATGGGTTATTAGTGGCCATGTCACCATGTGAGTAACAACACTTTGGACTCTGTTGGGGAAGTATAAAAGAGGAAAAGAAAGGTTGTTGCGGGAAGCAGACATCAACATCAAGACCCACAATACATCGTTGCCCATACCTTTTACTCGGGCAGGCTCAATACGATACTATTCCGAACAGTAGCGCACACAATGACGGACAGCACTAGCGTAAGTAAGAACATCGAGGTATCGTCGTACTCCGGGATCCAGAACCCTCCTTTCAATGTTAGTATAGTTGGTTCAGGTAATTGGGGAACAACAGTGGCCAAGATCATTGCGGAGAATACAAGAGAGAACCCACTTCTCTTTGGAGAAGCTGTCAGAATGTGGGTCTACGAAGAAGTTGTAGATGGCAGAAACCTGTCTGAGATCATCAACAAGGATCATGTCAACAAAAAGTACCTTCCTGGTATCAAGCTTCCAAAGAACCTCATTGCCGTGCCTGATCTTCTTGAAAGCGTAAAAGGTGCAAACATCATCGTCTTCAATATCCCTCACCAGCACTTGGAGTCAGTGCTACAACAGCTTAAGGGTAATGTCAATCCAAAAGCTCGCGCTATCTCCTGTCTAAAAGGTCTTCGAGTCACAGAAAGCTCGATTGAGCTGCTCACTGACCTCATTCAATCTGCGCTTGGGCTCCATTGCGGTGTCTTGGCTGGTGCAAACCTTGCACAAGAAGTTGCAGAACAGAGATTCAGTGAAACCACTATCGCATATCCTCTTCCTGAGACTTATGTTCCTGGTGATGTTGACGCAACTGTGCTGTACACCCTTTTCCACCGCCCTTACTTCCACGTCCATGTCATTGATGACGTTGCTGGTGTTTCTGTCGCTGGTGCTCTCAAGAATATCATTGCAATCAGTGTCGGCTTTGTCGAAGGATTGGAATGGGGTGATAACGCCAAAGCTGCGATTCTTAGACGTGGTATGCTAGAGATGATCAAGTTTGGCCAACGGTTCTTCCCTAACTGCAAAGTGAGTTCCTTTACCGAGGAGAGTGCTGGTGTTGCTGATCTGTTCACCACTTGTACGGGAGGACGTAACTTCAAGCTTGCAAAGATCATGGCACAAACTGGTAAGAGTGCCCGTGAAGTTGAAAAAGAGATCTTGAAGGGCCAGAGTGCCCAGGGTCTTATCACTGCCAAGGAGATTCATACACTAATTAAGAACAAGGGCTTTGAAGAAGAGTTCCCGTTGTTCGAAACCACGTATCAGATTCTCTTCCATGGCGTGAAGATTGGCATTTTGCCATATATGCTGGAGAACAAATGGAGTGTCTCCAAGCCAAACTACTACAGTTAACATAACATATTCATTCCCTTATTTTCCTAAATGTTGAGCCGGTTATGACCATTATAGAGCGAGTACCATCTTTTTATATATTTATATATTTGTAAATGTACTCATTCTGAGAAATTCACTTTGAAGAACCTTCTGCGGCGATTCTGTTTGCTATACTCTCTTTGAGTGCTTGGAACGGCGATTTCTGGAACGACTTGTCCTTTAATACAGCACCAAATCTCTGTCTTTCGAGACTCTCAACCTTCTTAATGCCTTTTCTTGTTTTGGCACTTGGTGCATTCGAAACAGTCTTCGATTCGATGTACTGTTTAGCATCAACAAGGTTGATGGTGTCTTTTCCAACTTCCTCCGTTAGCGTATCAAGCAACTCGTTCATCTTCGGCTTCAGCTGCTCGTTCTGTTTGCGCTTGCGTCGACGTAAAGATGACTTCGAGATCCCGTCTTGGCTGGAGAGTCTTGATATGAACTGCGACCGTTTCTGCTGAAGTTTCTCTTTCTTAGACTCCTTATACTCGTGTAGGAACGCTTGAGGGTCCTCTGGAAGGTCGTTCAGTGCACCCGCCTTGGTAGCTTTCGAGGACGCCTTAGCGACCTTTGTTCTGAGTTGCGTTCTCTTTGCCTGATACAAAAGTGTTAGTGTAATTGTCGCAGTTGTAGTCACAATCTTCATGATCGTAATCGTAAGCTTCATCACCATCATCGCCATCACCATCGTCTACTCCTCCCCTCAGAGTCGCAAAAACGTACCATTTTGAACTTTTCGTATCTTCTCTGTCAGAATCACAGCTTTAGAGTCAGCTTAGTGTCACGTACAGAATCCCACACTCAACCGATACCAAAGGATAAAGGATCAAGAGATCTAACCAAGGAAACGGTCTCAATGAGGAGATTGAGGCCCAAGAGATGAGATACGACTTTACTGAAGAAAAGCACTTTCCCGGGGCACATAACGCTCTTCGCGAATGGAAAATTTTGAGTATGCCATCATGGCATGGGCAACCGACCCACGCAGGGGACAGGTTATGTGTCAGACGTTGTTTGAGTAGGCCGATCACCACCGATATTCCTCCCCTCAGCAACGCCACTGCCTTTACCATGTCCAAAGTAACAGCCGTTCTTGTCTCTGTGAGTGCGCTTGCTCTCGGGTACGCCGTATACTTCGACTACGCTCGCCGTCATAACCCCGAATTCAGAAAGAAACTGAGAAAGTCCAAGAAGCAACTCGAGAAACAGAATGAAGCTGAAGCTACAAAGGCCAAGCAGGTTAAGGTCAATAGTGTTAAGGATGTTCTTGTGAAGTCGCTTGCTGAGGACCCGATCCCTACAGACACTGCTGAGAAGGAACAGTACTTTATGACCCAGGTCACCATGGGTGAGCAGCTCGCTTCCATTCCGGGCAACGAGGTCAAGTCGGCTCTGTGCTTCTACAGAGCTCTTGCAGTGTATCCAAATCCTACAGATATCCTGAACGTATACCAGAAGTCTGTTCCTCAGGAGATTTACGAGTACATTATCATGATGATGGCAATGGAACCACCTCTCAGCATCGCCTCGTTCCTCGGTGGGGAGTCTGTCCAGCTCGACGCTGATGAACAGGACTAAACGAATGGGTCAGGTATCTTCTCTTCCATTTCACTGAATCTTATTTTCCCCCTTTCTCCTTCTCTTTCTCTCTCTCTTTTTCTCACTACCCATCCCCAATCCGCAATCCTCTATCTCCAATCTCCGTTCCCTCTCCCCATCGATAAAGTTGACTAGAAAGTTGTTTCCCATGCTGGACTAGGCGTGGAAAGTCCGATAAGTGATGCTATTTCATGTTTCAACGGCGTTACACATATTCATGCCTTCAGTGTTTTACTTGTGTCCCTTATGTCTTCCTGTTCCGTTGCCCTTTTGTGTACATATGCAGCAATGATGTTAAATCCCAAAAAGAACGCTTGTTTTGTTTTCCTCCGTTCCTCTTGTATTCCTAATTTCTACTTGTCTAGTTGTATTCTACTTGTATTCGACTTTTACTCTACTCCTTTACTTTTCTATATCCCTACGTTTCACTTTCTACTCTTCTACTTTTTCTCCCACTCTATCTCCTACTTTCCCGTTCTACGCTTTCCCCCGATCATAGAACCATGGTATATCGTAATTGCGTATTTGGTGATGGCATATCTACAAACTACCGGGCCTTTTCGGACCATTGGCTCACTTTCCGTAACGGATGAGACCTCTGACGAGAATAAAGCCGTAACCGGTGATGGCAAGGAAGTTCAGCATGTTGAATCCGAGCGAAATGGTGTGCATCTTTCCGAACTGTTTGGTGATACTCTTGTGTTTGTCGGACTCGGTGTCGCCAGCTTCTTCTAGAGCGTAACGGTCCTCCTTGAGCTTCTTGGTAACAGGAAGAAGCCACCACTTATTGGCAGCGCCTCCAACAGCTGCGAGACCGAGAGCTGCAAATGCACCTGTACTGAGAGCGAATGGCGCAGTGGCACCGATCACAATTGGTGCCAAAGCCTGGCCTAGGAAGAAGTGAGGGAACACCTTGTTCTGGAGCGCCCCGAACTCTTTAAGAGGAAGCGTCTTATACGCAATTGGCGACGCAACATACGAGTAGTAACCAGTAGCACCCCATGTGAATGCCCATGAGAAGACATGGATAGTTGGGAGAATCGTAGACATTTTGTTCGCAGAGCTTTTTTTCTTTCAATTGGCCTCTTCTTGACGGCGTTTGCGGTTGTTTCGTATGGAAGAAGTGGTTCCAGAAAGGAAAGAAGTGGTGAGATCTGTGAATATGATAATGGCACTACGCCTACCGTAATCCCGGTACACTCGCCACAGACGCCGTTTTCGGTGATAATGCGCCATGTCGTGGCGGTGCATTTCTTGAGTCCTCAATGCCCATCTCACAGTAACTAGCACTTCTACCTAACGGGAAGGTATCACTCTCCCCAACAACAGAGTCCTTTTCCAGGTTATCTTTGCAATATAAGCCCTCGGAATGTCGAAGATAAACACATTTCTGAAGTCTGTGAGAACTTCAGTTGCCAAATCCACGAAATATGCGCTAGTCTCCGGTAACCAGTCGGGCGATATGGACTCTGTAGTGAGTGCGATCTCATATGCATATCTGTGTCATCAAGTCTACACAGAGAAGACGTTACTCCCATTCCTCAACTTCAAGAGATCAGAGCTTGCCTCCAGAAAAGATATCGTGCTAGTGTTTTCCCGAACTGGCGTCGATGCAGACCAGTTATACTATGTTGATGATCTGCCGTCGCTCAGGCCGACCGAGCTGATTCTTGTGGATCACAATACACCACAGGGCGAGGTGTCGAAGTTAGATATCGACGTGACTGCTGTCATCGACCATCATGAAGACGAGCGAATGTTCATTGACGCTTTTCCACGAGTAATTGAGAAATCTGGAAGTTGTTCGAGTCTTGTAGCGAACTTCTGGTTCAGTGAAGGTGCGGTTCTGGATGTTGAAATTGTCCACCTTCTTCTTTCTCCCCTTCTAATCGACACGCGCAACTTGACTTCGAGAGTGGAACACCAAGATATCAATGCTGCAACGAAGTATAAGGAGTTTGTACCCGATAGCCAATTTGTGTCATTATTCAATAGCTTGCAGATCGCAAAAGAGGATATCTCGGGGCTAAGTGCCAATGATGTTCTTGCTAAAGATTACAAAGCCTTTGAATTTGGGGTAGGAACTGCCGAGGTACCTATAAAGATCGGTTTCAGCTCGATTGTAAAGCCATTTGAGTGGTTGCTAGAGGAATACCCCGACTTCGATGTGCAGGTTCTGGATTACTTGGCTGAGTTCTCGCTGGATATTGTAGTCATTATGACCTCATTTGAGAAGAATGGACACTTTTCAAGAGAGTTCGCCACTATTCAGAAAGATGAATCCGACAGTCTATTGATGCGGTTGGCTATGGAAAAGCACCTAATCGAGCAGTTCCAACTTAGATTTCAGTTGGAGACTACGAAGGGTTTGAAAGTCTACGACCAGTTGAACACTAACGCCAGCAGGAAGCAGGTGGCACCTACTATCAAGCAAGTTCTCGAAAGCTTGTAATTGTTATTGGCTGCTTGTGTGTGATTGATTTTCACTCATATGCTGAAGCTGAATGTTACATATTCAATACATCATGTAAGGCAACCCTGCAGTTAGGTTCCACTGTCCGTTTCATCCTCAGAAGTCATATAGGCCAACAGGCTTATATTTTGATGCAGTCATTTTCAATTGAATGTTTGTTGTAACTAGAGAATTGATTCAATCTTGTTTTGTAGATTGGTGGCCTTCTAAACAGATTCGGTGTACGTTGCCAGTGTTCCCTAACAACGATGAAACGCCTAACACTAGCTCATAAAACCGCTACTACACTGTTTCCTTTCACCTTTCCAAACATCTAAAACAGCCGAAGTTATATAAATTAAAATAAATTCAACATGATTCAAACTTACGCCCACAGTGGTCACTCTCTTTATCTAGTCCTTACTAAAAGCACACTTAAGATGATGCTCACAGCAGCCTGGTTCTGTCTCAAGCGCATGCCGCGCATTACGGTGCTTCTAGTCCTCTTCATAACAATATGGATACTTGCCTTCTTGTTACTAGGATGTACTAAATCAAGTTCCATCTACTCATCAACATACCTGGTTCGCTACTCATTTAACAAGTCATCTGCAATCTTTCCTCTGATCCAGAAATCCTATGCAAGCAAAAATCTAACTGGATATGAAGATATAATAGTTCGTGCAGGATATCTTTCGTTGTGTGTTGATATAAATAATATCTTAACTTGCACATCTAAGAACAAGCTTTCTGTGTTTGATACCATATCGCCAGTCGACATTTACACTGTGAACACCACCTCAAGCACAACTGCTCTTGATATGATAACTCTTGCTCATAACTTCAGTTCTGATATCGTACATCCGTATATCCTTATCACAACTATCGTGTTCGCCATTGTCCTGTTCCTTACATTACTGTACTGCGTAATTCCGGGCCTCCCAGCAAAGTACTTGATCCACAGGCTAAATCTGGTTTTATCATCACTTCTTGTCCTGCTGTGGGGTCTCGGTGCAATGTGCTCGCATGTTGCCTCACATGCTGGAAAGGGGCTTGTTCAAAAAGCAAGTATGGGTATAATCCAGGCACATGTGGGTGGAAAGGCTTCCGTCATGACATGGGCGCCATTTACCTTCTTCATGATCATGACAGTTGCAATAGTTTTGTTATATATCCGAGATAACAGTCAGATCGGTGAAATATCTGACTCAAAGGTCTAGACAACCAGCATTGATATGCTTTTTTTTTCGGTGTTCCTCTGCTGTGTCGGTAATAAACACTTCTTGTCAAATTCTCTCTAAGACCCACTTGATAATTTTTTCAGATGTCCTAGTAGGCAAATCGCCAATTCTCATAGGGGAATAGTCACCAAAAATAGCAAATCCATGTGGAGTGTCAGGTTTGGTGTTCATCTTTGAGAACTTGAAGTTGAACCTGTCTTTCTTGTCTTTCAAATCCTTCTCAAACCTGGATAGATCCTCCTTCGAGTAGAAGGCGTCTTCATTACCAGTGATCAAATGCGTGGGGAGTTTAACCATTGCAGTCACCTCAATCGGCATATATATCGGATGAATAAGAGCAACACCTTTGATAACAGCCTCGCTCTCGTGGTCATCCTGGAGGCCCTCCACAGCGATACGAGCACATGCATTGGCACCGAAGGAAAATCCGATGATGGCAGCGCTTTGGATTGAGTATGATTGCAACAGCTCCTTTATTGCTTGTTGGACTTCAACCCAGTTGGAAGTAGTGTGGAACCTCTTCTGTTCTTCATCAAAGACTCCAAAGACATTATGGGCTTGTAACCAGTAGTTGCGCTTGACGCCAGCGGCAAGGTCAACTGTTAAGCTCTTGAATCTCGAGATGAAGCTATTTGTGTTTTCTGAAGTCTCATCTCCCGAGATTTCGGTCAATGGGTCATTGAAATAAATGTCTAGAACAGCAGTGACGCACCCAGCACGTGTAGCATAAGCGTCAGCGAGTTTCTGGTTATTCTCGCTAAGACCCCTTGAGTTTGGGATGATCACAACCATGGCATTCTCCTTCGTTGACAGCTCGTACTCAACACGGCCATAGTTATCCACGCGAGCCGCTACGGAGTCTCCACCAGCAGGATACGTCAAGTATACAGGGGCATGGGAAAGCTTTAAATGGAACAAATGACCACGCGGTGTGTTTGACGGTAGCTCACGGAACACGGATCCTTTGCGAGAACGCGCCAAAGGTGAACCTGGGTCTGACCTCCCGGTCAAGAGGTCGTCAAACGAGGCATCATCGCTTTGTTCAGTCTCATCATGGGCATCCTTATGGTTGTTGTTGTTGTTCCCACACTCAATCTTCAGCTCAGTGTTGTCAGGATGACGCGCCATGTTGGAGATGTCGTCCCCCTCTACATCATCGAGACTCGCAAGAGACGCGTCGAAGTCCCTATACATGGTGGGATACGCTGATTTAGGAGCTGAAACCTTCTCCTTGGCGTCAGTGACCTTCCTGGACATCGTACAAAGAGCAACACACACACTGCCGATAACGCTTTTTATTATATCGACTTTATAGCCTCTTAAGGGGTGTGGCAGATAGTAGCCGCCGTGCCTATGACTGGCGGAACGTCCCCTACTGTGTGTGTGGGCTTGAGAGAGAGCCCAGAAGCCTTGGAACTGCCCACAAAGCCTTGCCAGCGGTGTGCTTCCAGGGGCAGCCAGGCGGGGGAAGCCGTAGGCAGCCAGCGGCCGGCGGGGACCCTCCAGCAGGGTGGGGGACACGGCGGTCGCTAGAGAGAATGAAAGCCGCTAGTGGGCAGTCAGTAGGCCGCCAGCATGAAGGAGGCAGCCTTGGAAGGGGCCAGCCACCTGTGCACGCACACAGTCGGCTACCTACGCTACAAGCCATTTACAAACTTCGAGATAGATTTCAAGTTGAATGTTAAAAGTACTCAATCGTTTTCTAGTTGATATCCTGTTAACCAAACGTGGGGGAAGAATAGGATAAATAAACATACTTAGGTGGAAAGTCCATGAGAAATGTGTATGTCATTGTATGTTAATTTGTCTGTTTGTTTGTAGTAAGGGGAGTGCTTTGCTACTGTGCACGGGCTAGCCTGCTGCTTAGTCCAAAGAGGAGGCACCAGTGACAATGTCCACCAACTCGTTGGTGATAACCGCCTGTCTGGTTCTGTTGTAGAGAATGGAGAACTTGCCAATCATCTCGCCAGCGTTCTTTGAGGCGTTATCCATGGCGTTTCTTCTAGCAGAAACCTCTGCAGCGTACCCATCAGCCAACGCCGCGTAAAGACCATTGGCAAGAGAGAACTCAGCAAGGGTCTCTGGGACCTTAGCGTCCTGGTCCAACTCGTACTGTGAAAGTGCAGGGGACTGCTCGATGGAAGCAGAGTCGTACACTGGAGCTGAAGTAGACTCGAACGCAATACCGGAAACTGGCTTGTTGTAGATGATCTCAACACCAGCGTACTCCTTCTGCAACTTGAAGATCTCATCAGCAATCAATGCAACCTCGGTGAAAGTAGGAGCCTCCTTGCCGATACCGTTGAAAGCGAGAATCAAACTGCTGGAGTGTGTTCTGTTCAGCTGGGTCTTAACCTTGTCACCAACAGCAATCACATCAACATCGCCGTTAAGCTCCGCAATTCTCAGTCTAGCAGCCTTGGACACCTGGGAGTGGATCGATCCACAAAGACCCTTGTCGGAAGAACAGACAATCAAAAGAGTCTTTGAGACCTCCTCCTTGGCGATGCTGGCCGTCTCGGCGTGGGAGTAAACCTCCTTCTCAGCAGATGCGTATGCACGGGCAGTCGTCTTAGCACGCTCGGCCTTGTTCAATCTTGTGGAAGCAACAATCTTCATTGTGTTTGTAATCTTCTCGATGTTCTTGGTGGACTTGAGACGCATCTCAATGTCACGCAAGGTGGCATAGTTTCTAGAAATGGGAGTTAGTATTCTGAGTCAAGCTATCAACTGGAGAAGATTTGAAGGTAGTGGCGCTTGTATCAGGCGTTTCTTGGAATGTATTGTGTATATAGATGATCTGTATTGGCTTCATAGCACCATTAGGCACTGTTGAAGTTGGTGTAGCAAGTCAATTGTTAGTGTTGTTAGAGTCATTGGCACCAATAGAACATATCAATCGTACCAATCGTTCCATATTCGACCTCAATCCATCTCACAATCACACACAAAAGTGCACATTGCCGTCGAGTTTGTGGAAGTCTCTCTGTTTCAAGATGGTTCCAAAATGCTCCTTCCCCCGTTCGCTACGCTCTTGAAAACAACGACAGGGATACACCCGCAACCGTCATACTCCACACGGAAAGGGTGCCAGTACGCAATTGTCTCATGAGGGATCAATTAACTCGTGAATAGTTCTAGTTAATTCCCTTCTCCTTGGAAGCATATTCTGATGGGTTTCTTCACCATGAATTGAACAGCCATGAGCAGCGGTGTACCCGGCACACTCGCACACCCGATTTCCCTCCCACACTCACAAAACAGAACACTAGGGTTTCACTCCCACGCACCCTCCGGCACACAACCCAAGACCTGTACATACCTAGCTTGAGAAACAGCTCTACGGCTAGCGTTAACACCGAGTCTGAACATTTTTTACTCTGTTTGATACTGCGACGTCTGGACGCTCTCGAACCGTGAGCGACCTGACCACACTAAGGGCTTTTTCCACTTTTTCGAAGTTTTTTGGGCGCTCGCCCGCGAAAGGACCATCCAACGGCGAGCTTTGGTTGGCCAGCGCGTACGGCGGTACGGCCAGTGTGGTTATGTGGCGCTGGTGAGGGCCACATGGGATTACTCCGGCCGGGGGTATTCTTAGTAGCTAATTAATAGTAATTGTTTATTTTTTTCAGGATCATGTTTCAGATTATTTTCAGACTTTATGTTGGATATTCTTTCTATTTTAATGTATACTTGTCTGGGTGGTGGTAGTTAAGAACTAGTACAACGTTCTTCATCGACTGGGTATCACTAGTGCCGTCCGTATGCAACCCCACATACTTGCACTCTAGTAGTAATCCTAGTGCTCATTGTTTACCATATCTATATATATGACCTAGATGGATATTTACACTTATCTATTCTCTATTTTAATACTGAATTGATAATTCAGGACTGGTAACAGGGAAGTCATAGCTAGGCATTCTTAGGAATTACTGCACTCTTACCTCTGTGGCAATGATTCAGTACAGATGGCGGTGTTCTCAAAGTTATCTACAGACTACTTTGTACGCATAGCTGTTTAACGCTTCTAGTACCTTTACTTCTCCTACTTTTACTTTTGTTCTCTTACTCTAACACGTTCACCACTCTCACTTCACTGCAAATATTTGATATTCCCAATTGAGTATTCATAACAGAGCCATCATAACCTTTTTCTTATATAACTGACACAATGGTTAGCTTGGTAGGACAATCAGAACTCTTGTTACACAAGTTACAATTCCTAGGATTATTAGCAAACAATTCTTTGTTATTGATGATACGTCAATGGATGTCTCACTTCATTAGGTAGAGGTAAGAAAGTATTTTAATTAGTCCTTGTACATACAGAGCGATTAGTCAAGTACATTAGGTATTTAGGGCTAAGAATGTGTACTAATCATCTGTAGTTGGGCAGAGATCGTTCACAGCTGTGGCTAATTAGCTGAGAGTCCATAACCCAGTACACTGAGTAAGACTGTTCGACTTTGCATCCCAATAAACTGTCCGCTCTACATCTTGTCATTATAAAACAAAAAGATCCCAAAGATTTTCTCTTATTACTCCTATATAAATGCACATTCACCCGTTACTTTCTGTAATAGCTTGGTTGAACGAAAGGCTGCTTGGCAATAGCTGCTTCTCTGAGCTTGTTTCTAATATTGATAAGAACCTTCGTTCCAGACTTGTGGTAGCCTCTGTCCACGTAAGCCTGGCCAATATTGATTCTTCCCTCAAGAGATGGTGAAGGAGACCCAGAGGTAACAATACCAATTTTCTTGGTTTTGTCCTCAAAGTCGAAGATCTCGCATCCCTCTCTAGCAGCTGGTCCCTTCAATTGGAAACCGACTCTCTGCTGCTTTACGAGAGATCTATCCGCCAATTGTGCAAGAATCTTGGATGCACCGTTGAAAGTGGCATCCGGTGTTCTTCTCGACTTAGAAATAACCCACGCCAATGAACCCTCAACTGGGGTGGTGCTGTCATTCAAATCGTGTCCGTAAAGACACATACCGGCTTCTAATCTCAACGAGTCTCTGGCAGCAAGCCCGATTGGCTTCAGTTCAGGGTTCTCCAAAAGAGCCTGGGTCAACTCAACCGCAATTCCGCTTGGAATAGAGATCTCAAAGCCGTCCTCACCTGTGTAACCTCCTCTGGCCAAGTGCAGCTCGGCGTTGTTGAAAGCTGGAACATTAACGTAAGCGGAATTTCCAAAGTAGATCTGGGAGAGATCCCTGTTAGTGAATTTCTGCAAAACACTAGCAGCACTTGGGCCCTGGAGGGCAACCAACGTGGTATTGACATGCTCAAACTTAACATCGTAGCCCTTGCTCATCTCCTTGAAGAAAGCCAGATCCTTTTCTCTGGTGCCGGCGTTGGTGACAATATAGAAGTGCTTGTTGTCCTCATGTTTGGTCACAATTGTGTCATCAACAATTCCACCTTCTTCGTTGAGCAAAACACTCAGCTGTGAACTCCAAGTTCCAAGCGCCTTGAAGTCAGAAGGTGACACCTTCTCCAAGAATGGGATCACATCCTCGCCAGTCATTGTTTGCTGGAGCATGTGAGACACATCGAATAGCCCAGCGTGCGAACGAGTCCACAAGTGAGAGTCAATGTGGGACTGGCCCTTATAAAGCACTGGCATGGCGTAACCTGCAAACTCAACCATGTCACCTCCCAGGGAAACGTGGAGATCGTAGAGTGGTGTCTTGAGCAGCTGTTTTGCAGCGGTGGAGTAGGAACGTCTGAGCATGGCGATCTCAGTGTAAGTAAATCTTGCTAGATAGATAATCTGATCGTGGAAGTGTCCTCTTAGTCTTGGAAAGGGTGGAAACACTCGAGAATAGGGATTCTGTGCGCCTTTTATTATGGCTCTATGGATTACACTGGTTTTTTGACTCTTACAGCTTGCGACACGCTAGATATCAAGTCCGAGTCAGACAGTGAGGCGAGGGAAGTCAGCAGCCGACACCAGAGTCAACTCGTTCAAGATTGGCACAAGTGGGCCCAAACAGTGGCACCAAAACGGGGAAGCTCGGGTCTTATTTAAACGCTTTCTTAAGTGTTATTCTAGCTCGACCTTGTTATTGCTTTATAATTTTTATATTTTAGTATCCTAGGTTTTTTTTTCCGTAACAAATTTGGTGGTTGGGTTTCGTTAAAGTTTGATCGGTAATTTCCAATATCAGAAGATTTCAAGATAGATCCGTGTCAGTAGAAGTACTATGATACTTCATAACTTTCACAAATATATATATTTATATATTTTTAATCATTCAAATGAAAGTACCACGGCTTCAAAAATCAGAAAGTATCAATATTTGCAAAATAGGAACGTTTAATACATTTTATAAGTAAGTTGTGAAGTATGTGGTGTCCAGGTGTGTCACATGGTGCAAGGATGTTAGATATTTCCCAAAGAGGCTGTTTTGGTGTTTTTTCTCTATTTTTCTTGGTCATCGATCCGCGTAGGACCATAGCAGCAGAGCGGAAAACACTATACAAAAAGGGCCACACCAGTGACCATCAAGGTGAGACCAGTTGCAGATTGCGGTAATTTCAACGACATTACATCATGGCAGATCAAGGTATGTGTTTCTATGCTCAAGTTTTCTACTGTTTCACCCGCTAATTGCCCGTTTAAGGATCACGACTGGAGAAGCTGATCAAAGACCTCTTCCTTACACTCGACAAGGCATATCAACCGCCGATGCCGCTGGAACAGTATGCCAGCGGTTTTCTTCCACAACTGAAGCACACATCGCCTGTTATCCTTAATGGCAACCCTATTGGGGGTAAGGCGGCGTTCCAACAGTACTGGCTTAAGTTTCCTCCCAGCCAACACAGCGTAACATCATTAGACTATCACATCATCCCAGGTACAAATACACTTATTGTCAACATTTCAGGGAAAGTGAGGTTTGATGAATCGGGCAAGACAAGATTGGGTGAGAGCGCTGACATTGACGTTGGGATACCGGGTGCGCCGTCAACCTCCATAGGTGCCAACAGAGCCGTCTGGAGTTCTTGGCTTGGCTTCAACGCAGGCCTTATCCTTGATGAGGCGTGTTTCAACAATCCAAATAGTGAAGTGATCAATTCCATCAACTGGAAGATCGTGTTCAAACCAGAGGACACTGTTATTTCTATTTAAAAAATCAGCAACAGCGGGCTAAATGTACACTACACTTAACATGTTTTAGAAGACCACCTCCGTAAAGTGATTAATTGATCTTAAACAAGATAGAAAAGAAAAAAGAAAAACAAGGCTCCTATATATTGCCCCAAATGTCATTAGCGAATGGAATGTAGATCATGCAAAATAAAATAGTTTCTCTAAACCTGAAGAATGCACAGTGTCTTACTCGTAGTCAGAACCCCTCTCCTTGTACTCCATCATCGGCTCCTGGTCAAGAGCCTTGGATTTGGAGCCAGTGCTACCACAGCAGATGGCAATGGAGTTAAACGCTACTGAGAGACCAACGGCAAGGGCCGCACACCAAATGAAGGCGTAGAACCAGCCATTACCGAGGTTACCAGAGACACCATAGCCACTGTTATCGTTGAAATGGTTCTTCATGAGGGAGAACACAATGATTAAAGCAGCCGAGGAGATGACGAGGGAGATGAAAGAAGCAATACCCATCAAGACCGCAATAAAAGACATGACATGAGACCACAAAGAGAAAGCAGTGAAAATACCAGTTATACCGGCAGTACAAGCACCGATGATGGCTGTTGCAAAGACAATCTTGAAAACAATCTTGACACTCTTGACATATTTGGTAACGTCATCAGGAAGAGACACGGAGCTGCTTCCCAGAGCATCTTCAAAGACCTGGAGAGGGTCGAAGAGGTACATTCCCTTCGGACTGGAGCATGAGCTGACGTCATACGAGCCATTGCTTGAAGAGCCCTCACAGTAGCCCCACAAACCAAAAGTGTAGATGTCCTTGAGCCCCAAGCTGCTGAGGGAGGACGAAGATGTCGATAATGCGGAAGCGAACTCCGATGTGGCGTTCGATAGGTCGACCTTAAACATGTAAATATTGTTGACAGGGTTGGCGTTCTTGGTTTGGCCCGCAATTGCGAGAGCCGCGAGAATCACCGACGCTATGGAGAGGAGAAAGCACGTTATTACAACGCTGAGTCTGAAGCACGACACCATCGGGTATGATCTAAGGATAGGGGATATCTGAGTGTATTGGGCTGAATACCACAATGAACAACAAGCAACAATGAAATAGTCACCAAATAGCAATAATTAAAACAGGTGGTTAAACCCCTATTTTCTCGTGGCGTGCGATTCCCTTATAAAGAGTTTTTGGGGATCGGCGTTCCTGATAAGATGGCGGGCGATTCCTTATGCAGCGCGTGTGGTCCTAATTTTAGAAGTACCGTGTTCCTGGTCCTGCACGTGCCGGACTTGGTATTTCTTTTTTTCAGTTTCTTTTGTCGGCGGTGACCACAGTGACAGTGCTGCTTTTTCGCGTTCCCCGTGGCCTTTTCGCTTTCGCGTGTCATTTCTGTTTCGCGTTTGTTTCGTTGTCATGCTCCGCTTGTTTTTCCGGTGCTCCGGTGTTTTTCCGGTGCTTTTGTTCCTTTTTTTTTGCTGCCACCCTTTTCTTTTTGCTTCTTTGCCCCTCCCTTTTTCTTTTCCTATTTGACCTTTTTGTTCGTTTGTTTACTTTTCGTAATCCTCGGGATTTTTGTTTCTTGTGGAATTCGTACGCGCACGCATCGGGCTCCGGGGCGCCATAACCACTCCCCTACCAGCAGAGAGACGCAGCCACCGGGCCATCGCACCGCGCTTTTCGCAAGCCTTGCAATGCTCTCATACATACGAACCCTACAGCTTACACAGATCATACAACCTAGCACCCAAAAGCCGAACTGGCCAGACTAACTTGGCTCTCAGGGTCCCTGCAGCGACTCACCGGGGACGCTCATTGGGGACCGATGGGGCTGTAGCATTGTTAGGGGAGAAGGACTAAGCCCATGAGGAGCAAAACACCAAGGCATCAGAGTACTAGAATACCTCAAACAACAAGGGCACCAAGAACCCTCAAAACGCGCAAAAGATCCAAAAAGACACGCTGTGCCCCATGCCGCGGCCTATAGCGGCCAAGAGCAGATAACATGAAACAGCACGTCCGGTGCTGCCAGAGGCGAAGCTTTTCTTTAGGCACATGCACAGCCAAACGCGGCGCTCCCTAGATGCGCGACTGACTGTGGACGGGGCAGCCACTGGGATCACACAAAGAAGCGCGAGACGCCAGTCACACGACATATACACAGCCATAATATGTAAGAGAATATAGCTACTACTACTGCTACTATTCCTATTATCTACCACAGCCGTACTGCAACGTTGTGGCGGAGCAAAATAACGTTTTGTTTGAACCAGATACTAGCCACCGATAGACATGTATGTTTCTCGATATAAATAGAACTAGTAGAACAGGGCTTAGAGATACGGCATAAAAAACAATGACACTCAAGCAATGGCTACAATGTACGCGCCTAACGGTGCGCAGTAACAATGATATTCCTCGACATGACCCTCGGGGATCATGATGACGGCAATGCTTAGAAATGATACCAGATTGACGCTCCAATGGGCCGAGACATCGGTAGTGTAGTGAATAACCTCGTTACAACGAGTGATAAAAGTGGACATTGTTGTAAATAAACCAGGGTGCCAGGGATAATGACTAGATTGTATCTTGAATAATATGTTGGATACTATTGAGAGTAGATAGTTACTTAGAGTATATAGTTATTCAGCACATAGGACATATATTAGATAGTAAAAACCAATGTGTATCATCACGCAATAATGAACCAAGGTCTTGATTCACCATAGTCCGATAATCACAGCACATGTGCTTTGGAAATATCCGTGGATCGGAGAATACTAATAGCATATCTAACAAATACAAAAAGAATATTTATAAGCCGTAAATTCGTTAACTATCATAAAGACATACATCTATAAAGATCTAATAGTCAACTGGAACTGCCGTCAAAGCATGTGCTTTCGGAAGCAATTCGCTACATACACGGCCAAGGCTGCAACAACAATTTGCACCAAAAATAGAACCCAAATCAAATAGAAACCAGTGTTGATCTTCACATCGGCAATACCGACAGCATTAGTTAAACTTGACAATCTCAGGTAGAAGTTATACGAGAAAGACAGCACAATAAGACCTGCAGTTACGCCAACAAAAGATAGAAACGTCAACGCTATAACAGCGAGCTTCTCCAGGGAGTACATTCCGTGATCACCAGGTGTACCTTTTTCGGAAACGCACTTCCCCCTAACCCTCCCAGAAACCATGATCAATAACGCAACTGTATCGAGAAACATCAAGGCATTAGTGATCAAGTGCATCATAGCCATAAATCCCATCCCTTTACTGAACTTTTGCAACAAGATCGCATAGTCTATATAGCCACCGCTGTCTCCTTCTCGTGAAACCAACTCGTTGAAGCCCGCAACCGACAATTCGTACAGCATAGCGAAGCTGTCTCCCATAATGCCAATATTGGTCTTAGTCAACTCGCCAAGCTGTACGCCAGCATCACGGACGAACACAGAGATGATATCATATCCATAGCTTCTCATGCAGAAGCGCATCCCGTTGTCCGAAGTACGACAGTATCCCCAAACATTAAGCTCGTATGTGGTATTAACATTGAAAGAGTCGATAACATTAACCTGGTAGTAATCATCCAATCTGCTGTTCACGAATTCCGAATCCCCAACTGTATCTCCAAAGTCTATTACAATATAAGTTAAAACCTTCAAAGCCTCCCGGATCGTCTGAATAGTACTCTTTGCAGACTCGGTCTTGTCTGTAAGTTTGATAGATAATGGTGCAAGACATAATTCATCTGCACGGTTACATGTGAATACCGGGAAAGTTGACAACGTGATACAGCCTCCAAGGAAGAGAATTAATAAAGACAAAATACCCGCTACCAGGAGACGTCTTGAAACACAATCCCGTGGTAAATCTTCGTCAAATATTTTAGAAACAATCTCATCAAGAGTCTCCTCAGCTTTTTCGTCAAATCTTTCTTCTGAGGGAGTAGAGTCTTGTGCACCATCTTCGGAGCTGTGTCCTTGCTTCACAGTCTCAGCTTTGTTCCCCATATGAGGCTCTACATGACACACTTCGTCAACCATGGAGTTCATAGTATCTTCAAACAAAGGACCAGTGCTGACCGAACTCAGTGTAGTATAGAAGTCAGTGGGCAGGATTCGGGCAGTCTTATATGCAGACAGCAATGACTCTATAGGAGTTGAAATAGGATTCACTGGGTTCCGCAAAGCAGGAATAGATGAATGCGATGAGGGGCGAGAGATCAAACTGTGCTTATCGAAGGAAGACCGCTTTTGCGGAAAGGATCTTCTTAATTCACTACCAAACCCAATGCGTAAATCTTCACCATTCCAAGCATGTCCTTCAAAGTCTTCCAAGCTCTGCAACTTTTCATTACTTAGTGATTCCATAGTTACTGAATTGGATGGGTTCAATGATAATTAAACTTGTTAATCTTGGCAAACCGCTGAATCTTTTTAGTAGCGCTGCAGGTAACAGATGACACAAAAACAGAGTCTTTGTTCGGGCATCACGACACTCAAAATACCAGTAGAAGCCGGAATTAACATACGCCGCCAACACGATGAAAACTAGAAAAAAGGAGGAGTTTGAAGGAGAAGTTGTTCAGAGAATGGGACGCAGTTGCCAATGCTGAGATTCTCTATCATAATCCTGGCCATGAGAAAACGAAGAATTTAGCCCAAATTCGGACCCGTAGGCAGTCTCGGCAGTCTCTTGAGGCGCTAGCTGTAATCTAATTGAAGGTTCATGCCCAGAAGTAGCATCGAATGGTGTCTCAAAAGGGTTTCTTAGAGACTCCATAGTATCTGCTCTACTTCTGGTCTTCAAGAACAGGGAGCCTTCTTCTGTAGAACTGTCGTCATCTGGAACAGAACACCATACCGGACCAACCCAACCAAACATAGTAAGCATGCTGCACACAAAAACAAGCCACAGAAGAGTAAACCAGGCAACACCAAGAAAAACATTCACTCCAAAAGTTTCAAAATCATCACGAGCCATTTGTCGAATTTGGACGAATACCCGTGTTAGCGAGATTGTAGCTGCAGAATTGATAACAAATATCACTAAAGTCCAACATGCCATCGCATTTTCCAACACCTTAACCTTAACCATCACGCTCTCTTGGTGTTTCCTGAGGGCACGATAATAGTAGATGGTGGCACATAGAGTGACAGCGTCTGCAACAAGAATGAACAAAAGCATCGACGGTGTGCGATTGATAATTTTGTTCTTCTTGTCGATCTTCTTTTGATAAAGATTGTACTCTTTATCTGTATCAGGGTCTTTATTAGACAAAGCCAGCATATAGTAGAAACCATTCCCGTACAGGATGCTTCGATAGTCAAAAAGAGTGGTTTTTTGGCACTCCACCGTAACATTTGTGAAGTTGTAGTCACCTTCGTTAATACCTATAGGAGAAACAAGTTCAACGTTGTTACTGCTATCAGGATGGCTATCAAGGTACTTGTAGTGATTAGTAGTATGGAAGCAAGTGTGTGTAAATGTGGAGCTAGTGTGGTCAGGTATTGAGTCCATGAGAGCATTGGTGAGATTGCTCATGAGTGCAATAGCCGATGTCGAGAGTCCCTGACCGAGCTCGTCATTATCCGAAGTGAAGGAGCTCCCCAGCTCCGAGTAGAGACCTGAGAACATACTCATGGTAGTTGTGTCAATCTCCACAACTGGAAGGAAGCTTTCTTTTTCCATATATTGCGAACTTAGCATGATAATGATAACAAGAAGTGCCACTATGGGGACGACAAGGCGTACAGCATAAGTTATAATCATAAGAAACCGGAGCTTAATATCATGAATAGACCTAAATCCACTGGGGGAACTGTTTGCATCAGTATTGGGATGACATCGGGACACAGTGGAGCTTATTAGAGGTATTTTGATTTTCATGACAACTCTCGTGTATGTGATGGGCTTAGGTTGGAGGCTGAGTTCCTATACCTTAACCACTTGTCTTTCCTCTTAAAATGTAGCTGGAAGGAAGAAGCAAATATGGAAGAAGTAGGAAAGCAAAACGAAGTAGCTTAATGATGTGAAATCTTGCTATAGAGGTACTTTTATAGGTATTAAGAGCGCGAATGATGGAACAACAGGAAAAAATGTGGTTTTATTGGTACAAGACATGTATGATCCTTCGGAAGATGCGCACTTTCCGATCTCGTCCCGCGACTCCATAAACAAAGAGAATAATCACGGTATACGACGCTCGGACGTTTGTGCGCATTATAGGGAAAGGATAGGAAATGGCCTCTACAAGGTCAAAGTTCGAAGGATGGTCCTTTATATTTGAGGATGACCAAAAGGGAGAGTCCCACGATGGAGCCACGGGCTCGAGGCGCGGGAGGAGGAGCGGACGGACTTCTGATTCACCTAGACTAATACTGAGACGTGATGAGGACGGCTTTGAGGTGAGAAGTGGAGACACTCTCGTCATAGATAGTGGAGACCGTGAAGGTGGAGTTGTAGTTCTTATTAGGGAAGCAATCATTGGCACTGCAGAGTACTTACTGGTTACAGGACTTGGGTTTCTTGATCGCAGCGAAGTTGAGGGAACTCTCGATGGAGCCTACGAACAAGAGATCTTCTTGACAAGCGTTGGCATGAGGATTCAGGTTGACCAGATTATCGAGCGTGCTACAGTATTGAATGAAGATGACTTCCGAAAGACAATCATAGATGATTCCAATAGAGCTAACACGTTCTTATGCCGGAGAGGCTACGATACATACTTCCAAACGTATTCTGAGCCATTTGATATTAGTCAAGTCAAGGAAGCTATGCATTCGGACCCAGATTTCGAGGAGAGGCGTTTAAAAGAAGTCATAGTGCAGCCACCATATAAAGTAAGGAAGGAAGCTGAAAAGAGGGAGCAAAGATTGTCAGAGGTTGCTTCTACACAAACACCGGGACAAACACCAAGAAAAATCAAGAAGCGATTGGCAAAGAGGACTAGGATTGCCGCTGATAGTGGTGAAGATGACCAAGTTGGTGATTCTGATTCTGTTATACTTGATTCTGATGCTGAATTGTTTTCTGATGATGAAAATAGTGATGGAAGCGATACCGGCGAAGATGAAGAAGGGAACAGCTTGTCCTACGAGCAATTGCTTTTTGATGACGACGATGAGTTTAGGCCCCATTATAAGCCTAAAAAGGGAAAACGCCGCCCAAGAGGAAGACCTCGCAAGACAGAGGCCAAAAAGGGTCCTACCAGGAAGTATGTTAGGAGACAAAACATCAAGGGCCCTAAGAGTCTTTTTCTTAATTCGAAAGACACTGGAAAGAGTGAAGCAGTCGCTGAAGATTTGCCATCTCGTGAAGAACAATTCTCTCATCTCTACTCTCTTATTGAGACTGCTATTGAGGTTGAGAACGGCGTCTGCATTTATGTAAGTGGAACTCCAGGAACAGGTAAGACTGCTACTATTCGTGAGGTTGTGAGACAGTTATACAGACGATCCAAGGCCAACGAGATCCCTGAATTCGACTACGTTGAAGTCAATGGAATGAAGCTTCTCACTGCCCAGTCAGCCTACGAGACTCTTTGGATGAAATTATCAAATGAAAAGGTACCAAGTTCCGCTTTACACGAATCGCTTGAGAACTACTTCCAGAATCAGAGGGCCAATCGTCCAATGGTTGTTCTTTTGGATGAACTGGATCAAATAGCTGTTAATTCACCAGCTGTTCCATATAATTTCTTTAATTGGCCAACAATAGAAGGGTCTAAGCTGATAGTTGTTGCTGTTGCTAATACTATGGACTTACCAGAACGAACGCTGATGAACAAGACTTCTTCGAGATTGGGTCTCCAAAGAGTCCAATTCCCAGGATACACTCACAAACAGCTTGTAGAGATAATACACTCTAAGTTTGACCTTTTAGTGGATGATGCAGTGGAGCTGAAGGAGGATGCTGTTCAATTTGCAGCAAGAAAGATTGCCAGTGTTAGTGGTGACGCGAGACGTGCTTTAAAGATTGTCCAACGTGCGGTTGATATAGCCAAGAAGCAGACAGAAGAGTCCGAGGAAGATCGTAAGGATAAACTAGTTATTGTCCAGGCAGTTCACATTAACCGTGCAATTTTGGAGTCATCCAGTTCACCAATTGCTCGCTATATTATAGATCTGTCCTTTGTTGCTAAACTTCTTCTTATTGGCGTCTTATCCAAGAAACGCAAGTCTGGTGTTGCTGAGAACTTGCTGGGTGACATTATAGATGAAATCAAACAGATTGTTACTATTAACATCGCCAAAGATAGCTCACAGTTTGTGATTGAGGGGAAGTCTATTGTGGATATTCTATATGAGGACTCAATAATTAGAACGAGGGGTTTTGAATACGTGCTGAACGAGTTGATTGAGTCTGGTCTTGTTCTACAGCAGAACAAAAAGTCTGACAGAAACTCGATGGTGAAGTTGAATATTGCGGATGAAGAGATCATTTCCGTTATTAAGAACGACAAACACTTAAGATACTACGCAGAACTTGTTTCGATATAATAATAATGTGATAATTATAGGATATATCTTTTCTCTCTTCCTCTACTAAACAGTCGTTCTGGTTTTTTTCTGTGCCCGATCGAGTGAAAACAACTAACTGACTAAACGCAGAAGCAATGGCTCTCCAATGTTGGTGATTTCCGGAATTGTTAGATGCAAGTCAAATGCTTGTGATATCAAGACTTTAAACACCTTTTGCACATTTATGGAATCACTTGTTGAGATGAAAATGAGACTCGACTTCATGGCTTTAGCAAATTTTAAACTCTCGAGATGCATCTCTTCTTGAAATTTCTGTGGTAGTTCAACGAACTTATCATATTTCGTTCCAACAAGGATGGGAATAGCAGTTTGATTCGTGGCTCGTGTCTTTCTGTACCATTCCTTCAAGTTTTTAAGCGACTCCAACTTCGTTAAATCGAATATAAATAGCACCGATACGGCATCATTTGTGGCAAGTGAAAGCATATTCTGGAATTCCTTGGATCCTCCAATATCATAAATAGAAAATTTAATATCAGTTGTGTCAAGCTCGATGTTTTTTTCCATGAAGTTTACTCCCATTGTTTTCTTGTAGAGTGGATCATATGTATTGTTGACATATTTCACCATTAGTGACGTCTTTCCGATCTCAGCATCACCCACAAGCGCTACCTTCACGGAGACCCTGTTAATCTACTGTTAGTTCAAACTGTGATTCAAATGGCATATAAAGTCAACAAACTCACGTGTTTCTAATCTGAGGTTGGTGGTGTGGAGGAACAGGAGGACCACTTGACATTTCTCCAGTTCTTCAATTTGAGAACAAAGTGGAGAACTGCGAACTCAACTATAAGGAAGGAAAATAACTATTGAGCGGTTCTCCAAGCAGTTTCGATTGTATTTTGGTGAGATGGTTGAAAGAAGATAAGTATAAATGTGTACGTAATTGTGCAAAAGAAGAAAGATAAGTGTAAGGATGACTGCGCAAGGTTAAGCGTAGGGATGTCTATAAGGATTGCTGTGAGTGGGTGAACAAGGCCTAATTGGGTGGTGAATAATTATCTAAATCAGTAAGCGTCTCCTTGTTTGTATCTAGTAGACGTGTGGAAACCAGATAAAGAAAAGGATCCGGTTCCAGCTACAATGGAGTGCAAAGCAACAGACTCAAACCAGATCAGCCGAGACGTAAACAATTATCCGGAAACGGATATTCCGGGCAAGAATCATCCCCGGAACTTATCGATAGTCATCTGCCGCGCCACTACTATATGTAAACATATACTATATGTAAACATTTCTTCAAAGTTGTTATTCCTTCTAATTGGTTAAATTATCCCTTCTATACTACCCAAAGATCCCAATATCAATCAGTCGAATAAGAGGTGTTAGCTTTGTTTATTAGGCGACGAGGCGAAGGATGCGCAAGCACGTGACTACAATTTCCTATCAAAATCGGTTTGAGCAGTGTTTTCATAGCCGCCAAAGTCGCCCACTACTCATTACATAAGTGCGTTGTCAGCAATCTCGTCAATCCTTCTAGATTGGAAATTGGTGTCCGGGTTATGTTTCTAGTATTTGTGACTGCTTGTTTCGCGACGACATACGGTTGGGGCACAGTTTTCAGTCATTCGCGGTCTACAGGCAATTGTGGAAGGACTCTTAGGTGTGCGGGTGTTGTCGCGGTTTTTGGTGTCGGTGGAGCCTGGGTAGCGTGGCCGTCGCGCGCAGTGTACGCAGTTCTTCAATAAAATTTCAAGACTCTCACATAGCTAGAGCTAAAGGACTTGAAGGAGGAGCAAGACACAACATACCAAGATGGCTGTCGGTAAGAACAAAAGATTGTCCAAGGGTAAGAAGGGTTTGAAAAAGAGAGTCGTTGACCCATTCACCAGAAAGGAATGGTTTGACATCAAGGCTCCATCTACCTTCGAGAACAGAAACGTTGGTAAGACCCTTGTCAACAAGTCTACTGGTTTGAAGAACGCTGCAGATGCTTTGAAGGGCCGTATCGTCGAGATCTCTCTCGCCGACCTTCAGGGTTCTGAGGACTACTCCTTCAGAAACATCAAGCTTAGAGTTGACGAGGTCCAGGGTAAGAACTTGCTCACCAACTTCCACGGTATGGACTTCACCTCCGACAAGCTCAGATCTATGGTTAGAAAGTGGCAGACCCTTATTGAGTGCAACGTCACCGCTAAGACCTCTGATGACTACATTGTCAGAGTTTTCGGTATTGCATTCACCAAGAGACAGGCAAACCAGATCAAGAAGACCACCTACGCTCAGTCCTCCCATATCAGAGCCATCAGAAAGCAGATGACTGAGATCATCAACAGAGAGGTCTCCAACTCCACTCTTGCCCAGCTCACCTCCAAGTTGATCCCAGAGGTTATTGGCCGTGAGATCGAGAAGGCCACCAAGAACATTTTCCCATTGCAGAACGTCCACATTAGAAAGGTCAAGTTGCTCAAGCAGCCAAAGTTCGACTTGGGTGCTTTGTTGGCTCTCCACGGTGAAGCCTCTGCTGAGGAGAAGGGTAAGAAGGTCGCTTCTGGCTTCAAGGACGAGATCTTGGAGACTGTCTAAGCGAGTGGACATCTTTTCTTTTTTGGTGAAGGGTTTGCTTTGTACAAAAAATAACATATTGTAATTTCATAGTTTGAGCAGGCCATGTAGTAATGAGTAACATTCAGTTAAAGTGACTGTATGTGAATTATACCGCTTTGAATTTGTTAATCCTACATATGATTAGACCCGTCCGGCGGAAACATCACGTAGGCTTTCAAAACTCATCATTTTTTCCCTACATATATTTACAACATAACAGATCATAAGAATTATAGGCCGTCAAAAGTATAAATACGAGACTTCAAAAATGGTACTTTATCGTATCTCTTTGTAGTCAAAGTTCCATTCAATATCATAATTTAAACAACCCAA
The DNA here is from genome assembly GCA_030585085.1 of Petasospora xishuangbannaensis. Classification (NCBI taxonomy): domain Eukaryota; kingdom Fungi; phylum Ascomycota; class Saccharomycetes; order Phaffomycetales; family Wickerhamomycetaceae; genus Petasospora; species Petasospora xishuangbannaensis. The sequence continues at coordinate 56,312 of JAJMBV010000031.1, read as the reverse complement.
AACGTAGTACAAAAACTAAAAGCAATCTAGTTTAGTTGAAAAGACGCTTCTCGTAAGAGTGCAAGTTGTGAACACCACCCTCCAACTGGGCAGACGGAGTTCTGTATTCGAATCTAACTTCACCACTGTTAGACTTCTCTCTCAACTCAGCGACAGACTTAACGCCAATGTCCTGACATGAGTGCTGTAAACCGTTGAACAAGTATGGAATGTACTTCTTGACAGAACCCTTGTCAACAACAGAACCCGAGACACCTTGAGCAACAAAGACAGCGTCGGACTCCGAGAAGTATCTGGAGGCGGAAGCGTTACCCTTGACATCTGTTTTCTGCATAGCGTCAATAGAGCCCATTCCTCTGTAAGTCTTAAGACGCTTACCATCACGATAGAAGTAGTCACCTGGAGACTCAGTAGTACCGGCCAACATAGAGCCCATCATGACACAAGTGGCACCAAGAGTAATGGCTTTAGTGATGTGACCTATGTTCTGAACACCACCATCGGCTATACACGGAACACCGAATTGGTTTGCAAACTCAGTGACGTTGTAGACAGCAGTACCCTGAGGTCTACCACAGGCCATGACTTCCTGTGTGATACAGATAGAACCAGAACCCATACCAATTCTCAAACCATCAGCGCCAGCAGCAATTAATGAAGCGGCCTGCTCTCTAGTGACAACATTACCAGCAATGACATCCACCTCCGGGTAGGTTTCTTTGATCCATTTGATCATGTTCAACTGGAAGATGGAGTTACCCTGGGATGAGTCCAAGACAACAACATCCAAACCAGCAGCAACAAGCTTGATCAAACGTTCTCTGTCAGCATCCAAAGTACCGATGGCAGCACCACAAAGCAACTGCTTAGTAGTGGCAGACTTTGAAGCATTTGGATAGTTCAAGTTCTTGGACAAGTCCGTTCTGGATAAAAGGGAAACCAAGCTACCATTCTCGTCAACGATTGGCAACTTACCCTTCTTGGACTGTCTAAGGATACCGTTAGCCTCAGTCAAGGTGATACCCTTCTTGGCAGTAACCAAGTCAGTTGTCATAACATCCTTGACTTGAGACTGCAAGTCCTCGTGGAACTGGATATCACGGGAGGTGATGATACCTACAAGTTTACCTGGGAACTTACCGCTTTCTGTATTTAATCTGTTAGTACTTGAAGAACTCCAAGAAAAAAAGAACTAAGCACCTTCCAATCAGTCCAAGCTCTTGAAAAGTCAGAAACTAGGTTTCCACAAGATCGTTTGATCATAGTCGGTAGAACGAAAGTTATTAATGGTAAAAAGAAATCATCAGGATACGGGAAGAGCAGGGAAGCGAAAAAATGAAAAGGGAAGATATCAGTAATTCGGGATAGAAGAAAACTCACCAGTAACCGGGAAACCAGCAAAGCCCAACTTCTCCTTGAGCTTCTTAACTTCGCCAATAGTCATTTCTGGGGAGAGAACAACAGGGTCAGCGATGAAACCATTTTCAAACTTCTTGACCTTCTTGACCATCTCAGCCTGGTCCTCAGGGGAACAGTTGTGGTGGATGATACCAATACCGCCGAGAAGAGCCATGTGGATGGCCATCTCGGACTCAGTAACGGTGTCCATAGGCGAGGAAACAAATGGCGTCTTCAGGGTAATTCTCTTAGTCAATCTGGACTCGAGCGAGACAGCAGACGAAGGGAAGTCGATCTTACCTGGCAAGACCAAGAAGTCGTTGTAAGTAAGACCGCCTCTGACATGGGAGTCCATCAACTCGTGGACCGAGAGACCGTCCTTGGACTCGTACTTCTTCAACTCCTCCAAAGCAATAGCAGCGTCCTTGTATGCCATGTTTTCTGTTTTGTTTGTTTCTCTCTACGAACTCAAGTGAATGCAGGGCTAGTCTGTGTTGGGGCAATTGCCGGATTGCCAAAAAAAGAGAAATCCGATTCAAGCCTGTTCCTTAAGCTCATCGGGGAGCCTCGAGGCTTTATACCGGCCCTTGGACCATAAATTTTTTCCCTAGCGTGCATCTACCAGAACAAAAATTTCTACCGCCACTAAAAAGAAATTACGTGCTCCGAGTCAGACGGCGTGGGTGCGGCATAGCATATTTTTCCTTTAGCAGCCCAGCCCGCCTTGGAACCCTTGTAGACACCGCGCTCGCCCCACACTCAACGGCCACAGACGGCGGATCCGCTGCCTGCCAGACAGGTGCCCAGGCAGGCGTACACCTATGAAGCTGGCAGGAAGAGCACAGGTGGGCTGAGTGGAGGAGATATAAGGCGTACAGGGGCATTGTAGAGGGTGGTTGTTCCCAATCTTTTCTTGAACTATAGGTGAGCGGAGTGGACGTTTCCATCTAAACCCAACGGCGGAGATTGCGCCTCGTTTCTCCGAAGCCCGCTAGCGTTTTTGGTGATGCTGGTGGTGTTTGTGATTTCTGCGCTGATTGTCTCATCCGATATGTTTTGTGCCGACAGTGACCGTCTATCTGGGGCAACGGCTAACTGGGATCGCGAACTGGTGATCTTTCGTTGCTGTGGGCGCGAAAAGTAAACAAAGAAACACCATGGTGTAGAAGGCACAACAGACTAATTTGGGCGGCTACTTAGCGGTTGTGAGCCAACGGTCGTTATTGCCTAGTGCATAGACTCGACAAAGACCCACAATCGTGTATTATATCACTAGCTACTTTTTGAACTTCGCTTGTACTACTATTTTGCCGGCTTGCACCTCTTTTACAACCCAGTCCGCTCCGCCCAGCGTCCTCCGCAATGAGCTACCAAAGCCAACATGACAACCCTTTTCTAGGTCAACCACAACAGGAGTCCCAAACACCATACTTCCGAGGAGAGATCCAGTGGGACCCGGTGGAAACTCTGGAAGAGCTGAACAAGTCGAGACTGAGATTTGTGGAGCAGACAGGCTCTACCGCCGCACAGCCTACATCTTACCCTGAGCTACCGTCTCGTCAACCTCTGGACCAAGCGCCACCACAGTACCCAGTTGCACACCCGGGACCACCTCTCCCTGCTAAGCCGCATCAGCAGTTTGGATACCCATACATAGCCGGGCAGACTGATCCCTTTCCTTACGCGCAAATCTCCTCGCCGCTAAACAACTCGCCTTCGACTCCCAGACTTCGAGGCCCGAGAGAACTTCCTTCCAAGTTCTCCAACTCAAGTCTGAACTCGAGCTTTGTCTCAGATCAACAGAGTTTTCTAAGTTCGCCATTTCTACGAAAACAATCTCCCGAACATGCCTTTGTTCACCAGGATTACCCGTTCAGTTCTCCAATTGAGGACATATCAGCTCAGAGCATCAGTCCCTTCAACAGACAAATTCACTCGTCCCCGTCGATTGGTGGACCAAGATCCCAAACGCAAGCATCCCCATCGTCGTATACCCTGAATACCTCTCCCCTCTACCAAAGGAACCCGTCCCCTAACAGATCGCCCAATAGACATCCTCTTTCTGTCAACACGTCTGCTGCGATTCCTGAACCTAATTACATTGACTCTCCAATTAGTGCGCTCCCTGATGTTCCAGTGCTGATACCGAACAACGCACATACTTCAAGGACACCTTCTCTTGCTAGTAGAGCATACTCAACAGCTGCTGTTTCGTCTACTCCTATGAACAGGGGAAGCTTGTATGGACCAAGATTAATGCCGAACACCACAAACACTCAGATTTCTCCCTCTACGTCGCCTGGTAAACTGGGATACTATGACCATAGAAATAGTTGGAAATCAGAATATTCCATGAACGTGATGGATTTCGATGGAGAGGAGCCAACGAGCGACTACCATAGTTTCAATGACAGAGAGGATCCATTCATGGACAACGAACTCAACGGCACCCCTATCTCTATGGAGCCACTTGTTGCTACGAAATTTGGTCAAGCCCCTCTGCTGCAGAGTCCCACCGAACCTACCCCGCCAGCTCTCAACTTAGAGCTAATTGATATCCCTGAAGGAACGCCAGCGGTAGACTCAAAGCTCGCACCAGTGGATAGGAACAAGAATCTTCCAGAACCCCCCAAGGAGATTAGCTTGCCAACATTGCCATTCTCATCTAGAACATTAACAGTTGTTCAATTTTCGCAGTGTGAATGCCCATTCTTGCTTTCCGATGTATTTATGTGGTCTTTGAAGCTAACAAGCGAATGGTCTGACGGTCTTCTTGTTTCTACCACTGAATACAAGAAGTCATTGAAGTCGCTTTTCAAGCATGCAATTCCTCGAATGAACCTCTATTCAATCGATAAGAATATTGATGCCATAATAATATCGTTGGACAGACAAAATGCCATTTATATTGATGAGCGAGACAGTGTTCATTTTTTTGAGAATGCCAAAGTTAGTGGCGTATTCCCACAACTAACTGGATGTTATTCTAGAGTGCACTCAAATCCTGATAGTCTATACCAGTGCTACTCTGCTCGTTGTTCCCTCACTATTTACCAACCTCCAGTACCGGTTTTGCCTGCCAAACAAGGCTCCTATAGCAAATTAGGTGAGTGGACGGCTTACTGGAAGTTGTCTCCGCAAGATTTGGAAGATATAGATGAAGACGAAGTTAAAAAGCAAAGCCACATTTTTGAGCTAATCAGACAGCAACAAAATATCATCCGTCTCGGTGAAATACAGGTCCAAGAGTATGGTAAATCGTTTAAATCCACTAAACCACAACTTCTGCCGGACGTTTCCAAGTTCTACAACGATGCTTTTAATTCTGTCAAGCCTCTGATCGAACTCCACAAGAAACATTTGCTTGATCCGTTGATGGGAAAGCTAAATACTCAGGGCAAGTATATTAGTGGCATTGGTGAGATTTTCCTAAACTGGGCTTCTCTTGCAACTGTGCCATACTTAAAGTACACAGAGAGCCTTGCTGCAGTCAGAGAGTTGATAAAATATGAAAAGAGTCGGCAATCGAGATTTTCTGAGTGGTTATATCAGATCGATCAGCATCGTGACGTTATTGAAGCTTCCCTTGATCACAATAGAATTTTTTTTAGTGGCTTCATTGGGCACACACAATTGTTGTCATTAGCTTTAGACAGTGTCCGCAAGAAGACGCAGACTTCCGATGTTGACTATGCTATGTTGGAAAAAGCTGTTATGGAAATTGGGAAACTTAATAGAAAAATTGATGCTATGCAAGAGACTGCTCTCCAAAGCCGCCAATTGAAGGTTCTATCAAAACAACTTGTGTGGAAGAATAATGTTTTGGAAACCGATTTAAAGTTGTCCAAGCCTTCAAGACGTTTGATCAAGAAAGGAGAAGTTGAGAAAAAGGATAAATGGACCACTTCCAAGTGCTATTTGGTGTTACTGGATAATTACTTGCTCATCACCGAACCGCATCGTGATGAGAACTTAAAAGTTTCAGAGAAGGCAATTCCCGTTGAGTTTTTACAGGTTGAGACCAGGGATATTTCTACTGTTGATACCCCTTCCTCTGATGGAGAGTCCTTCCCATTCAAGATTAGATATACGGGACAGAGCATTTCCCACACATTCTTCACAGAGACTCTCCCAGAAAGAGATGCCTGGTTTACAGCATTTAACCAAGTCAAGGCAACGAAAGTAAAAAATGCCAGTTTCGAACCATTTAAAATTAATATACTCTCGGATCAGTTTTCTTATGAAGAAAATCAACAGCCACAGAAACTTGTTGTTTGCGCGCGAGGCTCTAATCTTGATACTGCAATTTCTGAATACCAGAAGTCCATGGAAGAGTTGTTTGCCGATTTAAGAATTTCAAGAGTTCTTATGATGAGCAGTGTTCTCTCAGGGACTACGGTAACTTTTGAACAGAAAAAATTCCACATTATTGGGATGAGTTTTGGTCTTTTCATTTGTGAGGATGGTTTTGCGCGTGGTTGGAAACGAGTCTTGGATCTTAGCAAAATCACTCAAATAGAACAACTTGATGGACTTTTAATGATCCTCGCCGACAAGGCACTCTATTATACCAGTGTTGTATCACTATTGTTAAATTATTACGACATGAATACTGATGGCCATATTGCATGTGGGCGGCTATCAAGACGTGATGTTGCTTGTTTTAGAATTGGTTCCTATTATAACACAACACTTTTGTTTGTTATGAAATCATCTTTTCAGAACTCGATACCTCGTTTCAAAGTTTTCACTCCTATTTTTGATGGGTTTGGTACGTTCCAGTACTTCCAACTTTATAAACGGTTCCAACATGCTTACGACTGCTATGATATTTCTGTATTCAACTCTATGTTTGTCCTACATACCATAAAAGGCTTTGAAATATTATCTTTCCAGGTACTTTATGAGTCACAACCTATTCCCAAGTTCCTGAGCAATATGAAGAAGCCTAAAACAGAGCTTGACATGATAAAGAAAATGATGCGATCCGGAAGCTGTAAACCACTTCAGATGATAAAGGTTCCACACAAACCACAATTCTACTTAATCTATGACAGCTTTGCTATTGTCATTGACACAATAGGGCAGCTTATCAGTGACAAATTCATTTTCCCGTTCAAGTTCAGATGTACAAAAGCCACCCTTCAGGATCATTATTTGATATGTATTGGCACAGACATAGTCGAGGTATTTGATTTGAGTTATGATGATGTAATGGGCTTCCAAAAGTTTGACCCTGTTCAAATCATCACTGGAAAGGATATTAGGCTATTGGATTCTATTAATGCTAAGATTGCAATGGCTCACCCAAAAATGGCAGGAAGACAGCTGGTTTTCAGTCTGGATAGAATCTCATGATTTTTACGGCATGTTAATGATGCATTTACGATCAAAATTGTACACTATTCTACGAAATATTCAATAAATATCATGTATTCATTACGCCAGTTATGCATGGTTGTATGAATTTTGGCGGCTCAGGGAGTAAACGGAGTCCCTGTTGTTACCTGCCGAGATAGAGTTTCTGGGTGTTCCAAAGGACTGACGGGAATTGATTGGTGTCAGTTGATTGGGCGAATTAAGGCCTGAGTTGGAGTTCTGCCTGCCAGAAGTCCTCGAGTCAACAGTGTTTGAACTTGCTGTACTGTTTATTCTGAATCTTTTCATCAAATTGCTCACGTCAACAAGCGGCCTCTCAGGGAATGGACTTCTCATTTTGAAAAGCTTGATATCAGATCCATTCCAGATATTTAGTTGGAAGAGGGTGCTATCCAAGTTGAAAAGCTCAATTTCTCCAACCTTTGAACTTGATCTCCAATTAAATCCCCAATTAGATGCAACATCTTTCAAGGATATAGCAGACGTTCTTTTATACCACGAAGATGAAGTACTTTCCCTAGACATGCTGATATTTTGGTAAACAATAACGCCCCACAAAATGCTCTCATACCAACCAAGAGATAGTGTAGACCAGTTGAACTCTAAACGTTCCAAATCAGTCTTTGGTAAATATTCACTGTTAGTAAATCTTGCAACCTTCTCCTGGAATTCCGGTATATTCTCAATCTTTATCAGAGTCTCAACAACTCCAGATCTTGAACCATCGCCAAGAACTGGAATCTCACACTTGATTAACTTGATTGTTTTCAAGATAACAGCCAAGGCTCTATAACCCGCCCAAGTCTTGATTAGTGGTGCATCAGCAGGTAGCTTAGACTTAGCCTTGGACGACATACCAGTAAGTGGAGCTGGCCTCAAACTCTCCTCACACTCTTCATCTGGCGTTTCATTTACTTCATCATCAGTACCAGTCATTGGGTCCGCAATCGAAGCCGTAGGCTCAGGCGATGCATTTGCAGGTGTACTTAGTGTCGTTGTTGGGAGAGACTGATCAGGCGCAACAGACCCATCAGAGTCTTCATCAATTTGTATCGTTGTGATGGCTTGTAGCAGGGCGTTCATCATTTTCTCATGTTTTGTTAACAGGTACAGCAAAGTTCGGGATTCTTTATGGTAGCGACAGATAGCATGGGCGATCGACCTGACAAGCAGTGCTAGTAGATCCATTTTAAGTGGATCTTTCAACGAATCTTCCTTAGAGTACTTGACGATAACGTTAAGTAAAGACAAGCATGCGTTGTAAGAAAGCGCTGCCTTCAACTTTAGACTTGGATCACCACTCTTGATTGGTATGAGGTTGTATATGTAATTAAAGAGCCTTGGAGTGATCAAGACATCGAATTCGTCATTAACCAACATGCTTGATATATGGATAACCAGGAAGTCCCTGTAAGAAAGACTCGAAGGAAAAGATTGCGAATTTAGCTTGTAGAAGCTTGGGAGTAAGTTGGTATAGTAATTAGTGCTGAATGGGGAAAGAAGTTTGGAAAGCACCAGATCATCAGAAGACAAATACAGCATGAAATAGCATATTACTCTAACAAAGTTTGATCTCCAAAGTGGATCATTTCTGTAGAATTTTATGTAATAGAAGAGAGTTACCATCAACTCTTGAATTTTCTTGCTGAATACAAAGTTTTTGAAGTTCTTGTTACACTGTATGAGCTCCCACAAGAGAATCACAACCTCTATGGTCCACTGAGACAGCTGGGGGAGAGACCCATTGAATGCATTCTGTAGAGCACCACCGGGTGATCCAGGAGATGATGATATGTTCTTGAGCAGACTAAATGGATTAGCTTCATTATCAACAGCCTGTTGAATAGGCTTGAGAAGTAGAGACATCAATGATGAGTAAATAAAGTTTAGTTCGTTTTCTTTGTGAAGTCTTCCCAAAGTGGATCTTACCATATTATGTGCCTTTTCCTCATTCGGGAGCATGTCTGAATCGTTTAGGAAACTAATATCTTGCTGTGGCATAGGATAGACAACCATCAGAGTCAGAAGCTGAAGAGAGTATCCAACAAAAGTCTTTCTCAACTCGTAGAATCTTGCGCCTGTGTACTGATGATTATTAGCAGGGGAACTGTATGAGAGACCATTATTCTCAGAATCCGGTCGGCATGAACGACACACGGTGTTCAACAGTGAGCATATGAGTGTGATAAGCTTGCCACGAGGCGTTATAGATGCAACTAACGCCGTAAGAAATCGAGAGCCAGTTGCCACTGTAGTTTTCGGACTCTGGTACAACTCCTGAGACGAAAGTGTTACAAGCAATCGGAGTACTTCCAATCTATTCGAGTCCAGCTCTGGATTCGGCGAAGAATACTTCCCCGATTGCCCAATACCAACTTCCCAGCTGACGTAGTCAGTTCCTTTAATAGAAGACTTTTCCAAAGTGAACTCTCTGGTGAAGAGCAAGTCGACTAAGACAGAAATAAGGATGTGGCCAAGAGGTTTCTCAGCTGCATTTCGGCCAACCGGGGCATCTGTCGACTTGAGTGTGTTGGTAAGATCCACATTGATGTTTACCTTAACGCTATTTGATTGAAGAGAAGAAAGGCCCCGATGATCTGTAGAAAAGGATCCAACAGTGGCGTCTCCGGTCTTTGAACCGGAGGTCTCGCCTACGCTGTTAAGTCCGATGTTCCAAAAGAGGTTATTAATATCTTGTTTCCAGTCCGGTACCTCGAAAAGAAATGGGATGATCCTGGTGAGGATTCGAATACAATTGAGCAAATGCGTGGATGGTGCTATTGTAGAGTTGGGGAAATCGTTATGGCGGGCGAGCTTAATCAGCTTAATGGAAATAACCCGTACCAGACTCAAGAAGTTACCTTTATTGGCCATTCTGATGATCTGAATATCATGATATGTCAGAAGAGAGAAGACATCTTCGGCAGTTTTGGGTTCCTCCCAGAATATGTTCCAGAAAGGATCATCAAAAGCGATTGGTTCTGAGAGTGTCTCATCACCCTCATTGCCAGCTCCCGCGAGCGTAAACACCTTGTTCTTGAAAGCAAGCCTGGATTCTGCTTGACCCATTGTAAAATATCTATACAGCGAACACGTCTATGGGAAAACAAAACAAATACACACACAATTGGAAAGAGTAGTAGAGTGGAAGTGGGTGGAGGGACAGAAGCAGTTGCGGTGCTCCCTTGTCGTGAGGGAATGGTAGCGGTAACAGGCAGGCGGCAAGAAGCCGGTGTAACGCCAAGGGTAGAATAGCGGTTTGGGTGCAGTAACGCTGACACCAATACAGAGGGCCAAACGGGGTTGAACAGAACAGCTCTTTAAAGGGCCTGCCCTAATTGGTGGATGATAGAGAGAGATATATTCCGTGGATGTAGGGCCCTGGCTTGAAGAAGGACACCAAGCGCCGCGATTATTTTGACCGGCGCGTGCCCCGGGGAGCCGGGCATTAATGCCCGGTTCAGGTGTTCGCTTATCGTCAAGTACGGAATACTACTACTACACAGGGATGCCACAGGGCAAAAAGGCGTGTTATGGATACAATATTTTAGAAGGGCAAAGTCATAAATAGTTCATCAGAAAGTACATATGTAGGTAATAGTAATAATAACAACAATAAGCAAGAAAATAATAGAGAGGCGCTGGAGTAGGGAGCGTGTAGCAAGGAGGCGAGGTAGGGCCATGTAGGAGGGTTGGGGGGGGGAGGAACGGCGCATACCTGGGACAATGTTCCTCTAATACATACACACGCAGTGGAGTCAGCACACCACAACCTGTCTACCAATCATTGTCCATGGACTCGAATCTTCTTTTTGACAAAACATCACGATTACTGGCGAAGATGTTGTCGATATTCTGTAATCTCAAGTCCAAGTTAGTCTCCCACTCCTCAACAGAGGAGCCGAGAGTTGTAGTTGAGTTGGTGAGCATCGGTGGCACGACCAAGTTACCAGGCAAAGGGACCCTCTGCACGGCGCTTGCCTGTGCTTGCTGGGTCTGCTCGAACTGCTGAGACATTCTAGAGTTGGCAAACATGTTGTCACCAAGCTGGTAGCCGTCATTGATAGACTTTCTGATTCTCATGCCGATTGTTTGGAGTTCGCCTTGGTATGGCGAGTTCTCATGGGTTTCCTCTAGAAGGCTGTGGTTAAGCGGTCTCTTGAACTGCGACATTGGTTGTGTTGTGGGATCGTGGGGTGTGGTGACGTGGCGATGTGCTGAGACGTGCTGTGGTGTTATAGTGGTGTGAGTTGTACTTGGCGTGCGTATAAAGCTATATGAGTCTGAAGGTTCTTCCTTAGCGTTAGGTTAGCGTGCGGTCTGGTTAGCGTTGAGTATTGATGGGTTTGGTGTTGATGCTGTGAATCTGGAAAAGCGATCTGGCCTGTGTGGGTGTTCAGGATTGTTGACGGTGTATATATCGTGAGAATGGAGGTCGTGCTGCTCAATGGAGCTTTGAAACTGTCTTGTTCCTGGAACTCACAAACAGTAAGCTTAAGCTGTTAGCACCGGTTTCTTCTGGTTACTCAGGTGAAGTGGCTTAAAGCAGTCATTTTTTGTACGCGAAATCGCGGTGTTTTGGCGTTTCTGTGTGTTTTCGGTGCCTAACAAGGAAACCCTGTGGCCGTGGCAGTTGCCAGTGCCAGTGTCTAAGCCTGTGGGTTTCCTATGGGATCTGTGGGACTACGGGTTCTGGAAAAGATACGCCCAATGGGACAGTGCTAAATGGGATTATGCATAATGGCACCATGGAATAATGGCACCATGGCACAATTTCACTACTACATAACAACACAAGTACACTTCCTTAACATTTGTACACCACCACGCTTGGCCCTGTTCCTGGTGACTTTATGGTGTAGCAGCCCTGAACCTGGTGTCATTTCGCGGAACACGTAGGCGACCTTCCCCGCAGCCACGGCAGGGTAATGGCGTGGAAGGCCATGGAAGGCCTAGGAAACTTCGTGGGGCCTGCGCGAAAACGCCGCGAAAATGTCGCGAAACCCGCACAAGTTGCTAAACCTCGCTTTGTCCATCACTTAGCGGTAGATCAAGTCTTCGCGAACGGACGTGTTTGGCACAAACGTCCTCTATGCACTGGCGATAGCGAATATGAACGGCGAATGGTGCTCGGCGAGATCCTTTACCTGAAGACATATAAAGAAGCGGTTTCGCTGCTTGGACAAAACACGCCCGTTCTTTCGAACTTTAGAGACAGTAGCAATCAATCGCTTACGATAGCGGACAAAAGGATACCGCTGATACAACCGATAACACGGCAAATAGCATTATACTAGAGAGTTACTAGAACGAACACCTAGCAGCATACCGGGGAAAGAAAAAAATGGTTAACTTCAACATCACATCAGCAGAGGCTAGAGAACTCGAGGAGAAGTACTCGGCTCACAACTACCACCCTCTTCCAGTAGTGTTCCACAGAGCTGAAGGTGCTCATGTGTGGGACCCAGAAGGAAACGAGTACCTCGACTTCCTCTCTGCGTACTCTGCAGTCAACCAGGGCCATTGCCACCCAAAGATCATCGCCGCTCTGGTCGAGCAGGCTCAACAGCTTACGTTGTCCTCTAGAGCATTCTCCTCCGACGTATTTGGAATATTTGCTAAGTATGTCACCGAGTTCTTCGACTACGAGATGGTTTTGCCAATGAACACCGGTGCCGAGGCCGTGGAGACCGGTTTGAAGTTGGCAAGAAGATGGGGTTACCTCAAGAAAGGCATTCCGGCGGACGAGGCTATCATCCTCGCCGCTCAGAATAACTTCCATGGCAGAACGCTTGGTGTCATTTCCATGTCCACAGACCCAGACGCAACCACCAAGTTTGGTCCTTTTTTGAAGAACGTTGGTCCTCATATCCCTGGTACCACCGACAAGGTTTTGAGATATGGCCACATTGAAGACATCGAGCTTGCATTAAACAACGCCGGCGAGAAGGTCGCTGCCATTTTGCTTGAGCCTATCCAGGGTGAAGCAGGTATTGTTGTTCCACCAGCAGACTACCTGACTAAGGTGTCTGAGTTGTGTAAAAAGCATAACGTTTTGCTCATCTGCGATGAAATCCAGACCGGTATTGCTAGAACTGGTAAGCTTCTTTGTTACGAACACTCTGAAGGCGTCAAACCAGACATTGTGCTCTTGGGTAAGGCTATTTCCGGTGGTGTTATGCCAGTGTCTGTGGTGTTATCTTCCAGAGATATTATGCTGACCTTGGAACCAGGGTCTCATGGCTCGACCTATGGTGGTAACCCATTGGCTTCTAGAGTTGCCATTGCAGCATTGGAAGTTGTTCGTGAGGAGAAACTCGTTGAGAGATCCGCCGAGCTCGGTGACTTCTTGAAGGAGGAATTGGTTAAGCTTCAGGCGGAATCCGGTGGAATCATCTCTGAGGTACGTGGTAAGGGATTGCTCAGTGCTATTGTAATTGACTCTTCCAAAGCCAATGGTAGAACTGCTTGGGACTTGTGTTTGCTGATGAAGGAGAGAGGTGTGCTGGCCAAGCCAACGCATGATCACATCATCAGATTGGCACCACCACTTGTGATTTCCAAGGAGGACTTGATCAAGGGTGTTGAATCGATTAGATCTGCGCTCAAGGAGTTGCCAACGGCGGAAAAGGTGGAACACTGAGTGTACCCGCGATTGTTTATAGAGTCCTTATCCGGGACTGAATGTGATGCATTTGTGTATTTTTAGTTGCAGTGACGAACAATGTAGCATTATGGAAGTACATTATGATGTTGAATTCTGTAACTGTAGTCTTTGAGTCCATACCATTGTAGCCATGGTGTAGTAGGTAAGTCCTTGTAGTGCATTCCAGCATTGGACTTAAGAAAATGAGACCCTGACGCTTCACAGTGCGGATAGAACACTCACTGCTGCAGGAGGTCTTCAGGGTGTGCATGGTGAGGCGAGGCGCTAGGGACGTAAGTATGTTTGAGGAACCAAGAAGCCTCGTGCTAAATTACGGATGGCGTGGGTATCCAAGGACCATTACGTGCGATAGCAATGGTCCAATAGTTTCCAGTAAAACTATGATCCTGGCATGTGAATAGTATGCGATTCGTATGCCATGACTATGCGAGTAGACTTTGGTCAATGCTAGTGTTTTGTCAAGGTAAACGTTATGCCATTGACATGCTAGTGTCAGTGTTATTACCACTATTGTCAATACCATTACTGTTACTGTTATTGCTATTGTTACTATTTCAATTTGAATTTCAACTCCAATTCTAATCTTATTCCACTATTACTATTATGGTTACTAATACAATTCTAATATCAATTCCAATGCTAATGCCAATGCCAGCCAAGTCCAGTTGCTATTGCTATTCCTACCCTTATTACCACATACGATTACCACAACCACACCGACTGCATATCTCAACAATCACCAATGTGGTATAGTTGGGACTGGCATGAGATCGGCCCACACACAGTGGCGAGTCTACACCTTGGCAGCCATTAGAGACCCAAAAAAGAGGTGACAAGTAGGCAGCCACAAGAGGAACAAAGGGCGGCCTGCAGGAGAGGATCCAGGTGTATGAGCCCCTAGCGAGAAACAGCCCACGCAGAAAGACGTGGGTTTTTCCATTTGGTGGAAAATAAAGCATGGAAAATAAAATAAGGAAAAAATAAAACATGGAAAACAAATTGGAAATGGGAAATCCCAAGTAGAAATTGTGCCACATTGACGGGGGGTACAGACACATTGTGTTTGTGAGAGAGCGATTGCCCAACACGTAGGCCAAGATCCTGGGCTGATTGCCTGGGGCACGCTCCCGGCGAGGTGTTGCAGCCATGGCGTCCCCCAAAGAAGGACCAAACAAGGCGACCAAAAGTCTCAAAGTACAAGGTCCAAAGCCGCTCAATGCTCAATGAGATGGTTCCGACAGGTCCTTACATGAAACCAGAAGGTTTCGAGGCGTTCCAAGGTTCCCCAAACAAAAAGGTGTCAAAATGTACGCGTGGGCTTCTCAAACAGCAAGCTATGCGGTTGCGCAGGGCGATTGCCTTCTGGGCAGGACCACACCACATTGCCCAGCCCAGCCCGGGGAAGTGGCCCTAGGCGAGACAGGAACCGTGCCTCCACCAGGGTGAGGAACACGCTAGGCAGCACCCAGGAAATTACAGAGCTAACCAGAGCTACCCAGAGGTCATACAAGACACAGTGTCTACACAACAACACCCCAACACCATACCCTATATACTTGCAATCTACGTGCTATATAAGTGTGAGACTAGTCCCAAACACCATCCCGTACGACCACAAGAGCCGCTGCCATTGCCACTTCCATGGCCCTATACAATAAAAAACCTTACCCGTGGCCACTTCACCTCGAGAAACAACACCACTAGCAACGTGATCGCCAGCACCGGGCGGTAGTCCTCCCCTAGCCGGTACGCAGGCTCTCGCCACCGTAATCTCTAGGCAGCGAATTCCACAATGGGGCCTGTGCGTGTGCGTACCACATGCCACCTATCGCCCCCTAACCGCCGCATGCGTCCCAGCGGCGCCAGCCCGTGGTGGGATCGTCCATTGGGTTTCCCTAGGCCTTCCCTACAAGGCAATTGTAGCCAATTCACTATCCCATTGTAGGCAATTGGTAGGCTATTGGACTTCCGTGGGCCGATCATGAACCTGCCAATTGGTGGCGAGCTACGAAGCACCAGACGACGCCAAACGGCGCCTCCGTGCCTGTGGTGACCCTTCCAACGGCCCAATGGTGCAATGGGAGTGTGGTGTGCTGCCGCCACCACCACCCAAACGCCCCTATTGGCGCACAGTGTCTGTGTGTGTCAGTGTGGTGGTTAGCCCTTTTGTGTAGTCGCGTGGCGCGCATCTGCTGATGGCCCGTTGGTTTTTTTTTTCGCACCTGATGACCTCCCGTGGGAAAACCGCAGTGGGCACCGCGTGTTTGGGTTGTGCAGGTGGTGGTGAAAAGGATTATAAAAGGCGGTGCAGTGCCCGAGTGAGGATTTTTCACAGCACCGGCGGGTGTTATAGTGGCGTTGCAGAACAGGCAAGAACTCATCTTCGGATTTTTCTTACGCACTACTTCAAAGTATCTTACTTTAACTCAACTTCAAAACTTCACAATGGCTATCACCATCGCTATCAACGGTTTCGGTCGTATTGGTCGTCTCGTCCTCAGAGTTGCTGTCGGCAGAAAGGACATCAAGGTTGTTGCCATCAATGACCCATTCATTGCCCCAGACTACGCTGCTTACATGTTCAAGTACGACTCCACCCACGGTAAGTTTGCCGGTGAGGTTTCCTCTGAGGGTAGCGACTTGATCATCAACGGTAACAAGGTCCATGTCTACCAGGAGCGTGACCCAGTCAACCTCCCATGGGGTAAGGAGGGCGTTGACTACGTCATCGACTCTACCGGTGTCTTCACCACCCTTGAGGGATGCCAGAAGCACATTGACGCTGGTGCCAAGAAGGTTATCATCACTGCTCCATCTAAGGACGCCCCAATGTTCGTCATGGGTGTCAACGAGGAGAAGTACACTTCCGACATTAAGATCTTGTCCAACGCTTCTTGTACCACTAACTGTTTGGCTCCATTGGCCAAGGTTATCAACGACAGCTTCGGTATTGAGGAGGGTTTGATGACCACTGTCCACTCCATCACCGCTACCCAGAAGACTGTTGACGGTCCATCCCACAAGGACTGGAGAGGTGGTAGAACTGCTTCCGGTAACATCATTCCATCCTCCACCGGTGCTGCCAAGGCTGTCGGTAAGGTCATTCCAGAGTTGAACGGTAAGTTGACCGGTTTGTCTCTCCGTGTCCCAACCACCGATGTCTCTGTTGTCGACTTGACTGTTAAGTTGGTCAAGGAGGCCACCTACGACCAGATCAAGGCTGCTGTTAAGGCTGCTTCTGAGGGTGCCCTCAAGGGTGTCTTGGGCTACACCGAGGACGCTGTTGTCTCAACTGACTTCTTGACCGACTCCAGATCTTCTATCTTCGACGCCAATGCCGGTATCTGGTTGTCTCCAAAGTTCGTCAAGCTCATTGCTTGGTACGACAATGAGTACGGTTACTCCGCTAGAGTTGTTGACTTGTTGGAGTACGTTGCTTCTAAGTAAATTGCCCCTTGAACTAGGCAAATACTTTTAAGAGCTTTATAACAGGTTTATAGTGTCTTGAATTAAGATATTGGTATACTTTATAGAACACGTAGTTTTATTTATTGGGCATTTTGGTTCCGTGATTGTAATTTTTTAGTTAAGGACGTACTGGTATATCCAGTTCGCCCATTTAGTAGCCCTTCCGAGTTCCGGTGACGTGATGCCTATGCTGTTAGCTACAACTTTAAAAAAGATTCAAAGAATCAGAGCCTATGGAGTCGGTGTACGGAATTAAGTTACTCCCACTACGTTGGTATACACAATATCATGCAATTGACAACCCATTGATACTCAATTGCTACTCAATTGTTAGAAAATGCAGCTTTTCTGGCGCTCCTCGTGGTGGGAGACAATCTTTTTTCACATGTGGGCTTCACTTGTCATCGCGCCAAGTGTCGAAGGCTTTCTCCAACTCCGGACCTGCCTTTGTAGTATTGAACGCCTCGACTAGAACGACCGCATAAAGGTTGATTTGAAACGCTTTAAACGATAAGAACAATGTTGTGTGAATGTAGTGGCCATGGAGCTTCTCTAGCAGCTCCTTGTGAAGACCTGGAGCGCCCAGAAGACGCTCTCATCTCTTCAAGTGATCCACAGCATCCAGCCAACCTCATCTGCGAACTATGCCGCTTGTTCTATAATAATGGATGGGTAACTGGTACAGGTGGTGGAATATCGATCAGGGACTCTAAGAAGATCTATATAGCGCCATCTGGAGTTCAGAAAGAGCGCATGGTTCCTTCCAACATGTTCGTGATGGATCTCGAGACCAAGGAGTATCTCCGCACTCCAAGGGTTTACAAACCATCAGCGTGCACCCCGCTGTTCATGAGTGCGTATACTATGAGGGATGCTGGTGCATGCATCCATACACATTCACAAGCAGCCGTGATGGTGAGTTTGCTATATGAGAAGGAGTTCAGAATTGCCAATATTGAACAAATTAAGGCATTACCCAAGGTAACCGAGCCAGGATACCTTGGCTTCTTTGATACTCTTGTGATTCCGATCATTGAGAATACCGCACACGAAGAAGATTTGACGGAATCACTTCAAAAGGCAATCAAAGAGTACCCGGGAACCACTGCTGTGCTGGTAAGAAGACATGGTATCTATGTCTGGGGCGAAACTGTTTGGAAAGCCAAGGTGTACAATGAGGCCATCGATTACCTTCTGGAATTGGCTGTTAAGATGAAACAATTTGGAATTCCTCCTCATATTGGCATTGGCGAGGAGAAGAACCATGTTAAACAAGATATTTACAACTAGAGCACTCTCTAAACTATTTCGAGGACTTAATACATGAAACATCATTCAACGCTAGCACGGTTGGAGTTGGACGTTTTGAACAAGCTTTGAACTTAATATTCTCTAACATTCTACGAGAATCACTTCATAATATGGCGTTATTTAAACAACCAAGCAAAAAATCCTTAAACTATCAAAGTGTTACGGAGAACAGGGGCTTAGATGGCAACAGACTTTCTGAAGTTCTTACCGGCGTAGACAGCCTTGTCACCGAGCTCCTCCTCAATTCTGAGGATCTGGTTGAGCTTGGCCAATCTCTCAGATCTAGCTGGAGCACCAGTCTTGATCTGACCAGATCTCAGACCGACAGACAAGTCAGCAATGAAAGTGTCCTCGGTCTCACCAGATCTGTGGGAAACCATGACACCCCAGCCGGCCTTGTAAGAGTCCTGAGCAGCCTGGATGGACTCAGAGAGGGTACCAATCTGGTTAACCTTGAGCAACAAAGCGGAACAAGCCTTCTTCTCAATGGCAGTTTTGATTCTCTCTGGGTTGGTGACAGTCAAGTCATCACCGACAATCTGGATGTCAACCTTGGCCAAGAAGTGAACCCAAGCCTCCCAGTCGTCCTCAGCGAATGGGTCCTCGATGGAGACAATTGGGTACTCCTTGATGAGGGACAAGTACAAGTCAGCAAGCTGCTGACCGGTCAACCACTTAGATGGGTCAGAGTTAGGGTTCTTGAAGTCCAAGTCGTACTTGTTGTCGTGGTAGAACTCGGAGGAAGCAACATCCAAAGCGATAGAAACCTTACCGGTGTAACCAGCGAGCTCAATGGACTTGACAATCAAGTCAAGAGCCTCCTTTGGAGTGGTGATGTCTGGAGCAACACCACCTTCGTCACCAACGTTACCAGCAGACTGACCGTAAGTCTTCTTGGCAAGAGACTTCAAGGTGTGGTAAACCTCGGAACCCATTCTCATGGCCTCGGAGAAAGTCTCAGCACCGGTTGGGACAATCATGAACTCCTGGAAGGCAAGAGCACCACCAGCGTGGGAACCACCGTTCAACACGTTCTGGAATGGAACTGGAAGAACGTATGGAGTTGGGGTCTTTGCGAGCTCAGCCAAGTGAGCGTACAATGGAACACCCTTGGCCTCAGCAGCAGCCTTAGCAGCAGCGAGGGAGACACCGAGAACAGCGTTGGCACCAAGCTTAGACTTGTTTGGAGTACCGTCGAGCTTGAGCAAGAAGTCGTCAATGGCCTTCTGGTCAGCAACGTCGAGGTTGGCGGCAACAAGAGCTGGAGCAATCACGTCGTTGACGTTGGCAACAGCCTTGAGGACACCCTTACCCTGCCACTTGGACTTGTCACCATCTCTGAGCTCAAGAGCCTCGTGGATACCGGTGGAAGCACCAGATGGGACCATCGATCTGAAAGTGCCCTTCTCGGTGGTGAGCTCAACCTCAACGGTTGGGTTACCACGGGAGTCGTAGATGGATCTAGCAAAGACCTTTGTAATAGCCATTGTTTGTTTTTAGAGACAGAGAGTTATATGCTTTTAGTTCTTAACCAGTTGCTGGGTACTACTGATGAAGATTGGAGCAACGAGAAGAAAACAAAAGGACCTCTTCTCCAATGGCTGTCGGAAGTGTTCAGTTGGGCGATCGCGCACGTATTTATATAAAACATCCACAGCCCGCCGGCCCAGGGGCAAACTGTCCAGGGCGGTGGTGGTGGTGTGGTTGGCTGACAGGTGACGGTCCGGGCGGTCCCACTCATACAAACGAGAAAAAAAAACCACGCTTGCGAAGAACACTGCACACTGACGGCGCGCAATGCGGTCAGCGCATGTGGCTCCCCAAAGGGCAGTTGGGTGGCCTGGTGATGTCAATGGGGAAGCCAAGGGAGGGCGTTGAGGCGTTAGGGGCGATGCTTGTCTTCCGATGGGCACAGAATCATTTCCCAATTGGAATCTCTTAGGGAACCCGCATTAATATTTACGCCCTGGCGGGCCACATGGCGTCCCTCTAGCTGGTTTACGTGGCGTTGTGCCCGTGGTGGTGGTGGTGTCGATGACACGAGCACTCATCTGATGGTCCGCAGAGCTCCGGGCGGACAGCGTAGAGGCTGGGGGGTAGAGTCTATGGGGAGGGGTGCCTGGGGGCTAGGGGGCGGCGGCTACCGCCCAGAAGGTACAGGGTAGGCAGAGGGCTAGGGGTAGGCCGGCGTGGGCTGGTAGGGTAGGGCTCAGTACAGGCCCTTAGGCAGTAGAGGCTAGCAGCAGTAGAAGTGGCGTAGCAGAAGGAGAAGTAGTAACATCAGAAGTAGTGATATTAGAAGTACAATTATACAGTACTGCTAAGGACTGGATTTGTCGACTGGGGAACCCCATCCACCAACCCATGCCCTGGAGTTCCATAGAGTGGCACATGGGACCTAGGCGTGGAATTGGTCTACGCTCTGGCCTACACGCTTTAGGGCACCACTACCACTTCCACTATATCCACTGCATCCACTACATCCACTATTCCCACAGCTTCGAACCACCTCATTCTATCCGGTTCCATTGGTACCCTTGCTACTCCACAAACACAATTCTTTAGGACTCATACCACAACAGGGTCATTGTGAGAAAAGGAGCCCTTCGAGGCCCATGGTGCTTGCGCTTACCACTAGCACCACTAGCACCACTGACACTTACTACGCTACCCCGGCTTTTTCTCTCGATTACAACCGTAAATTGACTGCCAGCAAGCCACTACAACACACCACTGCCAGAGCCATGATCACGTTCAAGGAAACACGGAGGTCTATAGAACTTTCTAGAGCGTGCGGTCTAACCAATAAGGTTTTTTTTTGTTATTAAGTAGCGTGCGTTATCCGTGTGTGGCCTCTTACAAAGGCAGCATTCGAACCTACCTGAACCCGGGGTTAGTGCCTCTCCAATGGTTCTACACTATGTGATACGGTAGAAGAGGTCCTGAAACCTCGGGGTGGGACTTACAAAGTGTTTTGAAAGAGCGGGATAGTCGTCTCATGCATAGTACAAACAAAGTGGCAAAGCTGTGGTGGCAGAGACGAAAGGCCGCTTCGTAGAACAATGGGATACGCAGAGCATACAGCGCACAGCACACCGATCAACAACGTCTACCGAAAAGTAGCCCACACTAAAATTGGAGCCTTTCTCTAGGGATGGTATAATCTGTTTTTGCTACTTCTGAGTATCAGGGCTATACTTCGACTCTCTAGGTAGAATGTCTCTGGTTGTACTTTAGGGGATCCTCTACCATTGATCTCATCTCATCATGCGCAAACTGCACGTCTCGCTACCCGGCAGCACCCGCTACGCTAGAACGGCTGCGATACAGACTATACGAGAGTGTTAAATTGAGATCCTGTTCAGGGTCAATGATGATAACACTATGGAATTGGGGGTTTATCAAATTCTAGTCTTACTGTATTTACAAATGGTTGTTAAGCTTCATGTGCTGCTGATCCAAAGAGTCTCTTGTGTGAATCGTTACTGCAACCGTATTAGGAAGAAGAGGCTGCGTAAGACCAGCTGACAGGGCGTCACAGAGCACGGACAAATGTGGCTAGCAAGAACTTCCAATATGGATACTTCAAAACACGGAGCACAAAGAAAATGGAAACAGCACGAATGTAATTCATGTGATTGTGGTGATTACTATCTGAAAGGATATGTTATGCGCACACAATGACATGGCACCACTAGAAAGGGCCATGAAACCATGAATGAAACATTTTCAAAGCACATACTTGCCGCCTCATAAGCAACAATGGTGCAGGTAGTGTCTTTCACTCAAGAATATACCCAATTGAAGTTCAATACATCCCAACTCTGGAGCCCTGTGGCTTCGCCTATTGGTTACTTCCGTTCAACCGCGATGCTATAATATGCTTTGTTGATCGCTCAAAAAACGCAATAGACACTAATACCAGTATCATATGCCCGCTTTGCCAGAGGAAATGGTGCACGGCCTACAGTGAAAATGTACCACAAGCACTACAACAATAATTATACCTTTGTTGGTCTACGACCTATGAGAGGGTCGTGAAAAATGATCTTTAGCCGCAACTCCTGGACCACTCCACCAATGCACCCTCCAGGGCCGTTAAAACGGCAAAGAAGCAGAATACACTCCGAAAGAAACCAAAGCCACATACACCCATTTTACAACAGTAATACATTGAGTACCACACTTTTAAAGTTTAATTGACCATTATCTGCTATTTGGGCGGCTGCACAACCTCCCTAATAACAGAGTGGCCGTACCGCCGCGAATTTTTCACTGTGGGAACCCAAACATCATCTCCAAGCGGACCGACGCAAAAAAGCCAGGGTGAAAAATCTTTGTGATGCGCACTCCTAGCAGGAACGTAGTGGTTTAAGGTACTTGACACCCCCAAACACCGGAAATACTGAAAAATGGCTATCTCTAAAAACCTCCCATTGTTGAAGAACCACTTCAGAAAGCACTGGCAGGAAAGAGTGCGTGTTCACTTTGACCAGGCCGGTAAGAAGGCGTCGAGAAGACAGGCTAGAGCCACCAAGGCCGTGGCTGTTGCTCCAAGACCTTTGGACTCTCTCAGACCAGTTGTTAGAGCACCAACTATCAAGTACAGCAGAAAGGTTCGTGCTGGTAGAGGGTTCACTCTTCGTGAGATCAAGGCTGCTGGCTTGACTCCTGCTTACGCCAGAACCATCGGTATTGCTGTTGACCACAGAAGACAGAACAGATCCACCGAAATCTTCGAGTTGAACGTCCAGAGACTTCAGGAGTACCAGTCTAAGATCATCGTCTTCCCAAGAAATGGTAAGGCTCCAGAGCCTGAGCAGGTTGTATCTACTGCTGCTTCCTTCCCAGTTGTCCAGCCAGCTGTTGAGTCCCAGCCAAGAGCCGTCTCTGTTCCAGAGCAGACCGCTTACAGAACTTTGAGATTGGCCAGATCCGACAAGAAGTACAAGGGTATCAGAGAGAAGAGAGCTAGAGAGCTCGCTGAGGCTGAGGCTGAGAAGAAGAAGTAAAAACTTCCCAAGTTTTTTTGCATATCCCAAATCCAACCACCTCACTCAGCTTTATCTCCACACAAGAGAGTGTGCTAGAGCTGCAACACTCATTGAATGTTCCGATGATATCTGCGTGGGATGCATGAAAAATACCGGTGTATATTAGTCTGTTTTCTTCCCTTGTTTCGTCATGTTTTAATGTTCATACCTTTCAAAGATAGTAATACTTGTAGTAGATGCGATGCCTACCGATGATAAATCGGGTCTGGAGTCCAGTGAACGGTTTTACGATAAATACAATATCCTGTTTCTACACTACATGATATTTACGCATACAAGTTGTTTCATTTTGTTTATTTCGTTACCCAATGCAAAAGAATAATTATTCTCAAACTTTAGCTTAGTCGAACAAACCGAAGCCCATGTCGTCGTCAGACTCCTCAGCGGCCTCCTCAACCTCCTCCTCAGCAGCAGCCTCGGCACCAGCGGAAGAAGTAGCAGCAGCAGCAGCAGGACCAGCAGTGGCTGGACCAGCAGTGGTGAATCCCTTAAGGACCTCCTTGAGGTCCTTACCCTCAAGAGCAGTAGCGAAAACGTCAGCCCAGACCTGATGCCCACATGTTAGTAAGATGTTCAGTAAAAATACAAATTTTGGACATTAATGATCTAGGAATCGCCCATTAAGAGGAATAACTGCGGTCTCCTAGTTCAATAGGATTGATATATTGTACAGAGACGGCCCATGCGCTAGTTCTTCGTCCAACCGTCCACGAGTGAAAAAATTACGTACCTTGTCGACAGAGGCACCAGCAGCCTTAGACAAAGTCAAAAGGTTCTCGGAGGTGATGTCCAAGCCAGCGTCGGCAAGGATCAAAGCAGCGTAGGAAACGATAGCGTCAGACATTGTTGCTGTGTTGTACTAAGGCACTCAACACTGGCCTCTTCAAGGTGTTCAAGCCTGCGTTCTCTGTTGTTTTTCCACCGCGACCAGCGACAGAACCCGCGAGGGTGGTTTCCGTATGCGCAACACCGCTTCATAGTTAAGACCTGAACCACAGTTACCCTAACGAGAGGCACGTGATATGCAAGAAACCCAACTCTGTGATGTACGGATGTGTACCTGTTTCAGACAACAACTTAGCTGGATATATATATATGTTATGATATGGTATTTAAGTACATTTGAGTAATTTGTAGAGCTCTAAAGCATTTTCCGGTTTAATTTAACATGTAGTCCTAGACAGGAGTAGAAATTGATAACGAATGAGCTAAGGTGCTATAGGGAGGGGAGTAAGGAAGATTGGTATGGAGAGGATGACCTTAGGTATATGTCTGTGCAGCCATAAGGTTTGCCTAATTTGCCACAATGAGTTGAGCTGCCTTAGCTATTTATTGCCTAAGAATCTTTACATCCTCCGTCACGTAAGCGATTTCCAAGATTGCGGTTCACTGCTGCTATCTGGCTCAAATTCAAGCAATTAGGAGCGTATGGGATAGTTATGGAATAGATCGGCCTTCTTTCTACACAATAAACCGTGGAACTAAATTTACAGTGATAAGAGACCTTGAACACTTTGAAGTTATTGCGTCTGGGACGTAGTTAGACTGCCTTTTGTTGACATCTTGGGAATCAAATTAGATGCCAAAAAGCGCTAAATCTTACTATTCAAGCAAGAGTGTACAAAAAGAAAACTCCAAAATAGATGCAGTTTCTCTTAGACCCAAGAAACTTGTCAAGGGTTAACTTGAAAATGCTTGCAGATACGAGTAACTTTGAAGTGGTGCACTCTTACTGAATAAGCAGGTTTTCTCGAGGGATTTTCATACATATTGCGCTTGAAATCACACAAGGAGAAACTTCTTCTCAAAAACCACACGTAATCCACATTATTTTTTATCTTTTATAGCAAAATATAGGTCGTTGAACTTAGTCGTGGGATATATGTTCATGCTTTAAATGTTAATCCAACGGTGCGCCGGAACCCCTACCGACCCTTCTGAATCTTTAAACAAAATTTCCCAAGAGTCCCTGGTAATTAGGAGATCAAAGACCATCCATATCTTTTAAGAAGAAGAAAGTGATATTTTGTGTCCTTGCTACGAAAGTGGAAAGAAAAACCGGATAAACGTTCTAGCCCGTAAGGCCATGCGATGTAGATACAGGAATCTGTTGCGAACAGGGTTGAGACATTCCATACCCAGACCTAAGAATTTCAGAAGAATTGGATTCCAAAGACACACAGGTCTCTAGTATAAGCCATCATGATATAAGGTTATGGAGCCAGAATAACGACAGAAAATGTTAGTTTTCGGCGTAGAGCATTAGACTACATTCTGCTGGGTCATCTCCCGGTACCTGTCAACCCACACTAGTAAAGGACTCTGCTTTAGGTTGGTGTAAAGAGAATGGTGCTTGTTTACGCATAGTGGGTACTTGGAAGTTGCCAATTAATATGGGAAAAAAGAAGGCTAGACGTTTTCTGTGGTTGTAAAGTAGATATACTAGTGTATCAGTGTGATAGTAGGACCACGGCAGCTCATCTCCGTGATGACCGCGCCTGACCAGAAGACGAAATGCACCTGTCAAATCCAGAAGAAGACATCTGGGGCTGGTTCTCAATGGCTTCCAAGGTTATCATACATCGATACGTAAATCCGTCTACTTGAGTTTTAAAATGAACTTTTCTTTCTGTAAAATCCTGGTAGTCCATCTCCGAGATTCTCTGGTAGCGATGGTCTTGACCTCATGTTACCAAAGTGCACATGTCAAAACTCACTCCACCACCTACACCTGTACTCAGTCCTAATAACAAAATACTGATAGACAAGTATTCGCCATTTTCTAACAAATTCGTAGCTCTCCCTCAACACCCATTCACCATACCTTCCCATACGTCCTCTCCATAACTGCAAGATTCCCATAAGAAGCCCTCGAATACAGAAACGTACGTCCAGTCACCCTGGCAACAGTTGCCCCGGATTCCCGCCCGTTATGGCTGTTTCGCGAAGCGCGGTTGGGGACGCAGGCGTAAACAGAGGCCGCCGGTCTTCAAAACAAACAAACGTGAAATCCGGTCTTTCGTGGTAAACAAGCACAAACAACTAGCGAGCGCTTGCGGATCAGCACGTTTGTTCAACGGCACCTTTTCCAAAGGGACCCCAACCGTGTTTTGAAAAACTATAGCTAGTGTGCTATACAATCGTCTCACCCTTGTCACTCGCTACTAACACTTCTCTGAAAACCACTGGTCCCACCAGATCGTTGTGAGCTGCTTGCTGCTACTGTTTTGTACCACCTTGCTGTGATCTGAGGTCTTGGGTAAAACCACAAAAGAGAAACACAAAGGGCGCCAACTTCTTGAGCGCTACAGAGATCCAACTCAAACCCAGCTTTCGACACTAATAAAGGTGTTTCTCTTGAGACGTTTCTTCTAAAGGGTTTCTGCAAATACTCAAGCGCTCCTTGTACTATTGATCAGGCGTGCCTGCCCGGCCTTGCTGCTATATCTGCTGGTCCTCACGGTTCTTTAGCACCACTACTACTCTGGCACTACTACCGCTCTGCTCTGCGTATCATTGTCCTACCGGATTCAAAAACTGCTTACTCCACAGTTGTATACTTATTCTCTACCTGCTAGCCCAACCATATTGATAGAGGCATAACTCGCCTCGACCCTTTTCTGCATAGCACATTGCCTTTGTGATCGCCTTAGTCTTACCCTTATAAGGATTGTAATAGGCGTCTGTTCGTTCTCAGAACACGGGAAGACTACGGGAACAACATCTCTTCCTGCTTCTGCTGTGGCTGCATCTCATTCTCTAATACCTAGATTCCTTCATCCGTTTACCTGCTTCATCTCTCAGCTGATACCTTCAGTGTTTTCCAGTTTCACACAGAGCTTGTTTATTTCTTTTGTCCTCTTTTCTTCACAATCCCAACTTCATCATGGAAAGAGCTACTTACAGGCATACAACCACAAATGAGAACGCTGATGTTCTCACACGGAAGGCTGTAAAAGCTTCACATCCTGCATTACAAGCCCCACAACGAGCAGTCCTTGGTCATGTCTCAAGCAACGTGACAAGTCTGAGACCTAAGTCCAGTCTTTCTCAACGCTCACAGAGAGTTCAGGTTTATAACCAGTCCGACGAGAATGCAATTCCAAATAGAGCTCCAAAGAGACAAGAGACGCCTGAACAAGTCAGACAACCGTTGGCTGAGATCCATTCTCACCAGCCTCAGCTCACACAAGATAATAACGTTTCTGCATATGAAGAAGAAAACATTGAAATCATGGATGAAGATGAAGACGAAGAAATCCCACAGCTCATGATGCCGATTATGAATGAGGAGATACATAGGGAGCTTCTTCATGTACACAGTATGTTTTACACTGAATCTCTTGATGACGAAGACGAGGACACATATGATGTGTCTATGGTTGCAGAGTACTCACCAGAGATTTTCAACTACCTTCATACTTTAGAAGTTAAGCTCAGGCCTAACCCATGCTATATGGAATTTCAGACCGAATTGAAATGGAACATGAGAAGCATATTAATTGACTGGTTAGTCCAAGTTCATTCAAGGTTCAACCTCTTACCAGAGACATTGTTCTTGACAGTGAACTACATCGATCGTTTCCTCAGTAAGAGAAAAGTGTCTCTCAGTAGATTCCAGCTTGTTGGTGCTGTTGCTCTTTTCATTGCCTCAAAGTATGAGGAAATCAACTGCCCAAGTGTCAATGAGATTGCTTACATGGTTGATCATGCCTATTCAGTGGATGACATCCTCAAGGCTGAGAGATTCATGATTGACGTCTTGGAGTTTGAGATGGGTTGGCCTGGCCCCATGTCCTTCTTGCGTCGCACCAGTAAAGCTGATGACTACGACTTCGAGACTCGAACATTGGCTAAGTATTTCTTAGAGATTACTATTATGGATTACAGGTTTGTTGCCTCTCCTCCAAGTTGGTTAGCTGCAGGTGCTCACTATTTGAGCCGACTCTTACTGAATCGTGGCGAGTGGACGCCTGCGCATGTGTACTACTCTGGTTACACTTCCGAACAATTAACACCGTTAGCTTATGCTCTTTTAGATGCATGCCGCAGCCCAGAAGATCATCATAAGTCAATCTACGAGAAGTACCAGGAGCGTCGTTTCCGCAGATCATCTCTTTTTGTTCAGGAGTGGTTCAAACTTGCTGATTCGGAGTGACCCTTCCAGAAGTTATGATTGCTCTTGCGTTCGAGAGACTGACCTATTACCTTCTACTCACTCATTTTGTGTCTGTTTTTTTTTGATGCCTTGCTCTTTTCACACGCAATTAAGGTCTACTGGCGAACCTGTCGAGACCGGAGCTTAGACAGGTTTGACCGCTCTGTTATGACATGATCTATGATCTCCTATATATTGGACTGTACACTACTAATCGTGACGTTATTTCATATGTTTAGAACCGACTCGGAATATAGATGAAAAATATTGTTTTATTGGAATAATAGTATAACTGGTGTGTCCGTGCCAAAGGTTATGCTGCCCTGTGTACTGATATAGAAAATTTATATTCTTCGACCCTCTTAGAACTCTACAGGGTTCTCCCTCATAAGGGTGGAATCAATTAATTGCTATTATCTTGGAAAAAATGTCTTTCCGTATTGCTTCGCGTGTTTTATCCCACTCTTTGAAGTGTGCTTCGACTGGTAGAGCTATTGCACAGCTTCCAATGTTTGCTGTTGCCTCGCCACGTTTGTTCTCTACCACTAGAGCAATTGCTAATGAGTACACTTCTCGTCTCTCTCAGACTTTGAACGAGGAGATCCTTCACGAGAAAGAGAGTGATGAGGGACTTCCAAACGAATTGACTTCCTTTGTTGAAGAATCCGGATTCAAGATAATCGGCACTGACGGCCAGGCGCTTGCTAAGTTAGAGAAGGACGCTGGTGAGGAGATTGTGCACGTGTACTTCGATGTGAACCAAGTCGTCAATGTCCGTCCTAATGAGCCTGATGACGTCGCTGAAGAAGACGAGGGATTCGAAGACCCATATGAGTCTTCCTTTATCAATTTGAACGTTGTTATTGAGAAGAAGTCTGATGACTCTGCTGTTGCCTTCGACGTCCTCGTTGGCCCTGAAGACGGTGCTGCCTACATTGAGAACGTTGTATCCTACTCTAACAAGGCAGATGCGTTGACGGAGAGCCCTGAGGCCGACCAAAAGAGAGAGCTCGCCTACAACGGCCCAGCTTTCTCTAATTTGGACGAGAAGTTGCAGGAGAACCTGGAACAGTACCTTGTTTCTAGAGGCGTCAATGAGGAACTCTACCAGTTCATCCTGAACTATGGTGTCCACAAGGAGAATCAGGAATACATTGCTTGGTTGGGCAAATTGAACAGATTCTTCAAGTAGAGTGCCCGGGAAACACCTTCTGTTTCTGTTCGGTTTTTTTGTATATATCTCCCACGTTTATTCCTGCTTGCTGATATTCGGATTTTGTTTCAAACTTTGCTACATTCTACACCCGGTTCCATGATTAGATCGAACTTGATGCCGCAGTGTACATACTATCTTTTAAAAACATGGACCAGCCTTTAACACCCTTTGTAGCTGTTCTAACTTACACATGCATTGAAGTACTTCGTAGAAAGAAAAAATACCAGAGTTTAGTCGGTATCCATCTTATCTTCATCCTGCTCCACAGCATCTTGCTTCTCCAGTGTCACAGGCTTGTCCCCATCCTCATCGGAGTCATCATCGTTGGCATCGTCATCACCAGCGCTGCCACCTCTTCTTTCGTTCGAAACACGATCAAGTTTGTCCAGCCATTGTTGCACACTATCGTCATCAAACATCTCGAACCCCTCCTTGCCCACGACTGCAATGCTAGTGTTTTTCGAGTTGAGCTCCTTGTCTTGTTGGAGAGTCTCCCTAAGTGCTTTCAGCCCGTGCACGATGAGTTCCTCCTTACCTGAGCCCTTATATTCGTCAAAGTTTCTCTCGAGGTATGTTCTACCCGCCTGTGATCTGGCACCGATTGCACAGCCAAAGTATTCCAATACCTGGCCTGAGGGAAGGAACTCAAACAAATGAGCACCAGTCTCATCGTATCCGACAATCAGCAGCCCAACACCGTATGGTCTGGAGCCATAGCCCTGTGTGTTTCTCTGCGCCTTGTCAGCAAGTAGATTGGCAGCTTTATCGACAGAAAGAGCTCTATTGAATACAAATCTCTGATTGAGAGCTTCTTCACGAAGGAAATTCGATAGGACACGGGCATCTGGTGCCAGACCAGCAAGTGCAATGCCCATGTGCTCGTCCACTTTAATAATTTTCTTTTGGTACGAGGAAAGCTCTTCAGCATTTCTCTAAATTGCATATTCTGTTAGTAAAAATGCTGTGAAGAGGGGAAATAGCTAGAAGTGCTTACTTTCAATGCTACAAGGACAGAGTTCTCTTTTGTGGAAAGACCAACAACCGCAGAGCCTTGCTTGATGGCTTCCAAAGCATACTCAACCTATGATTCAATGTGTTAGTATACGCCAGTGTAGTCATGAGTACATGCTCATCGACATCAATGATTTCAACCAAAGTCTATCGAATTCAATTCAAGAAACCAGCTTAATCATGCGTACCTGGAAGATTCGTCCTGTTGGAGAGTATGTTACCGTGTCACCGTCATAGTTGTTTCTGAACTGGGGGAAGTGTTAGTAATTACCATTTGAGTTGTTGAGTGTGATAGAGGCTAAAGACATACCATTGTGTCTCTCAAGGGCTTAGCCGCTGCCAATAGTTCATGTTCACCAGACCAAAGAGTGGTCAACACTGGAAGAGTCGCCACCAGATTTCGTGGTGCCCGGTGTTGATTGAAAGCCATCACTCGTAACCACTGAGTTAACCAGCGCTCATAACGCAGAAAAATGGAACAGGGCTCAGAATCGCGAACCACCACTCGGGGCTCATAACTATGAATGGCCCCTACGCAGATACCGGGGCTACGCTTTCTTTATTCTCTCTTCCGCAACCGTTTCTCAACAGAACCAGAAGCACTCTCTTAGAACACCGGGCGTAAACAAAGCATCCCGAAATCATGCACTTACCAGGGTCGCCTTTGCAGAAAATTGTTGGTCTTTCCGCTGTATTAGCATTGGGATTCCTGGCAACTGTCCTTCCGGGTGCGCTTTACCACAACTGGTGGGTGATGCTATCCGGTACGTTTGTTTCAATTTGGCTGGACTCCAAGGAGCTCGAATAAAAAAATGGGGTTGATCTTCTACGTAATGAATGGGCACTAACAAATTTCCATTTTGTAGCTGGCATCTTTCTTTGCGCCCAGATTCCGTCCATTATCTGTAACCAGTGGTCATCAGACGACTTTATGTCCGAGTCATCGCAGTACGTGTACATGCTAAACTAATCAATGGCATTGTTGAGATATCAATGGAGTACTAACACAGTATCATGGCAGAACAGTAGTGGACTTTGGAAAATTTGCTACGAGCATACTCACGGTATCCGCCCTAGGGTATCCAATTGTACTCTATCACAACCGCTTGATTAACCTGGTGTCTGTCATCCTTACTATTGTCGGTGGCATAGTGATACAAGGCACCGTTATTGGATTCACATCGTTCTTCGAGCACGACACAGAGCTCGCTGGGTTTGATCTCTGATGGCTTATGGTGGAATATATGTGTATAATTATGTATATATATTCTATGACTAGAAGCTAGGAATACAGAACGTGCATGTATTTATGATTTGTAGGACAGTTTCCACTTTATTTTTGGCCATTGATTGTAGCCACGACGTTTCTCTGGTGCCTGTAGTCCCTAAACTCCAGCAGATAGATACCTTGCCACGTACCAGTGGCGAGACGACCGTTTGTGATAGGAATAGAGAGTGATGCTCCCACAAGAGATGACTTGATATGGCCTGCCATGTCATCTGGCCCCTCGCCAGCACCAGTGTGTCTGAACCTTCCTTCATGGTCGTCCGGAATAAGCGCATTAAGTGCGTCGTTCATGTCCACTCGGACATCAGAATCCCAGTTCTCATTCAGAGACAATGCAGCAGATGTGTGCTGAAGGAAAAGATGAAGAACACCGACCTTGTACTGGGAGATCTCCGGTAATGCCTTTGTGATCTCATCAGTGATCAGGTACACACCACGGGAGCGTGGCGAAAGAGGGATTCGTTTTTGCGACCAGCACATACTGTTATGTTCTGAGGCGTGGAATATGGTATAAAGAACCGAAATAACAACAATAAATATACTCAACAAATCCTTTGTCTCACTCATGGTAGTTTTCTATGTTCCCCTAGGATTGCAACGACGCTCCGGCCATCTGACTTCCATGAACCGGGGGTGAGTGCGGTCGGAACTTGCATGCCTTATCGCGGAGCGCTCGGCCATCTCCATGGTGGAGATGTCTTGTCGATGTATCAAGAAAACAGCCGTTAGCCGGTTCCAGTCGCTCAGTTTGAATCTTTCCGCATACTGTTCTGTTTCTACTTGTGATATTCGTTGATATTATTAACTTTGTATTCTCTATCTCCCAAAACCCCAACTCGAGAATGGGCTATCTTAAAGTGTACGATGCCTCTGGTACGCCGGTATCTGTGTGTGAGCCACTAACACCAGAAGGGTTTGCGCCCTTCGGCACCATTATCTCCGCCAAACACCAACTGAAGACACAGAACTCCATCAGTGCAAACTACGGCACAGCTATAAAGCTTCACAAAGTGTCAAAAATCGAGAACCATTTTGAAGAGACTTCGCCACAGGTGCTCGCTACTGCAAACTGGAACATCTTTAGATGTTCGCCTCCATCGCATCTTATGGAACGTGTCGGAGAGTATACAGTCTACACAGCGAAGGTGCTCGAGAGACACCCATACTCGTCTCAGACGTTTCTGCCAATGGGCGTTAGCAAGACACAGTGGTCATATGTTGTTGTCTGTGCGCTCATGGATAGCGACAGAATGCCGATTCCTAGTACTGTGAAAGCCTTCGTTTGTAAAGCAGACCAGGCCGTTACATATGCTGCCGGTAAGTACTGAAACCGCACTCTTCAGTAGAAAGTGGTAATGTTGGACAACTACTTCTTGTTTTCACGGACTCACAGCTAACTATAGTATACAGGAACATGGCACGCTCCAATGATCTCGCTAGTGAGCTCCCTCGATTTTGCTGTAATGATTCACGAGAACGGCGTCGCTGAGAACGACTGCCAAGAATGTTTATTTGAGCCAGGAT
This sequence comes from Petasospora xishuangbannaensis, assembly GCA_030585085.1. NCBI lineage: Eukaryota > Fungi > Ascomycota > Saccharomycetes > Phaffomycetales > Wickerhamomycetaceae > Petasospora > Petasospora xishuangbannaensis. Next base: position 22,838 of record JAJMBV010000031.1, on the reverse strand, counting down.
TTAGCATTGCGATTCCAGATTATGCCATGGAGGGAAAGAAATTTCCCGCAAAGTTATAGAGAGTGGTTGGTTGTTCCCAAAAGAAAAGACCAACGGAATCTTTTCCTTTTTCAATCTCCTGATTTCTATGGTAATCTCGAAATCGATAAACAGTAAGGTCGAGTATGCTCTCGAGGGGGGGGGGAATGCCATAGTCTTAGCACGTTCTATATGGTAAAATAGCGAGTAAAACGAACTGCTTATTTACCCCCTTTCATAAGTCATTGCTTTTAATAAGTAGCATTACCTCATTAGTAGGAGTAAAACCTGTTTAGCACTCGTCGCAATTGGTAGAATACGTTTGCTATTGTGGAAGCGTGAATCTACATTACAACACAAAAATCTTACTGACTAAACCTGCAGTTCATTTAATTAAGGCCTGATGCTATAATCAGATCCCAAGAACAAACCAAACCATCAAACAAAATATCCAAATAAAACGAGAAAAGAACCAAATGCTGTCTAGTGAGAAGATTCCAATATGGGTATTGAATCATAAAATCTGAGGAGTTGCGCAAAAAGTGTTGACTTACAACAACATAGCAGCAATACCAGCAGCAACAGCGGCACCAGCACCAGCGAACATGTGGTTAGCGGCACCCTCGAAAGTGGACACAGATGGAGTAGTGACGTTTGAAGCGTTCTTGGCTGGACAGTCAGTCACGGTGGAAGCACAGTCAGTGACAGTTGCGATAGCAGTAGTTGTGTCAAAGATAGTAGTGGTGTTAGCAGCGAAGGCAGCAACGGAGAGAGAGAGAAGAGCGACAGAGAACTGCATTATAAAGATTAAAAGAGAGACTGAAGTTAGATGTGATACTAAGATGGAGAAGAGAAAAATGTGATAGATAGAGGAAGAAAAGAGGTGGGAGAACCCGGAATTTATATTTTTTTGAACTTGTTAGGGCATGCCAATCTGGAGGCATTCTCTATTTTTTTTGGGTTGGTCTATAGTGGATCTGAGCTCAGTTTCTGCGGAGCGGCGCATGAATCCGTCCTAAAGTGGAGGCAACGCTTCCGCTTTTGTCGTCGCGCGTGCTTGCTCCTTCCTTTTTAGTCTCGACATCTGTCGCCTGGTTGGCTGTAGGCGGAACCCGCCGGCTGATAAGTAAACAACAACAGACGAATCAAGAAGGTATGCCGCATCACTCTGACTTCCTTATGCAGTTTCCAACCTTGGCATGCGTAACCTGGCCGACTCTGACAGGACTACCTCAACTGGGGTTCAACGGCCAGCCTACAAAGCAGGGATTGGTAACTTTTGGGACGAAGAAACGTCGGGGTAAGGATATATGGGAATGGAAAGGTGGGATTTGGGAAGGCGGTGAGTGCTAGTTACTCAGGGGAAGATTCGAGCTTTTCTATTGGACGATACCTTTTAGACATACATACAGCAGATATATCTATGGTACGGCATTGTATGGTTGGGACCATCTTTTGCTTTTGCATAGACTCCCAGATCTATTCCGCGAGTGGCCTATCGATGGCCAAGAAGGTGATAAGAGTCCGGATAGAGAGGAGTGGCAGAAATGCTCCTAGTTGAATGGCGTGGTGTTGCGAGAAACACCCCACAGATAAGCTCGCAAATTCCGAAGCAAATTCCATGACTGTTCTAAAGGACGACAGCTACAACGCGCAGTTTTCGCAAATTCCATTGTAAACTAAATGCTATCCTAAACTCGGTTACAGCATGCTCATAGTAAAGATATGTTCTAGCCTGGGCCCTTCTTTCACCCAGGACCTTAACTTCACGTGTGAACGCTGCAGACTCGTCGCACGCCGTACGGAGGAAGACCAATACACAAAAAAACAACTCGCAAACATGGGCTAGAATCCCTAGATGTTCAAATGTTCTTATTCAGACCCATAGAATTGCTGACACGTAATGCAGAAAACTTCAGATAAGCAGTTGCATAGCTCACTCTTAATAGCAAACTCAATGTTTGCTACATAGCGTCATATTATCTTTGTGCGAAGTGTGCTCGTTGGCTGTTTATGTTTTTTCGTCCGTATGAGGATCGTGTCTTAGTGCGTGCGCATGTACAGGTGATCTGCGACTGGTTGCCTCCGTAACGGCAGATGCGACAACACCCTCATTTACATCCGAGTAGTACAGTACTAATTGGAACGTAAGGTGGGTGTGTCGATGTGTGTAGCGATTGCACGGATTGGAATATCGACTATGGTATGGAGTCATCTACGAGCTGCTTTTCGTGTTCCAGATGAGGCTGCGCTGCATAGCGGGGCTTTTTAGCCAAGAGATCACAACAAGTCAAATACAAGCTAACAGGTTAAACTTCTAGGGGAAGCCGTAACCAGAAGTGTTTGCTACAGATAATTCTGAATAGGAAAGGGATGTATTGAGGGTAAAGTTTGAGAAATTTTTTTCTAGATCAGCGCACTCAAACCGCAGGAAGCCAGTGTATTCACGTAGCGTAGCCATCCATGAACATATGTATGATAATATCGCTACAGTTCACAAGGCTTGTAAGTCATAGTTTTGATCTTGGCTGTAGTATCTGCGTGTTGCTGTGGAAATCTTTTAGAGTTGTCCTAAAGAAGATACTGATCCGAACACGGCCAGAACCGAGGCTTCGAATGGATGGGATGACCCTCGGTTTATCTAAAACCCTCGGAATACAGCTCGCTGCTGACCGAGCCCCCGGTTTTCCTCGGAATTCGTGAAAGACTCCGCGAATAATGGTGTCCAGGTGTAAGTATCAACGACAGTCACATGTTGCCGGATTCGGCAGTCGTGAAAAAAAAAGCGCTTCGCGATGCTGGGTAAGAAAAGTGAAAAGCTTTGAAGAGGACCCTCAGTCCACCGTAACCTGTTCAGTCTAGGCAGCGTATCACTCAATCTACAAATACAAAATGGTTAACATCATCTCCAAGAAGAGAAAATTGGTTGCTGACGGTGTCTTCTACGCCGAGTTGAACGAGTTCTTCACCAGAGAGCTCGCTGAGCAGGGTTACGCTGGCTGTGAGGTCAGAGTCACCCCAACCAAGACTGAGGTCATTGTTAGAGCCACCCAGACCCAGGCTGTTCTTGGTGAGAACGGTAGAAGAATCTACGAGTTGACTTCTCTTGTCCAGAAGAGATTCAGATTTGCTCCAGGTTCCATCGTTTTGTACGCTGAGCGTGTCCAGGACCGTGGTTTGTCTGCTGTTGCCCAGGCCGAGTCCCTCAAGTTCAAGCTCTTGAACGGTTTGGCCATCAGAAGAGCCGCTTACGGTGTCGTCAGATACGTCATGGAGTCCGGTGCTAAGGGTGTTGAGGTTGTTATCTCTGGTAAGCTTAGAGCTGCCCGTGCCAAGTCCATGAAGTTCCAGGACGGTTTCTTGATCCACTCTGGTCAGCCAGTTAGAGACTTCATTGACGTTGCCACCAGACACGTTTTGCTCAGACAGGGTGTTTTGGGTGTCAAGGTCAAGATCATGAGAGACCCAGCCACTGCCCGTGACGGTCCAAAGTCTTTGCCAGACTACGTCAATGTTCGTGAGCCAAAGGATGAGGAGCCAGTTACTGCGCCAACTGTTAAGTCTTACATCCAGAAGCCAGTTGAGGAGCCAGTTGCTCCAGAGGCTGAGGTTGCTGAGTCTGCTTAAACTGTATTGTTTTGCATTGGCTAAAACTGTATAGAAAAAAAAACGTCTTGATCCTCTTTTACTTTTACTCTGGAGTCTTTTGTAGAGGTAAGTCCTCCATAGGAAGGCGGAATTCAAGAACAAATGTGTATACCTTAAAAATGCGACAGAATTTCGTTTTCATGTATTTGTACCTCTTTTGGCTGCTAGAGGATCTTTACGGTTAGCACTCTCTAGTTAGTGGTTTGTGTGACTTGTTTAAGGGTCTACTGGCTCAACGGTTTTAGTAAGGGTCTATGGTGCGCTGTTCCCTGTTCAAAGGCCTGTTTACTGAAAAACTTACCTACAGTTCTCCAAGCATAATTAGGAGCGTGATTTCTCCTGAATCCAATCTCTTATTATATGAATGAATGGCTTCCTGTTTAATAGTTAAATGATTTAGTATCCCTATCTTCTTTGTTAGATGCCGTAGACCTTATCAGTGTGGTACGAGCCCTGGCGCCGCATATTACGAGAACGATGTTCTTTTCGCCAAAGCTGGCCGCTTCTTACTGATAGTCGCCACCTACAGCCCTCAACCGATACAACGAGCCTTGTGTGTGTTTTGCTGTTCATCGATTCAATCGTTGTCACGAATATCAATCTGCCGACGCTTCTGGCTACACAGCTGTCTCTCAATTGTTTATCATGGCCATCAAATACAAAGAGCATCTCCAGCCAGTGGGAACAGCACTGATTGTTGCCGGTAAGTTCTTTATTGCACTTCTGATAATACTGTCAGGTACTGGTAGCACGAAACCGTTATACTAATCATAAGAAAAGGAGTGTTCTTCTTCCTTGGAGTCCTCCTCGGTAACCTCCCATACGACTTCAACACGCTATACACACAGACTGCTACGAAAGAAGCGTTTGAGAACTCACTCAGACACTACCGAACATGGGCCAATGTCCCTACTATTGCTGTGTGGATTCTCCACGGGTTCCTTGCGTTGGGTTTCATTGGTATGGCCATCAAGATTTACAAGCCTTCTGAAGATGCAAAATACTTTGAGTACGCATCGCTTTTCCTCTACGTTGTCTCTGTGTGCATCTACCTCACCAACCTCAAGACTGGTGCAGAGAGTGCTGTACATGGCCAATGGGGCGAGGTCGACTGGATGACTGGAATTAATGTGATCGCAGCCTCTGAGGCAATGATTATCTTCCTGCTCGGAGGTGTTATTGCTCTTCAGGTGGGCCTCTATTATGCCAACTGGGACTACGAGCAGAGACTCGAAGCCTTCAACAAGGAAGAGGCCGAACGTGCGGCACAGCAAACGACTTCTGTGGACACCACATATGTTGGGGCGACCCCAGAGGCTTCTTCCACCGGATCCTCTGCTGATGGCCCAGCAAGAGCAACTCGTTCTAGGAAGTCCACTGCTCAGAAACCAACCAAAAAGACCTAGTCAATTAGTCTGAACAGACACCTAGAATATACGGTAGCCATATGCTGGCTTTTCGGAATAAAAGAATAAAGAAGTGTGTATTTCTCTCGTTACAGAATAAACCAAAACAATGAGGTCTTCTGACCACTGTTGGCCACGCTTGTAGAGAACTTGAGGTTGGAAGGTCTTCTCGAGGTCGAGAAAAGTGGGTTTCTCGAAGAGCGATGCCTGCCAGGAGGGGCGACAGCCTAAACACAAACTTGGAACTACCAGCATAATCAACGTAACCACAGGAATACGATCCACTTTCATGAGCTTTGACGTAGGAAGGTTTTGAGAACACATTCACTTGAACGCTAGCGAGTTTTAAGACCAAGCCAAAGAAGGACGGACGCCTTTAAGACCAGTGTCTTCCTCTAGGAAATAGGTCCAGAGAACTGCCAAACGTGCCAAGTCACCATGGCGGCTACACAGAAACTCAAGCATAACCCTGCTATAACTGGGGAAATCGATCTCCAAAATGCTGTACATATCCTTCCTGAGCGATTGCTACCTTGGCGTCCTGCTATTATGTCATATACCTCGTCACTATTCTCCACCATTGCAGGGTACCCGCTCGATTCCATCAAGACAAGGATCCAGACACACCCTTTCAAGGGAATCGTGGATTGTTTTACCAAAACTATTCACAAGGAAGGTGTGCGTGGTCTGTTCCGTGGCTTGACAGCGCCTCTTCTGTCTTCATCAATTACAAAAGCCATTGGGGTGTCGGTATATACCGACACCAAGCCGCATGTTTCAAGGATGCTACACCGGGTTGTTAAGCCCATGACCGTTTCTGATAATTACTCTGCATCTACTCAGGCGTTAATTATCGCTGCAAACAACGCTCCCGTTTCTTTTGTTGCTGGAGCCTTATCTGGTGCTACTTGTGCCACATTTGCCTGCCCTTTCGAGTTCACAAAGCTTTTCCAACAACTATATATACTCATGCAAGACGAACTCAACCTGAACCCACGCCGCATGCCTAAGACAACTTGGGCTGTTGCGAAACAGATTCAAAGGCAGGAAGGTATTATGGGTCTCTATTCTGGATTCAGACTACACTTAATGAGGGACGCAGTAGGCACGGGTCTTTACTTCAGCGTCTATGAAACCTCAAAGATTTTGATCAACATCTGCAGTGGAAAAGATGGTATGTTCTTTGGAACAGCTGTCCCTGTAGGACCGCTCTCCATTACGCTTGCTGGTGCGTTATCAGGTGTCTTGTCCTGGGTCTTTGTTTTTCCATTAGATACAATAAAGTCGCTGACTCAGAGAGATATCGTTTCCAACATTATCAGAGGACTAGCACTTAAGCCAAGACAGCCCATTATGCTTAGACCTTGGGCAGTTCCTAGCAGGAAGATGTACAGAGGGTTAAGTGTTAGTATCACTAGGTCTGTCATCACCAGTGTCGTTTTCTTTTCATCATTTGAATACCTGATGAAGCACATCACATGAGCAAAACTCCTAAGAGAGTGAGACTGATCTGTTTTAGCTAATTGGTTAAAAAAAACATTAGATGCATATAGACAGGCTTCGAGCTAATTTAGAACAGAGGTACAATGAAATATCTAATTTCACAGCTGCTAATCTAAAAAAATAGAAGATAAATTGTTTTAGCGCACAACCAGCGGCTTTGTATTCGTCAACATCTACCTCTTCCTTGATCTCGATTTAGAATTTTGATCAAAAGGCTTTGCGATCTTACCGTTTTTAACATCCGATGCAGTTTTCTTTCTCGAGCGACTACGAGCTGGTTCTTGAGTTTGCTCTGAAGAAAACTGATCGGGATCATTTCTGGCAGTTTTGACTCTTTTTCTTGATGAACGTCGTAAAACAGGAACTTCGTCCTCATCGGCTGGATCTTCGGTAGAGGTGTTGGATTTCTTGCGAGTGGATTTTCTGACAGCCTTCTGAGGGTTAGCAGTCTGTATAAGATCTTTATCTTCACCGCCAGTGAAGTAATCTTCTGGTTCAGAGGTTGGATGTTCTTGAATAGAAAATCTTCTCTTCACAATATTCTTAGAATTATTCGGAAGACCGTTCTCAAGTTGTTTTCCAATTAACTCCAAAGCTTTTGATTCTGGTGAAGGTTCTTCTGCAGATTTAAGACCATCACCTATATGCTGCTTTAGTGGCTTTTCTTCAGTCTTGGCTGCCTTAGAGAGATCATTTCCTCCATGTGCCATATTTGCGTTATCAGATTTCTGTGTTTCAACCAACGAAACAAAGTCGTCTGCAATCTGTTTGAGTTCATGAGAGACAGCCACATGGCCATGAGCAATGGCAGCGATATGTCTCTGTTCCTCCTCTTCATGTTGCTTCGCTAATATTACCAGATCCTCTGAGTTAGCACCAATTACCTTTCCACTTCTTGTTCTCATAACAATGTGATCCCCTTCGGACTCTAAACTTCTAAAAGATCTCTTCCGTTTACTTAAAGTAGATTTTGAAGTTGAGCTAGGCGAAGCTTTGTCATCAGGTCCCATTTGTTGTGTATTTTCCTCGTTGGGGATTCTATTATCTCGAGCAATAGATTGGGTTTGAGAAAGAACCTCATAGATCTGATCACTCTTCTTCAGCCTTTTGGGACCTGCCCAACCATGAAATAAGTTGAAGCATCTTTTTAAAAGTGGTAGCTTCTCAACAGAAGGAGGTAGCTTGGTATCAGTATTAATCATCGGAATAGGTTCTGTGTTAATAAGAGCGGAAGAGGAATGATTGCCGTTTTCTGTCTCGCTATCAGTAAACTCTGTCCGTCGAAGCTCTGAGTACTGTGATGAATTGCTCGAAATGGTATTATGGATTTCTGTTTCTTCAATCTCGTCGGGAGCCGAGAAAGCATCGCTACACATGGTAGTTGCTGCATTTGACAAATCCGTCATCTCTCTTAAAATTGCCGAAGAAGCTTTGGAAAGTGCGGAGCCTAGCTCACCTTGAAAGGATGACGAATCCGGTACTTCAGTTTCATCAGGCGCACTAAATGCTTCTGTAATTATGGCATCAGCTGCATAGGTTATTTCAGTGGCCTCCTTAGCCATAGAGGCTGCAATTCTTGACAAAACATTATGATGCTTGGATTCAGATATTCCTTCTTCCTGCAAAGAATCTGTTTCTTCTTCCACAGGTAAATTAATGAATGTTTCCACAGCATCAACAACAATATCAGTCGCATCCTCAATTGCGTGTTTCGTATCTTCTGTTACATAGCCAACAGCTTCCCTGGCAGTACTAAGGGCTCCTTTAGCATGACCAGCAAAACCCTCAAACGCTTTTGATATCGATGGGGAACGCTTCTGTATTGCATCGGTTCCCGTTGCTTCATTTTTAGCACCAGAAACATTCACAGATGAAGAATTATTAAAGGAATATTGCGTTATCGGTTGAGATATGGCCTCCTTGAAAGTGGCCTTTACCGGCGTGGATGCTTCTAACGACAAATTGGAAGAGGAGACATCCTCTATACTCAGAGCTGTGCGGTTTGCTGTAATCTCAGATGATGTGACAGCATCCTCCTCGGTGGTACTATGCATTCCGTCTTCAATCGACTCATCAACTGAAGTACCGATCTCCATCCCAGATTCACCTAATGCAGTATCAAATATATTTGTGCTAATCTCCATGGCAAGGTCTTGGACCATCTCTTCTGGATTTCCAACTGTCGTTCTTTTTCCCTCTGGAGCTTCAACCACGCCCACATATTTGGCGCCAATCCCAATCGAATTATCTTCAATCGCCGTAACAGCCTCAGTTGCCTCCCCAGAAGTTTGACAGTCGATATTTTTTGGTTCTGTCTCGAGAGTATCCCTAATAGAACTTGTACCCGTAGGTAGCATGCCTTCTGGATGTGCATCCTTAAATTCAACAGATGTGTACACCGAAGTGGGCCTATCTACACAAGAAGAAGTCAAAGCTTTCAAAGCTTCCTCTTTGGATGACCGTGAATGCCCAATTGGATGACCCAATTGACTTTCCATTTGAACGTGTTCCTTATTCGTATGGATTATATTACCTGTTGTAGAGGCGCTAGACCCTGCGCTCCTTGATGATCCCAGTACTGGAGCGGCATTGGTAGGATCTTCAAGCATAGAGGATCCAATTTCAGGGTTCTTCTTCAAAGGATCAAGATCCGATTGCAGGCATAAAGAGTTCATAAACTCTCTAGAAGCATCCTCCAGTGAGATCATTTGCTTACTGTGATTTAATGTGGCACTTGCGAAGAAAGAAACAAACGTTTGATCGTCAGTATCAGATTCCTGTTCGAAGCTTTCGTTTGAGTTTTCATTTGAGTTCGACTCCTTTTCTAAAGGCCCTTGTGTTGGAGCATCTTCGAAGTTTTGTTGTTCTTCATGGACTTTCACAGGCGATTGGATGAGAGATTGTTCGCTAGCATCATTCTTCTCAGCATCAGAGTTGAATATAGACAGGTCATTTTCCGTGATGTTACCGAACATACTATGTGAGGGACTCCCATATTCATCATCTTCTGAGTCAAAATATCTCACTTGGTGTTCATGTTCTTGAACATCTTCGGTACTTTGCAATTCCGCACTAGCAAGATCAGGCTGTCTGGCTGTCTCATCATTGCTTGAAATATCGGAGATAACATTAAGGAACCCATTTTCAGCAGCAGATGGAAGAGTAGAAGTCGCCTCATGGCCACTGTGCGTTACATAATCTCGCAGGCACACATCCTTCTCCGGTATAGAGTCCACAAGAAGTTCTTGTACTTGCGGCCCAGCTGAGGTATTTGGGTTGCTCATTATATCCGTTTCCTCAGGTGGTCTCTCCAGCAAAGTATCAGTAGTTCTCAAACTGCTCGACTGTTCTCCCGGTATACTTACACTGTCAGGGATAACACTTCTTTCCAAAGCGGCTTCAAAATTATGAACCTGGTTTTGAATTGTGCCAAGCGCTGCCGATGCCAGGATCTCGAAGTTATGACCTGAAAAAATATCCATGTTTTCATCAAAAGAAGGCGAAACATCTTCAGATGGAATATATGACTCTTCAATTGGAAGCTGTGTTTCTTCATGATAGTCCGGATACTGGTGGTCGTTGAAGTGAGCCGAATCATAATCACTTTGAGGTTCTTCACTCACTTCACTCTTGTTCATATCATCATAGACTTTCTCATTATTGATATCGCCAGTTAGGAAGACTTCTTGACTTTCTTCCATCTTGTCGTCATCATCATCATCGTCATCTTCTTCGTCGTTGTCGTAGTCGTTACCGTCATCATCATCATCACCATCTTCCGTCTCTTCTTCGCCCATGAGACAATGACTTTGGCTCTGTACAACTTCTGAACTATCGGAATCGAGCCCTTCATCCTCACTTGAATATATTACTTGTTCCCTAACAATCGGCTCTGGGAAAAACGTAACAGGACCGTGTGCTTCAACATCTAAAGAGATACTGGTATCCTGTAGAGGGACCTCATAAGGAACAGAGTTTACACTCTCAACTCCACTGCCAAAAGAATTATCATCATCTTCCTCCTCATCATCGCTCAATTCAATTACATCTGATTCACTGAAGTTGTCAGAGTCCTCATCCTGATCCTCAGAGGCATAAGCGATAGGCCTTGGAGGTTGGAGACAGTCTGATTCTCCACTGTAGTCGCCAATATCCTCAGCATCGAACTCAAGATCAAGTAGCTCCACCTCACCTAGGTCAGGGGTTTCAGGATACCGGGATACGTGGGTCTCAGAAGCATCTGCTAAACATTTGTCCTTATTCTCCAGGATGATCCTAAGCTTTGCAAAAGCTTCGGATTTCATTTCATGATACGATTCCACGAGTCTCTTGTCACTTTCAAGCTTGTCATAGAACTCTTTCTCCTGCGCAGCTTCAGTTTTAAGAATAGTCCTAGCTTTTTGTTTCATATCATGAATCCAGCTTACAACGTCATCAGTCTTATTGCCAGCTACTTGAGGCGCCCGTGATGGATTTCTTATTTTCTGTGTAGCCGTGTGGAACGAGCCACTGGATCCTGCTGATTCTTCTTGCGAATGGGTAGTTGATCCCTTTGAAGTGGGCGATATTCGCCACATTCTTCGGGCCGGGGTCGTTAAATGTCTGAAAGGTGAACCTGGTGACCTTGATGACATATTCCAAGCCCTTCTATGTATCGTCTTGAGAGTACTTTCCTGGACGCTCTTCGAAGATGTTAAGTCCGCCTCCCGGCTGGTATGCTGACCAGGCGTAGAGGATTGCGCATCACTATGCTTGTCATTCATCACAATGTCTAACACCGCCACCACTGTATAGTACGTCCCGATCCTTGTCTGGACTTCTAAGATTGTGTACTTCTTATGGCTTTGATGCCATTAATATGTTGCCTTGCTCTTTGTGTACTGTAAGTGTTTTGTGTTCTGGTGCGAAAGCCCGCCGAAAAATGGCAGTTTCTCGGCTCTACGCTTTGGTTAGATCGCGTTGGTGTGTTGATTGCGTTGGTAACAATCACTGCGTTTGATTCTCAAAGACTTCCTATGGTCCCCGGCATTGGCATTCGGTGAGCTCTTTTTCTACCCTTTTTACGCCTGTGCTACAGTTTTGGAATTTGTACATCAACATGGAGAGCAAAATGGCACCTCTGCGGGTCGGGTTCTATGATCCATTCAATGTGTACGATGCTCTGGGGCCTTCACTTATGGCTAATGTACATCTCACAAACGTCCATTGGCGTGAAGACCCAAGTGATCCATTGAGGTCCATACCATCTATACCCATTGAATTTTTCGAGGAGTCTCCAAAATGCTTCGATAACGACCCTGCTGGTCCGCTGGTCCATCTTGATGATGTCCTTTCTGATCAGAGAAAAGACAGAGTAATCAGCATGCTGAAGATGCCATTTGTTAGACTAATGCTGTTGAAGACTCATGACATGGAAAGCTACAGAGCAACAACACGGCCACTGGTGAAGGAGTGGATCAAATCCAATATCGATGGTGGTCATGGACCAATAGAATGGTATCTAATCTTCTACACCGATGATACTAAGCCACAAGCACGGCTCTTCGACAAATTAAAGACCGACTTTGATACAGCCGAATCTGGACGGTGTATCCAGATTAGGACCAAGTATAATGATACACATGACGAGCATGAACTGTGGACCTCACTTAGCCTGACTTTGAAGCATGGTATGTTAGAATCGTTCTCCAGAAGACTCCAGATTCTTAGAAACGGGCTCCAAATGATTTCGAATAACCTTAAGGACAACTTTCCGCTTTTCCTAGCATTAAAAGAAGGTATTTCCACACAATTACTTACCCTTCATCTGCTGGAAGATGCCTTAACCGAGTTCGATAATTTGACATCTATTGTCACGGCTTACCAGAACGACTGTGATATATTCCCAGAGAAGCCTTGGGCTGATGAGGACCACCAGGCTCTAGAGAGCTATATGCGCCAACCGTCGATTTTCGTCTCTAAGCCACAATCGCCTTCTCTCTATGAACTTCGGAGCTTTATCTTTTCTAAGATGTTCCTGATATTTGAAGGTCTCTCAGATTCTGCTCCCACGTTATCCATTTCTTCACTACATGTTTCCGAGTTTCTTCGCAGATTACAGAGATTTGTCTACGAAACTACTTTGCAATTTTCCAGTTCTGCTGACGACACCATTAGTATAAATGAGTGGGGATATAAAACCATAAATGACGTTATATCTCTGGAGCTATGTGCAAAATTGGCTGCAATTGATAGTGATAAGATCAATGACTCCAACCAGATATCGGAAAGATTCGGTGAACTGCTCCTCCTGCAAAGATCTAAACTTTTAGCCTTGGGTGCAACATTCTCCTATCACATACAGGGTGTCCTTACGGATATTCCCATAGCCTTCCTTCAGCCGCATAATCATGACATCAAGTACGAGCCATTGAGGAAAATACTATCAACAGAACAGGGGTTTCAAGATCATTTCATACTCCTCACAGAAACGGCTATTAGTCATTTTGGTATTTCGAGTAGACCAAGAACGGTCGATGCCCTTTCCATTGATATCGCTCTGCTTGACTACAAGAATAAGGATTATGAAAAGGCCGCTATTGTTCTTTCTACCTGCCCAGAGTATTATGGGGCTCAAGGATGGAATATTATTGCTTTTAGTTTATTAGAGACATACATTGACTGCCTTGAGCATGTGGAAGAAGGCTCAGACTTCTTCGTTTCCCAACAAGGGTCGGTTTCTAAAAAGGAAATGCTTTCACAATGTTACATTAGTGTTCTTTCATCCTTGAACAGCAATGAAGGTGCTCTACCGCTGGCCCTGATCAAGAAGGCAGTAAACTACCTTGCCAATTGTATTTATGACGACGGTAAAGAACTTCAACTTGATGTTAGAAACTTCTTAACCATCTCTTCTGGAGCGTCTGTTGAGCCAAATGGCGATGATACTTACCAGATCTGTTTAAATCTGGACAGCAAGATTCCCTATGAAATGATTTTAAAGGAAGTCAAGTTAGTATTGGAGAACGATGCTGGTGATACCATTGAACTCGGGGACTCCTGCTGTACTGTGGCGCTAGGAAAATCTACTGTGGCTGTTTCTACAACATCTATTCAGTTTGATTCCTTTACATTGGCGTCTTTCAGCGCACAATTTGGTCCAATCTCTCTGATACAGATATTTGAACCTGAAGAGAAGAAAGCTGTTGATGTATTTCCGCCCGAGACTTGTCTAAGGCTGGATATTGGAACCTCGACCGAAATTGATCTAAGTCTCAAACCCGTATCGTTGTTTATTTCTACGGAACGTGATATTACTGATGTGATTATTAAACTTTGGTGCGTGACAGAAACATTTACAATCAACCAACTCATTGCGGTGAAGACCAAAGATGGTGCCAGATTGAGCTGTGTAGATACAACTGAAGACTTAATACGTATTCCATCGCTTGCGTCGCAAACCACGTATGAAGTTATTGTGCCATTTGCTTCATCAGAGAACCCAAAGCAAAAAGAATTTGACATTGCAGCCTCTATAAAGTACAAGTTAAACGGATCAGAGCGAGAGCAGGTGGTACGCAAGTCGATTGATCCAGCATTAAGCATAGCTGTTTCAGTTAGAGATATCTTCAAGAGCGATGGTTTGTACTCTCGGTTTACAATTGGAGCGGCTGAACCGGACCTTCCTGTTCGTATCATCTCCGTCGATCTCGAGTCGAGCACGAATTTCGAAGTATTAAGTCCATTCCGATCCGCTCCTTTAATTGCTTTCGGAGATCAACCTGGAAACTATTTCTTCAAAATTGTTCAGAGGAAGGAAACCGTCACATCAAGCGAAGAGTATCTTAAATTGAAGATATTATACTGTGAGATTGAGGAAGAGATTGCACTTATATGGAGGGAAAACGTGCTTGCGGAGCTAGAGAAGATGAACTTGGAGCAGTATACAGATCTGGCTTGTGATTTTTCGGCTACTTTACGCTTTGACTATACCGAGTATACCATGTCGAATATACTAAAAACTGTGAACGCCGAGACACTTAAGCAAGCTTCAAGTATGATGATTCCACGTGGTGTAAGAAATGACATTGTTGAAGTTTTACAAAATCTTGCCTGCAGGGAGTTAGCATTCGTTCCCTCAGAGAGACAGTGGGAGGAAAAACAGTTGGCTATAAGTGTCCTTATTCCTTCTATCGAAGTTATACACACGGTAGAGTTGAAGATAGATACAAAACAAACTCATGTCGCTTTGGGAAATGCAATTTCGGCGATGATGGAGATCACGTCTTCAGTGAATTCAAATGTTGAGAAGAAGACAGAGAACCTCCCTGGAAAGAAGCGTGTTCTCTTTGAAGGCGATCAGTCTCCTATCAACAGGTACGCTTTTGAACTTCTTCCACACCAAGACAACTGGCTAATCAATGGGAAAACAAGGTTTATTATAGAGGTTGACAAAAGCGAGCAGAAGCTCCATCACTTTCCAAGCATCCCATTAACGCTGATTCCATTGAAAGTTGGGAAGCTTTCTCTTCCAGATATTAAGGTCAAGAATCTCAACGTCAACAGCAAAAATGAATATTTGATGGAGGTGGATTACAAAAATGAAAGCGAAATGATTAATGTGGTTTCGAGTTGTCTATAGATAATGAATACCATGATAAAAAGCTTTAGAAACCTCAAAGCCGCTGCTTCTTCGCAATAATACCATTCAAAAGGGAGCTGGCCTCGGGTTTTAAAGCGACCAAATCAGGGGTGATGTTGTTTTTGAGGAGGTAAGTCTCTGTAGTTGGTCCTATAGATGCAATCTTGATGTCATCAATATCTGGTAACGCCTTAAGGTAGTTAACGATATCCTGGGTTCCTTGAGGACTGAAGAATATGATCCAACAATCATCCGTTGTCTTTTCTGTGAACGAATCGGTAAATCTCCGAATAATATGCGGTTTTTCGGTGGTACGGTAGATGACGACTTCGGTTAAGTTGTATCCATTAGAGAGAAGTGTTCTCGGGATTATATCTCTTCGTGTTTCTCCTGTGAAGAATGTGACTTTCTGCGAAGGGTTCAAGATCTTGAGGATTTGTTCTGAAAGGATTGCTCCATTACCAGCGTTAGATCCTCCTTCGAGCCTGGTAAACCCAAGACGACGCAGGACTTGCTCGGTAGCAGGCCCTACAGTAAACGCAAGTTTACTGAGAATAATGCGTCTCTGCTCATCGCTAATATGCTTAAGTGCTTCTGCTAAAGCCTCAACAGCCCGCTGACTCGTAATTATGAGGCATTCTGTGTCCTCTAGGAATGCCTTGGATGTAAGGTACCCTGTTGTAACAGATAGATCGGTGTGTATGTGATCTAGCAACGGAACAAACGTCGTACTGAAACCATATGTGTTGAATGTTTCGTGGTATGGATCCCTAGGCACCGTTCTATTTTTTAAGAATAGTACCGTTGTACTCGTCGTCATTCTGCCAAAGGAACTCCAGTTATCCGGACCTGATATTCGTAAAGTTCTCAGTACGTAACGGTTCCTTCTAACTGTCATGTTGAGTAGATGACCTTCTTCTTGATCCTCATTTGTCCTAGCTCGATAGCTTCGGAGAGGAGTTGGCGCCATGGTAGGCACACGCACAGAGCGTTACGAGTACTACAGACCCAGTACAAGGATATATATACATGCATTTTTAGGAGGGGATCGTCTATCGACATCAAGGACGTCACTTCTGGTTGTGTGCAAGCGCATTGACGTAATCAAGCACCGTCTTTGTCTTCTTCGGCGCGTCCTGAGGTCTTTTCCATGACTCCGGGAACTCATTGTGGAGTGTTCGTCTCGCGCGGATCTGGTTCTTGCGCTTCTTTAGTCTGGCATCGACATGTCTCTGATCCAGTGGGATATCGCTGAAATCGTCAGTTAAATCCTTGGACTCCTTGATCAGAGATGTCAGGGTACCAGCGAGAAATCTGGTGTTCTGAAGAGGCTCTGGGAATCTCTCAGACGCTAGCTTGAAGATGTCTGTTGTTGCGTCATATCTCACCCCCGCAATCACCTTGAACTTGTGTGCTTCCTTGTTACTCAGTCCAAGATCCGCAACCCGCACTGTGAGAGAGACTTTTCTGTTAGCAATGTACTCTGGTTCTCCAAGGTAGGTGTTGTATTTGTATGTAACAGGCCTGTTCTGGGGTGGTTTGTATTCTTGTCTGTACTTCACCAGGTGGGGCATTTCATATGCCGCTATTCTATTGTATTCTCTCTGCTCTCTATGCTCCCCGATGATCTCCTGTGCCTGTTCGGGATACTCATCATATTCGAACTTAGGTGGAAGGTAGTTATCCTCGAACCTCTCATTGGCAAGTTCGAATGCCACTGGCTCTCCACCCCTGTACAATCTTTCAATTGTACGTTCACTCACACCCGAATACGATGCAGTCGACTTCAATGCGGCCAGTTCATCGTCGTTTGGCATGAATCTTCCTGCCACAGAAGCTCTTCTCTTCTTGAAGAGTTCGAGGATCTGCTGGGCCGGAAGACCTTTCCACTTCTCAGGGTGTTGATAAAGGTTCTCGGAGAGACGAGATACACTTGTACTGAATTGTCTCGACACCCTCGTTAGTGTGGACATTGTTTTCAGCAGAAGAAATCAAAACAAGATGCCGTCACCCTAACAAAACACCTGTTGACTCTCGTGCCTTCTATAAAAGTGTGGTATCGACGATTTTTTCAAGCCAGCTAGGATCGCCAAATCGCGAAACACTCACGTGCTTTCGCATGTGACTAATAATTCTTGTTTATACTTGTTTAGTTTTTCCTTGTTTCTCAAGCATTGTACCAGAAGTATTCTATGCCTATACTATTGAGTGGTTAGGGAATATGCTTACGGTACTTATAGAACGTCCGTACAGTGTTCGTTTAGTTACTCAGTATTCTTTGTGTATTGTAGTTGGTGTTTACCTAGTCTGGCTTGCTTACAGGGTCTATTCTTTATTCATATTCTGCTCATGTCCAAGTCCGGAGTTATTCTTCTGTACTTGACTACTTAAAAATCCGAAATCATGAATTGTTGGTTCCTTATTCCTCGAGTAATCCATTTTTCTGAGATTCTGCTAGCTGTTTCTCCCCCTTTTTCTATCATCTCTTCAATGTCTGTGTGTATTCACCCTCGGTGGTCTAGCTATGCCCATACCATCCATGGTACTCTCCAGACATCTTTTTGGTAGCCATTCTAGTTCTACGACAGGCTGCAAACAGATATTAGATCCAGCAGAGCCTCATAAAATCGATATACTAAGCTGGTGATGGTTAGAAATCAGAAGAGAAGCTGCCCAAATAGCTAGCAGGTAGCTTATGGTGAGATCGGTGTCTTCTAAAGCTCAGAACAGTACTCCACATACGCACAAAAGAGAAAATTGCATAACAGCAAATTATAATAATACATATTATCATATTATGGACTAAAACAATGCGCCAAGCCGTTCCATGCGATCACAGGAAGATCAGCACGGCGAGACGAGTCTGGGGAAGTGAAGCAATAGAACAGGCAGACGGGCACATACACATACGCTAAAACGCCATCATGGTGTAAAAGACACAGTATATATGCCACAAATATTACGGTACAAAAGAAAAAAGGACATATCACCCATTAACAGTGGCAGATAACCAACCACAGCACGGGTCCGTCGAGGTATCGTCGCTACGTCAATGTGTGAATATACCTAACGTGTAGATCAACACCACAAGAAAAGAAGAGAACCAGAATAGAAGGATTCGATCCAACATATCACAAAAAAAAATTAATAAACGCAACAGCTAGGATGAAATAGCAGTGAAGAGGCTAAACAGGGATGGTAATGTCGCCCCCCAGAGATTTTTTCTTGTCCTTCTTTTCTTTCTTTCTCTTTTTCTTCTCGTCCTTGGAGATATCATTAGTTGCCTTCTTCTTGTGCACATCACTAAGGTGTGGTGGAAGTGGCACAGGTGCGGTTGTTCGAGTAGTTGTCTGGGCAATCCCGTTCTTCTTGTCCTCTAGATAACGCTCCTTGAGTTCCTGGTACACTTTTAGCTCCTCATTATAAGCGTCTTTCCACTTAGCCTTCTCGTCCTCGCTCATGTCGTTCCACTTCTCAGAGATGAGCTGTGTCGTCTCTGTAGGCGAGAGAGGTGGTTCGCCCTTAGCAGCTCTCTCTGCACGGAGAGTCTCTCTAATGTACGATGAGTAAGCAAAGAACACCGTTAGTGGCTTCTTTGGGGCATATGGGTCCTTCTCCACCTTTGGTTTCTTCTTTGGAGGCTCACCATCAGCAACGCCTGTCCCGTCAACGATTGGAAGGTCAACAACGTCCATCATCGTTGGCAAGTCGACGTGGCCGGCAATAGAGTGCGCGGTTGAAGAGACACCTTCAGCGGCACGCGTAAGAAGCTTGAGGGAGTCTGCAAGGTCTGCGAAGACACGTGTAGCATCCTCGTCGGTAGCCAGTGATGCGTTATAGAAGTTCACTGTTGCTGCAGAAGCATCGTTAGCGGCCTTGGAGAGTTCGTAGAGCGACGATACAAGCTAGTTGGTAGTTGTGTTAGTTTTCTGATTTCTCCCATAATGAAAAGAGGTTGGCGTGGACGTGCATAGAGCTTAGAAGGCAAGCTCCTCCACAAACGGATCCAGAAAAGTATCCAGCCAGAAGGCCACCGGAAGGCTTTGGGAGGTCCTCTAAACAATCGCTCTGCTGTGTGGTAACACTCGATAAGAGATCGTTGGGACCCTTCTCGCTCTGTCTATGCTCTCTACACGCTCCTTAAGGCCTAAAGAAAGCACAGACGCTGTCCCGCACTCCGCAGCGCTGTGTTGTCGTACAGCAGCAGGGACAGCCTCAGTAAGAGCGGCAATGGCAGAAATAGCAGCTATACTGCCACTGCCACCACTACCCACAAGCACCACCACAAATGTTTTCCAAGATGTGTGGTTATTGGTGTTCGCTGTGAGAGAGTTCCAGTGGTGTGTAGCGTCCCCGGACCGCCTCTCTGGAGGAGCCATCCATTGTGTGCTACTCAGGTGTACGTGTCTGTGTGTATCGGGTGCCCCACTGCCTCAATACCTTTCTGTGAGCCCTAGTGAGCTCTGGATGATTGTTCTGGGTCTTGGTGGATCATGGTACTTACAGCGTCCTTTGCGGCTTTAAGCTGGGCTGGCATCGCGGTTGCGCGTTCGCTTTGTTGGTGCTTTGAGGTTCCGGCGTGTGCGTTGTGCTGGTGCTGGTGCTGGTGGAAAGCGGTTGCCCAGGTTTACAAAGGGGAAGCGAGGAGGTGGAAGGGGCCTCCTCCTAGGCAGCCCCCGTCGCCAGGCGTGCGGGACGGCTGCTCTTTAAACACCGTGAAAAAATCTGCGCAGCGCGCCCACCCCCGAACAGTGGTGGCCCACTGTGCAGCCTACCGCGCTCAGCCACCACGCGCGTACCCCCAAAGGGGGAACTCACACACACACACACACGCAACCTCGCGCTCGCGCTCGCACGCTGGATGACTGCCACGGTGGCACCGTGGACTCCGGCGGTAGGCTCCGGCTAAAGGCTAGGCAGGCAAGACGGCGTGCCCCCGGCACGGCCGGGGCTCTTCCCAGCAACGAGCGGGCGGATGGGAGGAGGTTGCGACGGGGTAGGTGCCGCCGTATTGGGCGTAAGCACAGGCGTTGCAGTGTTTACATATTGCCGTTGCGGCGTTGGTGGGCAGCTGGACAGCTGGGCCATCCCAGTAGGACACACAGGGGGGGGGGTTCTGATGTATGTCCAGTGAGTTTTACCAGGGAACTACCTAGTGAGGCAGGGGTTGATAACATCCCGGCACAACCATGGAACAAAAGGGAATGATACTGGTGATGCAAACCATATGGTAGAGTGCAAACCAAACTATTGCACAAAAGAGCAGGAAAAGTCACCTAGCGCCTTAGTTCTTGGGAGGCGTCGCCGTTGCGCTGGTGGGTCCCGTAACGTGGAGGCACCCACCAGAGGCTCTTGGTGGCACGGTTGCTGCCGTGCTGCCTTACTGCGTTCTCTGTCTCCCGTGCCTTTGGGGCTCGACTAAGACGCCCCGCTGCCCAGAGCACTCAGAGCCCCCCGCCGCTGCACTTGCCCCGACAGTGTCAATCAAGGTCAATCCCCGGCTACGCAATCGTTCCACAGAGCCCCGGAGCGCAGCCCCCACTGGAGCGTCCGGCATGGGCCCAGGCGCTTGCCGAACGGGCGCCAACCAGACGGACGGTAGGGGGCGGTAGCGGTGGGGCTCTGCCTAAACCCTAGAAGCGCGTGTCCCCCCTCGCTAACCGGAGGTTGTAGTGGGGGCGGCAGGCGCAGACAAATCCACTCCGTGTCGACTTCCCAAACAGCGGGAGCCTGCTACATACCGCGCGTGGCCGTACCGTGCCTCAGTAGCATACGTACATTGTCCTCCTGGCTCAGGGAAAGAATACCGTACCGCACCCAGCACACAAATACACCGCCGTATAGTGTATAGTGAATCGTACTACCGCCGAATGTGGCCACGCATTGCTGCCTGAGAATACGACAATGTTAGTACATCACACAGACGGCCCAACAATGATTTACGCACACACAGAGCTGTCCGTCCACTCACCAAGGCTCATAACCTTATACATATCTTTCTTCACTAATCACCAACCGGCCAAAGTAAATACAGGTATATACTACAAATTAAATACAAATCCACCAACAGTTATTTCTGTATATGTGCACAACTATAAAGCTTCGGGGGTCAATGACGTAAACACCAACGCTACAACAGTATTCCGGGTCCAAGGGCTAGGGTCTAGGCCCTAGATCCTAGGACAGTCAACTTCAGCCTTGCCAGCATCTCACCTACACGCCACCACAATCTTTTCCTGTTGTGGTCTACCCAATGTGGAGGCATGTGGGCACGCCTTTAGGCCTTTCTAGGCTGTTCCAGACTTTTCAGGCACACGCGAAGACGTGCGTGTCCACGTTGTCACGGTACGCGCTTGTTCTCTATGCGAACTGCACGCACTCGTTGGGTTTTTTTCGCGCAGGGACTATTGTTCGTGTGTACCTCACAGTCCTGAAGCGTGTTTCCGTGTGGCTTTCCCTGTCTCTGCTTTCTGCACAGATGCATCATCTGTGTGGGGTGGCGATCACCATGGAATGCTTACAAGGCGATGCGAGATGGCTTACGGTTAAGCACGCTCAACGCCTCCAGTACAGCTAGTACACTGATTAGAGAAATCATGGAATGTCGGGATTACGGCGAATAATTGCACTTAAGAATACCTAGCCACTCATTGAGGAAACATAAATCAAAGGCTAGCATAAGAAACCCCAATAAAGTTAAGCAAACCTTCCTCTTGATAAGCAGTTACTCACGTATCGCTATAAAGCAGGCACCACTGGGATTCCACAAATAATATCTCAAATCTATATTGGCCCTAACATAACCGCAACCCTGAACCCGGCGCGGGCTTCTCCACTAGCTCTAGCATCGGGAACTAACTTCTGATATAGATATGTTCGCCGGTCCGTTTTGAAGTCTGGTAAAAAAAACTAGAACTGGAATGCTTAAGTTGTCAAGACGATCTTTTCAATACTCTCTATATCTTTCGCATGCTAAGACTCTATCCGCCATATTTTCCTGCTTTCAAATTCTCTTGGAAGCCAGAAGGCCTATCCTGGTCTTCAATGACGTCTGCTGAACTATGGCTTAAAAACAATCCAATCAAGACCTCACATTCGAAATATGTATTGCCTAAGGCTCTAAAATTCTATCACAAATGCTTCTTCTTTGATATATTTTACCGAGTTCCTTATATGCTCGCAAGTTATGCTCCAACAATATACTGTCCTTCCTGCTCTAAAGGGGAAAATCCCCAAAACGTAGATGCCATTGAATATGTGCTTAGTGCACATAAGAGCGTAAGTACAAGTTAGATACTGGATCTCAGAAGGGTGCTTTTCATATCCTTGGCAGATGATCTTTGGAAGCACACTTTGATACGTCAGTATTTGCATTCTTTAACACCTCATTGACTACTTATATTTTCCCTCTCCTGTCCCAAACTATGTGATCGAAGTTTTGTAAATATCCACTCCCAATGATACCAGCACACAGCTGTATTCAGGATAATACCCTTAATGGAAGTCTTCTTCAATTGCAGAGTCTAAACTTATTGAGTTGCCACTTATATGAAAATAAGCACGCTCTTTTAACTATACATAACACACGTTTTAGTCGAGTAGTCCTACCTCTTTATATAGTATTCTTTCCATCCTGTTTCATC
>JAJMBV010000030.1:0-157796 GCA_030585085.1 Petasospora xishuangbannaensis | reverse complement strand
ACTACTACTACTACTACTACTACTACTACTACTACTACTACTACTACTACTACTACCACATACACAATCACAAAATGTCCACTGTTGGAAAGACTATCACCTGTAAGGCCGCCATCGCTTGGGAGGCTAACAAACCCCTCGCTATCGAGGAGATTGAGGTTCTCCCTCCACGTGCCCACGAAGTGAGAATCAAAATCGACTACACTGGTGTCTGCCACACGGATGCTTACACTCTTTCCGGTGTCGACCCTGAAGGTGCTTTCCCTGTGATTCTTGGTCACGAAGGTGCAGGAATTGTCGAGTCCGTTGGTGACGGCGTTACTTCCGTTAAGCCTGGTGACTCCGTTATTGCCCTCTACACAGCTGAATGTCGTGAGTGTAAGTTCTGTAAGTCTGGAAAGACTAACCTCTGTGGATCTGTTAGAGCTACCCAAGGAAAAGGTGTCATGCCTGATGGAACTTCCCGTTTCATTCACAAGGCTTCGGGTAAGGAAATCCTACACTTCATGGGATGTTCTTCCTTCTCTCAGTACACTGTTGTTGCCGACGTCTCCGTTGTCGCTGTCAACCCAGAAGCTCCAAGAGATAACACATGTTTACTCGGGTGTGGTGTCACCACAGGGTACGGTGCTGCAATTAACACCGCAGATGTCCAGAAAGGCGATACTGTGGCAGTCTTTGGTGCCGGTATCGTTGGTCTCTCTGTTGTCCAGGGTGCTGCTCAGAGACAGGCCTCAAAGATCATCGTTGTCGATATCAACGACAACAAGAAAGAGTGGGCTGACAAGGTTGGTGCCACCGACTTTGTTAACCCAAAGGCTCTTCCAGAAGGCCAGTCCATCGTTGACAAGCTCATTGAGATGACTGACGGTGGTGTCGATCACACTTTTGACTGTACCGGTAATGTACACGTCATGAGACAGGCTCTCGAGGCTTGCCACAAGGGCTGGGGTCAGTCTATCATCATTGGTGTTGCTGCTGCTGGCCAAGAAATCTCAACAAGACCGTTCCAGCTTGTTACTGGTCGTGTGTGGAAGGGATCAGCCTTTGGTGGTGTTAAGGGCCGCACACAGTTACCCCAGTTTGTTGAAGACTCTTTGAACGGGAAGCTCATGGTTAAGGAGTTCATCACTCACAGACAAACTCTTCCAGAGATCAACGCAGCATTCGATGATATGCACAAGGGCGAGTGTATCAGAGCCGTCGTTGACATGCACAACTTTTAAATAGTCGTGAAAGGGAATAAAATAGAAAAAATTCTTGTCAGACAAATGTAGAGTCCATAATATTATTTAGAGGCGTATGGAAACATAGATAAGACAAGTTAGTATTCTCGTAAAGGAGAAAGAAGAGTAATATACAAAAAAGTAATATACAATGTGAGATAAAAAGAACGGAATCATTCAAGCAGTCTCTCTGCCTTATCAATCAAGGCTTTCACTTCATCCAAGTCCCTCGTAATGAAGAATTCATCTCGGTTGCC
The DNA here is from genome assembly GCA_030585085.1 of Petasospora xishuangbannaensis. Lineage (NCBI taxonomy): Eukaryota > Fungi > Ascomycota > Saccharomycetes > Phaffomycetales > Wickerhamomycetaceae > Petasospora > Petasospora xishuangbannaensis. The sequence continues at coordinate 156,313 of JAJMBV010000030.1, read as the reverse complement.
GTTTGGATTCTCCAGCTTCATATAATCTTCCAAACACAATATCTTTAAATCAAACGTTTCAGCTTTCTGTATAGCCCTGAGTCTTTTTGAGTGCCTTGATTTCTCGTCGCCATCGTTGTTTGATTCTGGGTAAATATGTAGCGTAAAAACGTCTGATGTCGTGGGGATATAATGCTTCACAAACGCAAAAGTGCAAAATCCTTTACAATCTGCACACGTTATACCTTCTTCGGCCAGGGTCTTGTCTTCTTTGGTAGTTGTATAAACCATTTCTTTGGATCTCTTTTTGTCTGAAATCCACTTTTCAGGTTTGATTTTTAGAGAGCCCAAAACTGTGCGTTGATTGCTGTATTCTGTTTCTAGCCTTTGCTTCAAGCGATCTATGCACTTCACTATAAGCTCTTCATCTTGAAGAGCACCATTGTGTGCTGACGGCTCAGCTTTTTCAACAAATGAATCAACAATACTAATCATCAGCTCCCATACGTCGAACACTGAACCCTTGTTGGCGTTTTTCTTATAGTTGTCCGATGCCAGCACGCCGTAGTCCAACCAATCCGTCATGGTAAAGTTCACGGCCTCGTTAAAGTTATAGCCAGCATTGAAACCGGCATGGTACACCCTTGGAAAAGTAATAATATACTCACCGGGCGCTTGATTGGCTGTGTAACATTGGATACCATTCCTAATCAATTTGTATGGAGACACCAACGTGATTAACTGATGCAGAAGATCAGGCTGCTTCACAAACAGATCGGGTGCTAGATTTTTCATATATTTCTCAAACGACTCTGCATATCTCGCTGGGATACAGTACCATTTCTTAATAGCACCATAATGATGATAGTTGGCACTCAAAGTGTACTGATCTTCAACATGCCAGCAGAAAGTGCTGAAAGTGTTCCCAATATAGATCCAGGGTATTGTCATTCCAGATATATCCACATCTAGGAAATTAAGAAGTGAATGATTGTCGAAAGGAAGATTGTTCAGATTCATCGGATGATCAGCATATGCCTTGAATTTTTCTTTTGCAGAAGGTGACATTGGTGGTATGTACTCGTGCGTTGGAAAGCCAGATACTTCACCATTTCGTGCATTATGGATATCAGCACCATAGTGGATTTTAACATCGTTATCAGTATTTTCAACTAAAGACCAAAAGATCTTTTCTATCTCGGTAATGTCAGAAGGTTTATTCCCTTTGAAAAACTCTCGATCAAAATTATCAGAGAGCTCATGGAAGTCTGTAAGTGAGTACTTGGTGTCGGCTTCTTTGAATCCGTAATACCCATTACCTACCACACATGTGTCGCAGCACCAGCTCTCTTCAGGCACCTCCGACAACGGGGGTTGGAGACAGTAAATATGGTATGGTTTATCACAGGAATCGCAGAGTAGCATTTTATCATCGTCATCAAACTTGCGGCAGATCATACAAGGGTCTTCGTTCTCTTCTTCGGGCGCCTGATCGCTGTCTATTCCACCGTCATATAAATCTTGGAGCAACGATACAACGTTCTCTTGGTTGGCATTTCTCATAAACTCCGATTTCACCGAAAGAACGTTAAAGAACTCCATTAGATACGTCCGATAAATGGACCGTAGACGGGAACCATCCACTTTGAATATGTAGCTAAGGTGTTTCCATAGCAGATCGTTTGGTATCAAGATATGGGCAGCTAAAGAAGGAAGGGCTCGCTCAGTGTCGCCTTGGCCCCGCAAGAACTTAACACATTCAATGAAAAAGTCATAGTAATAAATCTTCTGTCCACTGATAACAAGGTAGCTTTCTTCTTGGGGAGTCCTTCCCAACATCTTACAGTGGTTCATGAGCTGCTTGTGAAAGCTGAGGCGGCATCTACTAAGCAAGTTTAGCTCTTTCAGCTTTTGTACACGGGGAAGAAACCGAAATCTCTTCTGGTTAATCGCAAGTGGAGGTTTGAACGACCGTGGAGGAATGATCTTCACCATTCCATATCTCATTCCTAACGCCGCCACCCTTCTACTTGAAAGATACTTTATAGGGTCTTCGAACTCCGTTGTTGAAGGGCGCAACGAAGGCACCAGAGATATCATACACTGCTTTCTGTTTCTAGAGGCTCGATCGGGCGACATCTCGTCTCGTATCTTCTTTGTTATTCGTGATTTCGATCGTCTTCTTTGGTTCGAAGATCTTTTCCTTGGTGAAACGTTGATGGTCCGTCCTTTTGTCTTCATTCCTCTGGCTTGAGAGACGTCGCCGCGCTAAAAAAAGCTATATGTCAACTTTGCTAATCACATTTCTGTTTCGGGAAATCAAGCGTCTACCCCGGACTTTCTTTTGCATTTGTATTTTATCATTTTCTCTCTCTTGAACTACCTAATCAGAGAAGGCGGTATCGAGGTGGTGTTTTAGTGGGATGCAATACTCCACAGGATGCTATTTGTAGTATACTGTCAGCAGTTTTGGGTTATCAGGTATAAATCTCATCGCGCTTTGTTGCTTGGTCTGGTTATCTGTTCCATCTCCTTATCATTTTGGAAATTTAGTAATAAAGATCGGAAAGAGAACTGAATATGGGAATATTGGACTGTAGAAATACAATGAAGCAGACGATTTAAAATCTTCATATATACGTCTCTCTTGAGTCTTGAATGGATTTGAACTTTATAACGATATAACAAATGGTTGGTGTTCTACCGGTACGGCGAAGATGATATAGATCTATGAAAAGTTTTCTTCCACAACATTATTTACTAAAAGAAAGGACAAAAACTCGTCTTCAAATTCTTCTACAGGAAATTTCACGCCGAGTCTCCGCAAGTTCTCCACTAAATAAAACTCGCAACGTCTTCAATGAAGTTTGAAAGCATTGGCTAATTTCTTTTATTAAAGGTTCACAGATTAAGCATGAAAAAGTCAAGTTTACAGGTGCTGTAAGCTGTAATAGGGTAATTAGAAGAACCAAGGCCAATTTAAGAAATCAGACTATATGATCACAGTGCTCCCAACTCGTTAGGGAGACTCATGACCTCGCCATTCAAAACAAACACGTCGCTTTCAGACCTCTTTTCATTCGGACTCTCTCGACTCAGAGCACTCGCATTATCGCCCTTTTCCGATTTTAAGTTGAAATACGACCGCTCCTTGTACTCTGGAAAGTCCATAAAAGTGGGTGTCAAGCCCATAATTTCTACAGACTTCACGCTAGCGTCATCGATTTGTGAGAGTCTTTGGTGTTGCTGTGGCTGTTGCAGACGTCGTTGTGGACGATTTTGGTGTTGAAGATCCCTTTCAAAGGTGCCAAATAAGGTAGCCATAGCATCATCAGTACGTTTGCTAGCTGATTTGTGAATCATATCGTCATAGTGATGGTAGTTTGTGTTACCATTTGTGAGCAATGAATCCACGCTATCTGAAAGAGCCGCGTGTGAGTCTATTGATGAGGATGACGACAAAATGGAGTCCGGATGCTGAAGATGTTTGGATATTGAGTTATTTGAAAGAGACGATGCGTTGTTTGAAGATGCTAAGGGGAAGTAGGGGAAGAAATCGTTGATTCCCTCAATAGGTGACTGGTCTGGATTTGCAGTACTATTAGACTCGGGTGAGAGCGACGACGAGCTTGACCTCTTGAAGTCTGTAGATAGTATATCGTTGATCTCTTGTTTGCTATCAAGCTGATGATGTTGCTGGTGCTGTGGTGGTTTGTGTTGCTGCTGTCGTAGCTGGTTTTGAGGCTGTTCGTGTATGTTATTTGACTCTGCAAACAAGTCTAAAAGTCCACGGCCGGGCTCAAATGGCAGGGGGACGTCTCTAAAGAAGCCTTCGGGTAGTTTATCATTCACGTAGCCAACACCACCAGAGTTTAGCGGTATGTATTCGTTGATGGGCACCGAAACTTCGCCAACCCTTGTTCTTGTCGTATTGGTAGCAGGTTTTGCAGCAGCAAGGGGGTCCATGCCAATCTGTCTCACCTTGGCATCGTGAGTCCCGTGGGAATCATGATGTGGATCCCTAATATGTTGGGACAGATCGTCCACGTTCACCTTCGAGTCGCCTTGCTTGCGTTTTCCGTGGCACGAGCATGGCTTGCCTGTTTCACAACCACAGTGTTTGTTCACCGAGGAACCCGAGTGGCCCTTCTTTTGGCGACCACATGTACACGCCCCCGAAGAGTGTGAGTTTTTGGTCTTGCGCATATCTTTACAGTGCTTGCACTGGGAGGAGGGTCTTCCCTTTGGCTTGATCATCATGAGCGGCTGGTCAGTGTGGTTACATGTGGTAACACGGTGACCTCGGATACACCGCTCACACGCGTACTTGATTCCACCTATGAGCACCATCCTCTAGTACAGTGTCTCTGTGGGGTTCACGTGTGTTTCTTGGTTTCGTCAGTGCACTTCTTGGCCAACTTGTGTTGGGGCTGTAACGCTGTGGAGAGAGGTGGAGGTTCTAAACAACACGCCCTTTAACAAAAGGATCACGGTAGTTGAAGCTGTGTAATAGCAACAGTACACAGACACTCACGTCAACGATGACACCACCAACGAGAGCACCACCAACGACAAGCACTCGCAAGTCAAAGGTAGTCAAGAACGTGGAGGGCCAAGGGAACAGAACCGTAGCAAGAAAACAAGCGCGCAAAAAGACGGCGACTAAGTTCCAGGGGGATTCTACTCGGGCAAAGTGTGTTGTTGGTCGCCAGAAGTATTCCTCAAAACCGTCCTGAGTCTTCTGTACACCCAGGATCTCGAGGCGTAGGCGGAAATGCGGGTTTTGGCGTAGCGGGTTGGCTCTTCTTTATACGCGCCTTTCAAAGAGTGGCAAAGGAACGGTCGTCTGGAGAATTAGTTTTCGCCAGAGTGAACGGCCCTGGGCAGAGGTTTTTTGGCTGTGGAGCGGTGGTGCGGCGAGTTCCGAGGGTGCGGCACCGCAAGCCCGCGTCCGTCCGTGTATATCCTCTGTGTATCGTTCGTAAGATTGTTCGGTGTTTGTGGGTGTGTTGGTGGATTCTTGCGTTGGTGAGGCTTCGAGACTGTTCTGTTCAACGGCTAGGGTGGGGCTCAATGCACTGGCTACGTTTTTTGGGAGTGTTTTACGGCCCTGTTTAGTCTATGTTGGTGTAGTTTTGTGTAATCCTGTTGTGTGCTTTTGTTCTATGGCTTCTAGATCCCCCGGTTTGGTTGTTCCTGGTTCTAAAGTTTAGTATTTGGCACTGTAGCCTGGGTTGTGGTTTGTTCGAAAGTTTAGATTGGCTCACTGGGCCCAAGTTGAGTTTTAGACTGGCCTATTCCCTGGTTCAGTGCTTGGGTAATGCGTTTCGGTGCCTTGTATCACTACTAGTGTTTTATTCACCATTGGTGTTTCTGTCCCATTGCTAGAATCCAGTCTGTAATTACTTTGTCTTCACTTCGTCTTCCCTTGCTCTTCGTCTTCGTCGTCCTCTTTGCCTACTGTATCTGCATTTGTATCTTCTACATCTTTCCGCTTTTAGCCTACCGTCGTCGCCATATCTGGCATTCCCTTCATCTCCACTGCTCGCTCGCTCTTCCCTTTTGCACCTTCTACTCTTCTCCTATTTTTTTTTACATTTCTACATCTGCTTTATCTGTGTTTTTGCTGTTTTCACTTTAAATCTAGATTCCTGTTCTACGGTTCTCCCTTTCTCTCACTCGACCATCCTCTACTCTACCACACTTTGTTTCTCTGCTCGAGTGCCTTTCACCCGGCATACCCTCGGGTGCCATTGAACCTTCTACTCTACACTTAGCATCGAAGTAACTAGAACGAGCCCTCAATACTACATTGCTCTATATGATGCGCATCCTTTTGCGTTTGTTGGAACGACGTTTGCGTGTAAATGTACTTCTGTTCCGGTTTTTCCATTAGTCCAGTACCCAGATCGATCATGTCACACATTTTACACAGTCCACCAGTATAGCGGGGGCTAACAATCACAAGCAACACCCAGCCCCACACATCGAGTACCCATAGAATTGACTCCTGTTCCATGCAACGATCGACATTGGTTGCGATCTAGGCCCTGTGTGTGCGGCTGGGTGTTGCTGGTTATACGACAGATCTTGCTGGTGAATGTCCAGGTGTATAGTGATGGTGTACGGGTGGTGCCCTGTTCCGGGATCAGTGGTACCGACTCTTTAAGTATGGAATAGTCTACGTAATGCTTTGTATACGTGGCATATATTGTGTATGTTGTATATGTGTACGTGTTGGGATTCTCATACGTTGTATGTACACTTGCGCGTACATTTTTACTTCTGTCCGTCTGTAGAAATTTTACAAAACACTATTCAACAAGCATCATAGAGAAGAAGTAAAGCAACAGAAAGATCAAAGTGTAAAGCGTAAAGTTTTTTTTTGTTTATGCATTGTTCCTATTTTAGAAATTCTGGTCTACAAGTTCCTTAGCCAACTTCCAGTCATGCTTCTCAGCATAGTCTAGAATGATCACACCGTTACCCTTACCAAATGCCTCGTCAATTTTGTTCTCAGTCAAGCCGTCCGCAATCTTGGATGGCCAGCAGTTTGGATCAAAAAAGTTTGACCCAGAGCAAAAGTTCACAAACAGCTTAGCCTCGTTTGGGTTTGTGCTGTTGTGCTGCATCGCAGACTGTGACAACTGTTTGATGTAATCAGCCTTCTTGGTAATGTCGTCAACTGACGAAATCTCACAGAAGTCCTGTACTTGCAACATGCCACGGTCGTCATGGGTGCAGTTGTAGGTCCACCACGAAGCGTTGATGCCAAATTCGTCGTTTCTTTGCTCGTTCTTGACACCAAATCTGCGGAATAAAACAGCCTTACCACGAGCATCGCCAAGTCTTGGAATGTCTGTGCTTAGATACCACTTATCCTTATTTGGATTCACGTAGCTGTCCCAAATAAGGTTCCCGAACTCGTCATTATCGTTGTCCCAAGTACCATTTCCTTCCTGCTTGATACTGACAAAGACAACTTCTGAGTTATGCTCGTTCAAAAAGTCGTACACGTCTTTGAGAACATCCTTCAGGTAGACATTTCCAAGGAGTTTGACTGGAAATTTACCGTGGATCACCACGAGGTCCTTCTGGTCCTTTTCCTCGGTCTTCAGAATGTTCTTGGAGGTTCTAATGTCCAGGAATCTCACACCGTGTTTCAATTGCTCTGAGATGGAGGCATCTTGGCACTGGACTGATGGTAGTGCCGTGTGTGAAGCAGCAGAGTTGTGTGTACCTGGGATTGAAAGCGATGAGAAACGTACGTCGTCACCCAGCTGGCCCATCCAGGAGTCGTAGTTAACCATTGTGGATGAAAAGGAAGATGTAATTTGTGTAGCAGGTGTAACTGTGAGCAATTGTCAGTAGCTTGTAGCTAATTGTGAGTAGCTGGTGAGTAGCTGGGGTTATAACTGATGGTTTATACCTACTATATGGTAACTCGCGTGTTACTTGGAGCTTTTACTGGTGCGTTACTTCTGTAATGTGTCCAATGTCTCCAATGTCTCCAATGTGAACTACACGGAAGAACAGTCAGAGTGTCACTGCAAGGTTGAGGGAGAGGTTTTGTGCTCGCCTGATCGTCTTGTTTAACCTACTAGCTTAATCAGCTTGTTCAATTGCTTATAATAGGCTAGCTCTGTCTTCTTCAATGCTTGACGTTGGGTAATGAAACAACAGGTGAAACTCGCAATCTAGCAGGTGTATGTTGCCCCGACAACTTACACCAAGAGTCCTTACGCCATTCTGGGAAGATCGCCGGATAATCCACAGTGCCTCCCCACGTGATGTCTTCATGGGCTCGATGCTGTGCAGCCAATTGGCTACACGTCACTGCTAGATACTGCTGGGTTGTAACAGCCCTTTAAGGCTCTGAAACATGTTTCTCCTCTGATGCCCGATCCGCAATGGTACCTGGCAGGAGAACAAGCCGATGGGCTAAGCCCGGCCAGGGCTCTGCAACGCACCGGTGAGTATGGGGTAACGGGGGAAAGCTGGGGTAGACATAGTGGACAACATAGTCGTATGTGGCCATGCTAATGGCACTCAATGGGCATATAGTCGGTAACAGAGGTGAACTCCAGTGCTGTGGGTTTTAACCCACCGCCTTGGCATGTGCTTTGTGATCTTTAGTAGTGCATAACCATGAACTCCGGTCTTGGTGGTCGCCATGAGGCCAGGCCCGTGGTTCCCCACTGTTTCTCCTCAAGCTGTACATCTACATCTACATCTACATCTACATATCACACATATCACACATATCACACATATCACACATATCACACATATCACACATCACATATATCCTTCTTTCTTCTCTATGCGTTGTGAATCTTCTTCTGTCTTCTTGCTATGCTTCCTGTGCTTACTACATTGCGCGTACGCTCAACCTCATCCCACCTACATCCAGTCCCATGCTAGTCCCCTGTTAGACCCTAGGCACTATGTGCCCGCCCTCTAAAAGCTTGCGGTGGAGTACCGAAGTTCCCGGTTGCCGTGTACGATAAGCCGGGTTCGCACATAGCACCTTACTGTATTGTGCGGTAGTATGTTTAGACGGTACACACCAGAACACGGGGTGAGACTACGGGGAGTCTATTGGGGAGCGTATTGGGGAAGGGCCTCTAGGTGGAGTTGTGTTGAGAGAGTTGCGCACTTGTGGAAACGTACGGGCACAGCATAGCATTGGCTGTCTCTAGGCTTCTTCTCCCTCTAAACTTCTTTCTCTAGACTTCTCCTACTAGACTGATTCCCTAGACGGCACTCCCAGACGGTTATCTAGGGCACTATGCTTTACTATACCACGCTATTACGACGGGTGTGCTTGGGGTGTCAAACTCCGCGAGCCGAAACACGCACAGAGACCCTTTCCAGACCCTCCAGCATCCTTCCAGGTCCTGCCACGGCCCTCAACTACCGCTCGACAGCCAACTCAGGTCAACTCCGAGACCTGAAATGATAAAAAGGACCGTGCCAAGGGCCTGGCGCCGCAGAAACGAGGCACACGGATTGGGATAACGGCAGCTGCCAATACGCGCAATAAATCCCATAATAAATCCCACATAAAGTAAATATTAATAGCAATAATGGTAGCAATAATAATAGTCATTGGTACTCACAAAGTACTCAGCAACACCAAAAAAAGAAAAGCACACCCCCACCCAAAAATGTTCCACCCCGGCACCACGGACTCGAGGTGCGGAGTGAAGACCGAGAGAACAAGCCTAGGAGGTCAGGCCGGTACTCGGCCTGACTCCATTGCGCTTGGTTCCATAGTATGCGTTCTTTTCTTTTTTTCCGGGTGTTTATTATTGTGGTCTCTTATTCCGGTCTGATCACTGTTCTTGCAATATACTCAATGCTTGTATAGCGTGTTTGTCTAGTATGCTTATTGTGTTTAGTGCTTAGTCTCCTAGTCTATGTTACTTTCTTAGTCTCTTAGTGCCTAGTCTCTGTTTATAGGTTACGCGCTGGCACAGAAACTAGGCAACGAGCTAGGCGATTCGGCCGTTACCAACACCACTGCTTAAGGCAGAAGGCCACGCGGGAGGGGACGGGTAGTACGGAAATCGACGTGCTTGTGTACGGGGTGCAATTGAATTAATGGTGCTGGAGGGAATTTAGGGGCTTGAGGGGGCTCTGGAACCGCTTAGTGTGCGGGGTGGTGTTGCATGTGCGGTGGTTGAGCGTCTTCCAATATGTATACGTTCGTGTATGGATCTATGTAGATTTTGTATATATATAAAGGGGTGAGTTCTCATGCTTTATTGCCCTATGTTCTCTTCCCCTAGGACAAGTGTATTCCCGTGTGTGTGTCGTTTACTCACCCCAATTGCACGTCTAAGACACTACAACTACAGCAACAACTCATTGCTCAAGCTCATCACACCACGCTTAAGGTATATATACAAATTCAGCCTTTCCATCCCTTCCCCTGTTGAATACGATGCTCAGATCTTCGTTTTCATCGTTCATCCCACGCCGCACGTCGCTACTAAGTCCATTGATGGTTAGAACTCTCGCTACAGTCTCAATCCCGACTACTCAGAAGGGTATTGTTGTGAACTCGTATGGTGCACCACTCGAGTACAAGGAAATTCCTGTTCCAACTCCGGGACCAAATGATATCCTCGTGAACATCAAGTACTCCGGTGTGTGTAACTCGGACTACCACTTGTGGAGAAACGACTGGATTGTTGAGGCGCCATTGCCATTTGTGCCAGGTCATGAAGGTGCCGGTGTCGTTGTAGCCAAGGGTGAAAACGTTACCAACTTTGAAATTGGTGATCTTGCTGGTGTCAAATGGATCAACTCCACTTGCCAGAGTTGTGAGTACTGTGAAAGTGGCTGGGAAAACGTCTGTGCGGAACAGACGAACTCGGGCCTCTCACGTCCTGGTACGTTCCAACAGTATGCTCTTGCCGATGCTACCCAGGCAGCACACCTTCCAAAAGGTGTTGACTTGGCCAGTATTGCGCCACTTCTGTGTGCTGGTCTCACAGTTTACAAAGGCTTGAAAGAGGCGGAAATTAAGGCTGGTGAGTGGATTGCAATTGTCGGTGCTGGTGGTGGTCTTGGTTCGCTCGCTGTGCAGTATGCTAAGGCACTCGGGTACAAGATTGTGGGCATTGACTCGTCCAAGAAGAAACAGTTCATGGTTGAGAAGGGGGTTACAAAGCCTGTGTGCTTTGACGAGGTTGAGAGCGTTCCAGAGGCGGTTTTAGAAGCGACTAATGGCGGTGCCCATGCTGTTTTGAACGTCGCCAGCAGTGCCAAAACGTATGATGAAGCAATTCAGTACCTCAGACCTACAGGAACTCTTGTTGTAGTTGGTCTTCCAAAGGGAGACCCAAAGTTGCAGTCTCCTATTCTGACACATGCGTTGAAGGCTCTACGTATCAAGGGATCGATTGTGGGAAACAGAAAGGACACGAGAGAGGCCCTGGAGTTCTTTGCTGACGGCAAGATTGATTCTCCAGTGAAGGTTGTGGGAATGAGTGAGATTAACAAGGTGTTTGATCTGATGGGAAAGGGTGAGATTCTCGGTCGTTACGTTCTTGACACTAGTAAGTGAACGATTCCGGGAGAATCAAAATGTAAATGGTAGCTACTGTGTAAGGGTGTTTATAGTACGTTTAAAGCTGTGGTCTATGAAGTGCTTTGGGTATGGTATTCTTGCTGTTTTACCCTGCTTTTATCCTTCACGTTTCTACGGTGTATGAATTACTCTTTTTGTATATGTCTCAATTTAACTACGAGGATACGCTTTCCTTTATTGTAGGTTTATTGTGTGGCGTGGTGTGTGTTGTTGCGTGGTGTTTGTGATGTCATGCTTGCCTTGAGGTGCGGTTTTTAGGGAGTGCACAATTGTTGAGGAGCGCCCGGTGTTCGAATCGCTGAAGTTTTAACGTTGTATGAAGTGTGAGACTTCTATTCTTCCAGATATGGTTCGTGTTCCTGCTATGGTCTCTGTGGTATTTTCTGCGGTATTTTTATTTGAATTGAGGATTGTTTTGGGGTGTTACTCACCTCATGTCTCCTCTAGGGTGCAGTTAATGGTTATGCTATTGACATATGCCGCCTTTCAACACATTGTCTGTAGCATTTCTCATAACATTCCTACTATATTATTTATTTGCTTGTAGAATATCTAGTAGTGTTGCTAGTAGTATTTCTCGTAGTATTGCTGTAACGTCCGAAGAGTCGTTAGCCATGTGGTATCTTCTTCTGATGGTCGTCGTACTGTGCGTTATGCTGCTATTGTTGATCCAGCAAGCGGGGCACTGGCACTGCTCCACACAGATTGAACCTCAACCACGAAGAAAGTCCAATGGATAATGGATAATGGATAATGGATGTTGGATAAATGATAAGCCGAACAATGGTTTCAGAGCACAATGCAGAGGCCGAGTGCATGGTACCGGCATTGGCGTAGCACGATCTCCCTTAGCATTGTATTGTATCTACTACGTTATCAATCTTCGCTTATCGCTCATCACCCAACCTCCACATCACTACTAGGCCGTTACTGCTACTGCTACTCTACACCACCATTACTATATCATACTGGCAGTATCATACTAGCAGTGCAATGCTCTGCGAGTACTGCCACCACGCTTATCGTCTCCAATCACTCCATTGACAGACACAACGGCTCGTGACGATGGCATACGCACACGACAGCCAGTGAGGACGCCGGTACGACCGATCCCTGGCAGGGGCATTACCCTCGCCACACCCATGCACCAACAATCCCTACCCTTCGCTCATGCTCTTAGTGTTACCTTAGCGTTACTTAGTATTACCTTAGGATTACCTTAAGATTACCTTACTATTGCTATTACTCTTGTGTTCGCTATTATTCTCCCCTTAGTATTATTATCACCTTTACCCTTACCCTTACCCGTACCCTTACTATTACCCTTACTGCACCACTCTTGAACTCCCCGTCCATTAATGCTACCGCGTCGGCCCTCCACACCCGGTGGGACTGCTAGGCTTTGTGGTCACTCGTGTGGCCCCTACTCCCGGTTACGAGCGCTTGTCCTCCGGGTCACCCGGTCCGCGCACGCCATGGCGCCCGATCAGCCAATCACACAGCGAGGAATCGCGCTGCTTACGCGTAATGCCCCGGGGTTTTCGTCCCCGGGTGCTGCGCGGACCGTTTGCGCGTGCCCGTTACGGGGCCGATGACCCGGCGACGGTCTTTATAAAGCCAGTTCCCCGGTACAATCAGCGTTGAACACTTCGGTAGGGTTCTATTGAGACCTCTTGAGCACTTATTGTTCTCACCTACGTCTATATTTACCTCATATATTGGATTCAAGTTCCAGGTCATTAATCCAGCTGCAACTTCCATTGGTGCTTCGCTCTTGTTGCTCCCGATTTTACCCCAGTGATTATCTCTCTCCTCCGCCACTAAGAGCTTGCCGACAAGTCGCTGAGTGCGTATCTTCTTTTCTAGAGCCTCCATCGGACTTTACGAACCCATTCTTGTGGACTTCTGAGTATATACGTCATACTCACTTGCCTTCTACTCTTGTCCCTTGTGCATAGTCGTATCCTCTATACCATCCTTTAGAGACTCATCAACGATGCTCTCTCTCAGAAGAATGGTACCAGCGCTCATGCGCACCCCTGCCTCTATCAGATGTCTCGCCACAACTGCAGAGAAACCACCAATGATGAAGACTTTCAAGATCTACAGATGGTCGCCTGACCAGCCTCAGGAGAAACCTAAGCTCCAGGAGTACCACATCAACCTTAACGACTGTGGTCCGATGGTGCTGGATGCGCTCATCAAGATCAAGAACGAGCAGGACTCAACACTCACTTTCAGAAGATCGTGTCGTGAAGGTATTTGCGGCTCGTGTGCGATGAACATTGGTGGTAGAAACACTCTCGCTTGTCTGTGCAGAATCGACAGAAACACTGCTAAGACAACCAAGATTTACCCTCTACCTCACATGTTTGTTGTAAAGGACCTCGTACCGGACTTGACTCATTTCTACAAGCAGTATAAGTCTATCCAGCCTTTCTTGCAAAGAGAGAACCTTCCAGAAGACGGAAAGGAAAACTTACAGTCGATTGCGGACAGAAAGAAACTCGATGGCTTATACGAGTGTATTCTGTGTGCGTGCTGTTCAACCTCGTGTCCTTCGTACTGGTGGAACCAGCAGGAGTACCTTGGTCCAGCTGTGCTCATGCAGGCTTACAGATGGTTGATTGACTCTCGTGACCAGGCTGGTAAGCTTAGAAGAGAAATGCTTGAGAACTCGATGTCTATGTACAGATGCCATACCATCTTGAACTGTACTAGAACGTGTCCTAAGGGCTTGAACCCCGGAAGAGCCATCGCCGAGATTAAGAAGTCGTTGGCCTTGCAGTAAAATAATCCCTCGTTTTGCACTACAACGCCCGCACGACACTACCAATCACAACGCACACTTCATTATCAATATTCAGCATGGGCACATGCCCTCTTCCATACGAGAAGGGTCTTGCCCCCTTAAAAAAGAAGGAGTTTATATAATCTGAGGAGAGAAAGGATTTCAGCACTATACATGGTTTTATTTGCTACGGGTTGTTCTCACATTTTCACTCCACATTCTAGTGTGTGTTATGAGTCCCGTTTTCTTTCCTTTTCCGTGGCTTTCCCCTCCTTGTGCAGGGTTCTATCCTGTAACGGCAAGTATTTATGTACACATCGTATTTATCTAAGTATTTCTCTAAGTATTTATCTAAATATTTCTCTGGGAAAACAATACCGTAGATACTGTCGTTCTTTATGGGCCATTAAAGTCTCCGAGCGAGTATACCTTTTTTCCGGGGTATCGGATATAATGGAGTCAAAATATTGCGGTTGTGAACGCTAACCACGTATTCAGAAATATGTGTTTTACGGAAGCCGGCTTCAAAGCACCCCAATTTCAAGCCATATCTCGATACGGGATGGGTATATCAAAAGATGTGTTCGATAGTCAGATTGAGGGTCTCTGTAACCGCGTTTCAAGGCTCAATTGCGTTAAGAGTATACGAGTACGGCTTGAGAATGGGATGAAAGAGCTAGTTTTTTTAGTCCAGGACAATGGAGTCCGCAAGGAAGCCATGGTCAAGTGGAGCCCCAACTACCAACAGCCGGTTCTCTTCTTCAGAATATATACTCTAAGCACAGAAATTGATCCCGTTGATAATACTTGTTTAGCTGAATCGTGGACCCTATCGTATGAAACAGCACTTCTACCGAAAGATCAACACTTTACCATATCTCTCACACAAACGTCTTTGGGGAACTGGTGGTTCGTCCACCCTTGTGATGCAGCGGAACTCCTTCATAACTCGCCTGAAACCGACTATCTCACTAATTGGAGCTCTATTTACCTGCCATTAGTCGTTAAGCTGAGAGTCACCGAATTCTTCATGTCCCCGGAGCGTTAGTGCTGGAATGTACGTAGGGACTTCACTCTCCAGGCAATTCTCAAGCGTAAATACTGGCACTAAATAAAGGCATTAAAGAATCCATGAATAATGGTTGTAAATAAGCGGGCCGCGCGACGTTGCGGAAGACCGCTAACAAAGAAAAGCGCACGCTTTAATCTTCATGACACAACAACAGAAGACGTAGCGAGAACGGGATTCTGAATCAGCACACCGATTGGATTGGTTTCCACGACATTTTACAACCATTAGCTATGTCAAGTTTCAATTCGGTCAGATCACAGGCGGTTTCGCTTGAGAACCAGACGAGTGCATTGCTTTCGAAGTTCTCGTCGTTTGCCATGTCACCTTCTTCTTCTCCCACTGCAGAAGAACTAAAGCTAGAGAAACAAATTGAGGAAAAACTACACAAGCGGGATGAGCTTCTCAATAACCTCACACGGACGTCGGAAAGCGACACAACCATCTCAACGGTGAAGCTACAACAGCTGTCACGCCACAAGGAGGTTCTCCATGAGAACTGGAAGCAGTTTGGCCAGATTAGGAGCTCGATTCTCCAGGAACGCAATAAACTAAACTTGCTATTCAATGTTAAGACCGATATTGATGACCACAACCGCCGGTTCCAACAGGACGAAATGGACTATGCCGAAGAAGAACAACAGCGGGCAAATGCGCTCAATGCTGTTGCGGACGACTTGCTCAATAGGGCTTTTGAAACAAGAGAAAATCTGCTAGGGCAAGGTTCGTCTCTAAGGGATGCTGGGGTCAGAATGACAAACGCTCTGAGTGCGGTACCTGGAATCAATGTCCTAATCCAGAAAATCAATACGA
The DNA here is from genome assembly GCA_030585085.1 of Petasospora xishuangbannaensis. NCBI lineage: Eukaryota > Fungi > Ascomycota > Saccharomycetes > Phaffomycetales > Wickerhamomycetaceae > Petasospora > Petasospora xishuangbannaensis. The sequence goes on along the minus strand of JAJMBV010000030.1, from coordinate 140,560 downwards.
GAAGGAAAAGAGATGCTGTGATTTTGGCTACGTTGATTAGCGGATGCATACTACTACTCTTCTTCACGAGTTAAGCATCTGCTACCTAAGTAGGATTTGATACAAAGATTGCATTTTCACGGGTCGGGTCGACACTTGTATACAGCGGAAACGTCTTTGAAAGACATAAAGGATGAATTCCCTTTACTGAGTATCATTACTACTTCGTTTGTATGTACATTGCTAATTGTTACCCCCCCCCCCTCTCTTAAATAGATCACATGAACTGCAGTCCCACACCGTACTGGAGACCTTTTCTTAATGCATCATTCTCATGGGCTACCACTGGAAGAACTAAATTGAGCTCGAACCTCGCAACTGGGTGTTTGAACACAATACCGAAGCCACATCCAACAGAAGGCTGTAATAGTTCCTTCAAAAGTGTAGAAGTGTTCTCAGCATGGTCCCACGGTACACACGAACCGAAGTTGAGGAACGTGTGAAGCTTGAGTCCACTCTGTTTAGAGACCCAGGGGAACTTTGTAAAGAGAGAAGCCCCTCCACTGAAGAAAGCATCACCACCAAGAGCGTCAGCATGGTCGCGTGCACCGAGCCCATTGTAGAAGAAGCCTCGGACATCGTTGGGTCCTCCAAGGTAAAACCTGTCCATGAGATGGGAAGCTCCACTGAGAGAATATAGCCAGCCACCACGGAGAGAGACGTTCAAGATATCTCTTCCATCACACCAGTTTGTAGCCCACGACGTGGCGAAGGCTTGCTTTAGGAACTGGCTTGTTGAGAAAGCCGTGGAGATCTCATTACTAAGAGAAGCATGCCATCCATTGGTAGGTAGGGCCTTATCATCTCTAGAATCTTTCATCAGGTCATATGATACACTAACCTTAAAATCGTCGCCAGCATGGGCAACAACCGTGTTTGAAGCACCTTCATATGGCCGGATACTTCTCAGTACACCTTGCGCAGTGAACTCGTGTGTTAAAGAAGAATCCTCCATTTTGACAACCTTGCTTCTGAGTCCCGTCAGAACCTGTTCATGGGATCCCCAGTCGATTCTCCTGCTTGTTTGATACGCAGCAGTATCGAATCTCCATCTGGTGGAGTCTAACAGCGGCGTTGTGTATTGGGCTAGGTAGCTGGCTCTTGTTCTCGTGCCAGTGGTCGCATCCAGCACAAGAGACTCGCCTCCTCCAAATATATTTCGCCATTGTAAAGTAATGTATCCATCTCCTTCGCCATTTCCAATGTTTGTCCCTGTCTTTGCCATGAATCGTGATATTGGAGTGAGCTTGAGCTTCGGCACCACACGCAGTCGTCCAGACACTGGCGCAGCCAGCGAGTCCAGCGACATCGCAATGTCGGTCACCGCTCCTGAGCTTGCCAGTGTCTCCTTGGTCTCATCTATCCCACTAAGAAGTTGTACCACATTGCGAGCGTTGATGATCGGTTGTAGATGGGATGCAAGGAAGGAGTCTCTTAACTGTTCGGTGCCTTCGACAACAACATTTGGAATCTCAACAGCTCGTGTTGAGTTTCCCTGTAGAATCTGCGACAAATGGGTAATTCCCTGTTCATGGAGCAGCACCATTCGCTCCTGGTACAGCTGTTTAAGCGTCGATGGCTTCTCGTCCTTGAAGGTGGTGCCGACTCGGGCCACTGCCTGTTGGTATCGCCAATCGTTAGTACCTTTGCTTCCATTAACCCTTGATCCCAGGAAATTCCAAGCTTTACGTACACTCTCGTCCGAGCTCAGGTCTAACATTCCTAAGAACGGCTTTGTCACCACTCAAAACAGGTTCTTGAATGCCTGTCTCCGTACACTTCGGCGATTGATACACTGCGTTGATGAGGTCTCGGGCACAGGCCTGTGTGCGGTGTGTGGGTTAAGTGGTGTCCGGATTATATGGTGTCCGGGTGGGCCAGATATCCGAATCTGTGGTGTTGGGGTGTGTTGATCGAAGGCGGGTCTTCGGCTCGCATAGCCAGGTATACGCACAATGGCCCGTCATCGCTTTCTCCAATGGAACAGAAACAACACGGGATGTCTGATTTCGAGGCCGGAAAACCAAAACGAGTGTTGAGAGCGTGTGATACGTGCCGGTCCCGAAAGCTGAAGTGTGATGCTTCTCAGCCGTCGTGCTCCCGATGTGCCGCTAGTGGACTGCAGTGTCAGTATACGAAGACCCCGAAGAAGAAGCGGCAGACCGTGAAGAAACCCAACCTATCTTCTACGACAATCAATGACCTCGACTCGCGACTGAGCAGAATGGAGTCCCTAATATCGACACTGGTGGGGAAACTCGATCCTGTTCTTGGTGTGAACGGCTCAGGGCTAGCGCCAGGTGGCAAGCAAAACGACGACCATGATGACCACGACGACCATGATGACCACGACGACGACCATGAGAGGGACTCTGAAAGCGATAGTTACAGGTCACCCACTACAGTTTCTGCCAATGCTGATCTAAGCTCGGATCCTGTAGTGGATAACCATGACTGTCCTAAGCTGGAAGTGCAGGAGAAGTACTTTGGGTCACAGTCGACGTTCTCTGTTCTCAGTGCCAAGGGCATTGTCTGGCTTGGTAAACGCGTAGGAGACCCAACGCTTCTACAGAGGTTCCAGTCTTTGCATGCTCGTACTGCTACGATCTTCTTTTGGACACACAGACGTTGGTTCGACCCCATTGGAAAATCTGAACTGACACCATTACCGGATCGCCAGTTAGCAATGACACTCGTGGAGCACTTCTATGACGACTTCTGCTTTGGTGCATTTATTCTGAAGAAAGAAGATCTCATTGACCTTTTTGATATATATTACCATGTTATGACGAACCGCAAGAAAGTTAGGCGGCTTACAAACTCCGATTTCCTTACTATGAATGTGTGTATGGCTGTTGGATCGCAGTTCATGCTTGACTCCATCCCGACCTTGTCTGAACCACAACGCAAAGAACTTATGAATTTGAGGTTGAAGATGATGGAAAATGCAATCTACTACTACAGCAGAGTCTCGGTGGTGAGTGAAGGGTTAAGGACAGTGCAGGCACTCATGCTCTTCAACTTCTTTGCCGAGTTTGCTCGAGGTCCACCTCATAACTATATGCTAGTATCTATCATGGTGAGATATGCCCAGGAGATTGGACTCCACAGACGAGAGTCCCTGGTAGGACTTCCACCAGCAGAAGCGTTACAGAGGCGTCGTGTATGGCTACTTGTTACTATTTTTGACCGTGGATGTTGTCTGATGTCAGGAAAGCCACCTATTATCAATATTGATGATGTGTCGTCTGTGCTCCCAAACGAATTTGACGATGTACTATTTGCTGATCTACCGAAGGAAGTGGTGGCCCAGCTCAAAGATGTAGAGTTTGATGCTGTCTCTGCTGTTGATGAGCTTGAGTCCCAGACTGACGACCCAAATGCTTACATGAAAAGTCCACTATTGATGCTGACACCGTACTATCACACAATCTTTGTCAACTTTACAACCAAAGTATACAACGGTCTATTCAGTGCACATGCACTCCAGGGGAAAAGTTTACAACAAGTATTGCTAACTATTGAAGGATTCAACGAAGAGCTTGAGATGATTGTTGGCAACATTTCAAAGTGTATGAGACCTGGTATTGATATCAACAACATTAAATCGCTCCGCATGAGATACGACACTGCTACCATTCACTTTCAGTATTACCATCTATCGATGATTATTAACAGAATGGCTTTTACGCGTGCTTGGTTAAATCATGACTCCACAGATGAAGTAATGAACTCCAACAATTCGGGTATCACACCGTTACAGTTTAAGCTGATGAACAAATGCCTTGATAACGCAAGAAGCGTTATCCGTCTAGTGGAACAACTTGGGCCTTGTACGCATCAGCTATTTATCCATTATGCTGCTTTCCAATTTTTCTCATCCTTCTTCACGATCTTTACGGGACTTTTGGAGTTCCCAAAGTCTCAACACTTTAAAAGTGATATTGATTTGGTCTTCAAAGTGAGTTCTAAACTTGTATTTGACATGACACAGGTATCTTCTGCGTTTCCTGACATATGTACTTATAATGTTATTTGCTTGTGTGTGAGATTCTGCATGCGTATTGCTATCTTGAGCTACAACAACGAGAATGCCGACAAGATTGACACCAAGACTCTGGATTCCGAGTTGGAGCATTACGATAAAATTGTGGCTGATATGGCCATAGAATGTGGCCAAAAGCTGAAAAATTGTGATCCAATGTGTGTTCCACCAGGTGTAGGTAGAAGCTCCAAGGGTACATTATCTTTCTCTGAGCCGGCATTCCCGGCATATGCCGCCGGCCCAGTGAAACAAAACGAATCGCTCGCTCGCTCTCTTTGCTCATCTGCTACAAACTCTGTGTCTGGGTCACCGTCTAGTGCTAATCAAATACCAGTTTCCCAGAAGGGCAATGGGCATTCACATAAAATGTCTCCGTTCATACCAAGCAAGACCTCACCGAGAGCGGTGTTTTCACAGAACCAGGCCGATACGGAGACCCTTTTCAAGCCAGATATGATGTTTGCGTCTCCATTGGGGATGCACCAGGACTCTACTAACTCTGCTACGCCTGATGATCGGATACTGGAGATGTATGAGAGTGAGAGAAATGCTAATATCCTACAACAAGTATTTGCACTGCCTGATTTCTACTTCAACTTGAATGAGACCACTGGTGGAATGGGCGTGGATCCGAACTTGATGTTCTAGATGAGTATCCCATTTTAATAGTAATACATATGACGAGCTTAGCATATTCATGGCTAAAAAGAGTTCGGTCTATTGTAGAGGTTGAAGAGGAAAGAGCTGGATACGGTTATGAGTTTTGACGCGCGAACTTATACCGTCGATCGAGCAGTAGTTCTCGATCTATCGTCAACACCAGGTAAAGGAGATATCTGAGTAGAGTTGCTATTCTCTATTGGTATTTCGATCTGTCCATATCTCACATATAAACCTATTAAGTGTACACGATCGAGGTATACACCCGCTATTTTCTCCATATCCTGTCTACCACGATGGCACCAAAGATTCAGAAGAACAAGAAGAGCAAAGCACTTGCAAAGACAACGAAGGCTGTAATTGTGTCCAAGATCGACGTTTCAACGCTACAGAAACCACAGCCAAAGAAACCAGCCGATTTTCCACCTGATCCTAAGAACAATGGAGTGAACTACTGGCTCATCAAATCGGAGCCATACACCCGAATTGATCCCCGGTCGGGCAAAGACGTTAAGTTCCCACTGAGCTCGTTGAAAGAAGTGGAGTTCGAAGCATGGGATGGTGTTAGAAACCATGAGGCTAAGAATAACATGCTTAACATGCGTAAGGGTGATATCTGTTTCTTCTACCACTCGAATGCCCCAATTCCAGGACTCGTCGGTCTGGCAGAAGTAGCCAATGAGGCACATCCCGATGAGCTTCAGTTCGATAAGAGCAGTCACTACTACGATTCGAAGTCGCCAAGGGATAATCCACGATGGTGGTGTGTGGATGTCAAGTTCAGGAGACGACTTAGGGCGAAGATTCCATTATCAGAACTACAGGATAACCCTTTACTGTCGGAAATGTCGCTCGTGAAGCGTGGTCGGCTGAGTGTTAGTGCTGTGAGGATGGACGAGTACTATGAGATTCTCAGAATGGAAAAGGCCAAACAAATAGCTGATGATATAGACTGTGAGATTGGCCATAAGTTCATCGAGGCTTAGAAGTCTTGGTTGTTCGTCTATTCTTCTCTGTTCTGTTCTGTTCTGTTGCAGTGTCTACTCCATTCGACTATGGACCCTCATGTCCCCAGAACTTACAAACCTCATCATTTTGTCTCTATTATACACATATACACTTCATCTGGTATTCATTACACCCCTTTTTCATCACTTAACACTCCTCTACTCTCCATCATCTAGACTATCATCTCGCTCATCGACCTAAGTGTCTACCCTTTCGGCCTCTTTGCTCCAATATACATTCTTGAAGATCTGCTACCACCGTAACCAGTACCCTCTCCCTTCCTAAACATGTCTTCGCTTCTCAGTGTCTTCACTTCCAAATGTCTTGACTTCTCGGCTCCTTTAGCCTTCCCTCATATTTATCGTGTTGTCGTAGTAACAATAACCACCTCACGCGTAATGTTCGTGTCGCGTTCGTGTCGCGCCTAGTGGCGTCCGAGATGTAAACAAAGGGTCGCCTCCCTTCCATCAACACTAACAATACCCGGCATCACTACCATCGGCGCTTAGTAACATATCTGAGGCGCTAAGCAACACCTTCTAGTGGCACTCCACAAACACCAAACACCACACAGGCATACACACGCTACTGACCTTATGGGCAGAAGACTACCGAATAAGCCTACCCAGGAGCTAGGCACTGGCGCTGGGCTTCCCCTGGACAAACGTCCGCGGGCGGTAACAGACCCGGCGTCTACTCTAGCAAAGCCCTTTAAGGTACCCTTTAAGACTAGATCGAGTGCAATGACTACGACGGGGAAAGCAGTTCGTTCCGCTAGACTTAAAGGTCCCACATCTTACGCTCTGATGGACCTAGAGGACGATAACAAGGAGAACGAAGTTGTGGACATCGATGGGAAAGTCATCACAAAGAGGAAGAACGCCCTCAAACGTGTCTCTGAGGAAAATAGTGCTGTTGAGAACAAACTGAGGCGGTCGTTCATGATACCGCTTGCGGTGCGTTCTGGGAATGCCCATTCGAGCGTTCCACCGCCGCTGGGCACAAAGAGAAAGCCGATCCTCGTACCGAGACCGCTTCATGATCCTTCTGACGAGACTGCGATTGTTCTTTATGACCCTTCGGTTGAGAAAATCATCAGCGATGATGACTTGGAAGCACTGGATAAGGCGATTGCTGAAGCCAAAGCGCGTGATGAGGGGAAGACCATCGAGCAACCCGTGGAGGAGTGTGGACTACCATCTTCCGTACTATCTACTAAGAGACGGAACGTACACAAATCGTTGAATGAGATCCTTGGAATCTCTAAAGATCCGAATGAAGCCGAGAAGAAGTTTGCTGATGTTCCTGTCGTAATAGATCCTCGGTTGTCCAAGATTCTCCGGCCCCACCAGGTTGAAGGTGTAAAGTTCTTGTACCGTTGTGTTTCGGGGTTGATTGATCCTCGAGCTAAGGGGTGTATCATGGCAGACGAGATGGGACTTGGGAAAACATTACAGTGTATTGCACTGCTATGGACACTCCTGAAACAGGGCCCAAGGGGAAGGAAGTCCATTGATAAAGCGATAGTTGTATGTCCTTCATCCTTGGTGAGAAACTGGGCGAACGAGTTGGTCAAGTGGTTAGGCGAAGGTGCTGTTACGCCATTGGCTCTTGATGGTAAGTCGACCAAACCAAACGAGTTGATCTCGTCGTTACAACAGTGGTCTTTGGCCAAGGGAAGAAATGTTGTGAGACCTGTTTTGATCGTTTCTTACGAGACACTAAGAAGAAATGTTGAACACTTAAAGGGCTGTGAAGTTGGCTTATTGCTTGCCGATGAAGGCCACAGATTAAAGAACGGTGACTCTTTGACATTTACAGCTTTGGACTCTTTAAATTGTAAAAGACGTGTCATTCTCTCAGGTACACCAATTCAGAACGACTTGTCTGAATACTTTGCATTGTTGAACTTCGCTAACCCTGGTCTTCTTGGCTCAAGAAACGAATTCAGGAAGAATTTTGAGCTTCCAATCTTGAAAGGGCGTGATGCAGACGCAACAGAGAAAGAGGTCGAAGATGGACAAGCCAAACTCCAACAGTTATCCAATATTGTTTCAAAGTTCATTATCAGAAGAACAAACGATATCTTGTCTAAGTATCTTCCATGCAAATACGAGCATGTCATATTTGTTAACTTATCCGATATGCAACGCAAACTCTACGAGCACTTTATTACTAGTCCGGATATCAAAAAGCTTCTCAGAGGCGTTGGGTCGCAACCATTAAAAGCCATTGGCCTCTTAAAGAAGTTGTGTAACCATCCTGATCTTTTGAACTTGGATGAAGAATTCGAAGGAAGTGGGCATTTGATCCCTGATGACTACGTGAATTCGATTACTGGTAGTGGTAGAAACCGTGAAGTGCAGACATGGTATTCTGGTAAGTTTTCGATTTTGGAAAGATTCTTGGCCAAGATCAGAAATGAATCCGATGACAAGATAGTGTTGATTTCGAACTATACGCAGACTTTGGATTTGATTGAAAAAATGTGCAGAAACAACAAATATGGTAGTTTGAGATTGGATGGTACTATGAACATTAATAAGCGCCAAAAGCTAGTCGACCGGTTCAATGATCCTGAGAGTCCCGAATTCATTTTCCTCTTGAGTTCCAAAGCTGGTGGTTGTGGTATCAACTTGATTGGTGCCAATAGATTGATCTTGATCGATCCGGATTGGAACCCAGCATCTGACCAACAGGCTCTTGCCCGTGTTTGGAGAGATGGTCAAAAGAAAGATTGTTTTATATACAGATTTATCACCACCGGCTCAATTGAAGAAAAGATTTTCCAAAGACAATCTATGAAGCTTTCACTTTCGTCTTGTGTCGTTGATGAGAAAGAAGATGTTGAGCGTTTGTTCTCTACAGATAATCTGCGTCAACTGTTTGAGTTCAACACAACTACGATATGTGATACCCACGAAACATTCCATTGCAAGAGATGTCGCGAGTCCGATGGAAAGCAGAATATGCGTGCCGACGTTATGTTATACGGTGATGCTACAACTTGGAACCATGTTAATCATGACGAGTTGAAGCGTACTAATGACCACTTGCTGAAGAACGAGGCCGAGTTCAATGATATTTCTTATGTGTTCCAGTACATTTCCCATGTTTAATGACGTAAATAATGAAGATTTTTTTATATATGTTCACATTATGATCTAAGCAATGCAAGGAGCTAGAACTTGGAGGTGGTTGGAGGTGGTTGGAGTTGCACCGGAGCAGAATTTAATTAAAGGAGTCACTCACTTATGGCTCTCAATCCAATGTGTATGCTCCCCACATACTGCAGGCACAATGATCTTCTCAATTTCCACACTCTTGGTCTCTTCTTCTTTCAATCTGTACCATATCTCTTTCTCCTTCGAAACAAATATCACTTCCCTCTTTCTCGTCTGAAGTAAATTGCCAATGACAAGCTGATGGTTGTATCTCTCCAAGCTCTGTTTGGCTTTCTTGATCAAGATCCTCTCGTCCGTTTCCAACTTGAAACTAGTAATCATAGCACCAGGAGCCCAGCTGTCCACCAACCGGCGAAGGAACTTTGGAACAGGGTCCAAGTTGACTACAAGCTTGCCTCCTTCAACGTGTTCTTGTGCTTGGATCTTGTGCTCTGGCATACGTGAGACAGGGAGGAAGAAATCACTAACAGCAGCAGCGAGGTAGAACAAGGCATTTGTACCAATCGCATCCATCTCACATGCAAGAGATCTCAAGGAAAAGAGATATTGGTTGACCGTAGTGAAAGGGAGAAGTAGCAGTTTCCTATTATCTTTGGCAGCATTATATTTCTTCCAAAGTTCGTGCATTTCATCCCTGTACTCTTTCTTGATGACAAGCTCTTCCGTCTGTGCGTCTTCAGACATGTAGTCTAAGAAACAATTGGTAGTATGGGAGTAGTGCCGTGAATATGGCAGAAGGGAGAACTCTCTGTGTAGAAACAGAACAGCATACCCTTCTTCAAGAAAGTACTCTGCACTTGTAGCACCACGAGTACCCGCAGAGAAGTTGTCAATGAATCTAACAGTGTTATTTTCTAGCGGTACAGTAGTTCCTCCAGAAGTTACAAGTACCACACGGTGGTTCTTCTCCTTATGATACCCTATGAAACTGCGCGCCTCCTTAATAAGCTCATCGAGATACTCTGGTGGCTCGTTGGTACTAAAGTAGTGATTCTCGTCATCGGTGCCAGCAGGAGGATAGTTTGGCACAGAACGGTCAATCGCTTTCAGTGGTGGTGGCTGCGATGTATGAATGTGTGGATGTGGTATCATATTGTTGGGTTCACGCTCTTTTTTCCCGTCAATGCCTATGGCCTCATAGCAGTGTCTGTGTGTCCTAGTCGTATAAAGAAAGAGTCCATGGATCGCGTCTCTACGATAATGCGTCATGGTGTTCGGGTGTTGTTATGACTACCCAACATTTGAGTGAGGACCAACCGAAACTGTCGCTGACTACATAGGATTCGCCTTTAAGTGGCTGTCTTTACTGTGGAAAGTAGTGACAGCGGAAACTAGATGCTGTGTGGTAAAATTTGTAGCTTAGATGGGCTCATTAGGTCGAGAATTGGCCAAACGGTCTTAGGATCGACCACATATGCGGGTGTACTTACATCTCTATCTGCCAAAGAAAAAAAAACAATGGCTTTTTTCTCATATAGTGAAAGTGTGGAATAGCCGGGCCAATGATGAGAAATAGAAATTGCAATTAGCTGTGTGGTCATCTTCGTTTTTCGTTTCTTAGGCTTTTTGATAGGCCGTCGCTTACGTCGATCGATGCTGTGGCAAATGGTGACAGGGTATGGAGGAAGATAGACGGAAGTAGTTACGATGCGGTGTATAACAGTCCGTGTGTTTATTAGATAGTATTTCTAATCTTCAGAGTGTTTCTAAGTGTTTGGGGCTTTTAGCAACTATGGCACATACGCGATTGTGCTCCGTCCAGATGTCTTGATATCCGCTATATAGCAATATCTAAAGGATACTGCCCCATTGCCATAGCGATAAGACAGTTGAACCTATATGCATAAGCAACTTGTTCTATGTATTGAGATTCTATTGTTCCTTTGGCTCGATAAGCACTTACTGTCACTGTAATCGGTATTTCTAGATCGTGTGGTGTGATTTGGTTCTCCATTATCTTAAAGATGTGTTTCTGTTCGTATGCCTGGACTGTCCGCACAACTTCCACAAACACCCTGGCATCTATTGTAAAAATAGCCATACATTTGATAAGACCGAGTGGGCGACATGAGAAGTCATATTCTTGTAGGTCGTGTCATTTTAGAATACGGGTGATGCTGTGTAGTCTAATCTATGAGCCAGATACCAGTACTATTAAGACACCCCGTTAAAGCGATCACCACTCTATGTACCGCAAAAAAAGTGGAAACTCGAATTTTCTTCTACACTGGAACTCATAGTCCTTTTTTATGCTTTTTGCTTTCTTTTCTTTCTACCATGCTAGTTGTAAAGGGTCTTTGAGTATGGCATCTGCTTAAAGAAACCAAGTAGTGAAGGAAGAGAACGGTTCGATTTCGGAGCTAGTACGTCCGATAAGCCAGTAATCTGGCCTAGAAGCTATCTTGGTTACAGCTATCCAGCCAATGATATTGCAGAATGCTCTATCTGGTCTCCTGGTGAAACTTTTGTGTACATTCCCTTGGTGGTTTTGTGACACATAGAAGCGGCTCGGGGATGCCGATTTCTGGCTTTAGAACAGATCTCAACATTTCCAAAAAAAGAAATCCAAGCTGTCCATATTTATCAGTATCTAACTCTCTTTCCGAATCAGCCAATGAAGAATCAGAATGTCCTTTTCCTTTCCCAACATGGAAGAAGAGGAGAATGGAGCCCTGACAGTAAAACGCGGCCAGAGTCAGAGCGGTGTGGGCGGAGTTCGCAAAACGCGGTGACTCGTCCTCGTACGTCTGACCCGGGTTCCTTGACACAAGACCTGAGGGGCTAAAGGAACTGAAGGCGAAAGCCTCTGTTCCCTGGATAAGGCTCCAAGGGTTTCAGAAGAGTCTCCTCTTAACAAACAGAGTCAATGTGCGCAGACCCAGTCAGAAAAGAGCGCAAACAAACCGTGCGGCCTTGTCGGGTGTGTGTTGTATAAAAGGTATGTGCTCTCTCTTTATGTAGCCTGTGTCTATATATGTACAAATAATTTGATTCTCAGAGGTCTATCGATTATCCCTAATATCTATACGATCATCAAATGCCATCTATAACGTACGCGGGTTCGAAAAGATCGCCTTACATTCGCTCGCCTCTTGTTCATTCATCGCGGCTCTCACGCCGTGCACCATGTAAGGTACTTCTTAAACAAGAATCTGTCCAGCCATCGGGATCTTACAAGCTTAGAGGGCTTTCCAACCATATCAGTATTCACCTTCAACGGATCGAGAACACCCCCGAGCTTAGAAACAAAAAGGTTCTTGTTGTTGCGGCTTCTGGCGGTAACGCTGGTAATGCTGTCTCATACGCTGCGTCGTTCTACGGCCTTGAGTCCATTATTGTAGTGCCGTCGGTTACTAACGAGAACATGCGGTCCAAGATCGAAGATAATGGATCGACCATCATTGTTGGAGGTTCAAACATTGGTGAGGCCGATGAGTATCTACGCCAAGCTGTTATTCCACAACTCTCTGATGAGATTGAACCAATCTACTGCCATCCTTATAATTCCCCAGAGGTATGGGAAGGCCATTCTACAATTATCGATGAGGTTGTCTCTGACCTGAAAACAGCTGGTGTTCTACAACGCTTGAAATGTGTTGTGTGCTCCATTGGTGGTGGTGGTTTATACAACGGTGTAGTTTCTGGATTGGAACGGCACAGGCTGCAATCTGTCCCAGTGCTCACTTTGGAAACGGATTCATGTCCTACATTCCAGGCAGCTATCGATGCTAAGAAACCAGTTGTGCTAAAGAGCTTCAAGTCGATCGCTACGAGTTTAGCGTGTCCTTATGTTACAGAAAAGTGCTTGGAAAACTACAACAATCACAAAACCAAAAACGTTCTTGTATCTGATGCCCAGGCCGCAGGCGTGTGTCTAGAGTTTGCTAGAGATTTCAATATCATCGTCGAGCCCGCCTGTGGAGTTGCTCTTGCCGCTGTCTACAACAACATCTTGGAACAGAATGCTGACTTCTTTGGTGGGTTCGATAGAGAAGATATTGTAGTGATTGTCGTTTGTGGAGGTTCGGCTACAACTCTCGAGGACCTCGCAACGTACAAAAAGGCGTACGGATTTTGACGATGACCGTGGGTCACACTCAATAAGAGTTATGAGCTAATGATTAACCCTTTGTATCTTATTTTTTTTGAAGAGAATCTACAATAATTTGGGAATCTTATGCTATAGAAGTATCGTTTAGAAGACTCGGGCTTTGAAGGTGGGGAAACACCCGTGCACCACTTATTTACACCCGCACACCCCGTGAGACACCCGATCACCATCAGCTATTTTAAGGCCGGGTAACTGTTTAGTGTGGGAAATAGCGGTGCGGCCACGCAGAGGCCGAACAAACGAAAAGCGGTCGGGCCTTCTTTGTAGCTTGCCACCCGCACAAAAGAGATACCCAGGGAGGATAAATTCAAGGCACAAAAAGCCGGTTCGTTGGACTTTCCAGTAGAAAAACCGTCATTTTGTTGAATGAACGTGCTGAAAACAAGGCTCCCGCGTGTAGCGGGTGCTCTGCCGGCACAGATGGCGAGCGCAAGAGCGTCCAGGATGCACTTCCATAGAGTGGCATTGAGTACGATATATAGGCATCCAAGAAGTGTCTGTGTATCACAAACACGTCTATTTCATTCGTCAAGGTTCAGACTGAAAGATGACGGGAAGGAGGACCGTGACGATGAGGGGAAGGAGGACAAGAAGAAGAACAAGAAGAGCAAGAAGGACAAAGACAACAAAGATCTCTCACCGTTGGAGTATCTGAAGTCACCCGAGTTCCTTCGCTCTCTTTACATGACTGTTGGGTTCACTGTGCTGTTTTACCTGATAACTCCTGGGGATAGGGGCAACGGATCAAACGTCCTGACGTTCCAGGAGTTCAAGACGAAGTATCTCGAGAAAGGGCTTGTACAACGTCTTGTTGTGGTGAACAAATATCTTGTGGAGGCTGAACTTCGGCCTGAGGCTTCTGTTCAGACTCCAAACGGCATGTTTGCTGGAAGATCTTCAGTGGTAGCCTTTACAATCGGATCCGTGGACGTATTTGAAGAACAGCTCGATGCCGTACAAGACAAGCTTAAAATACCACCACAGGAACGTCTCCCTGTCACATATGCTGATCGTGCCTCTGTATTTTCGCTCATTGGTCCATTCCTCCCTACTTTCCTGCTATTGGGTGGTCTGTTCTATATGACGAAACGGATGCAACAAGGTGGTGGTGGAGTTGGAGGCGGAATGTCCAATATCTTCTCTGTTGGCAAGTCCAAGGCGAAACTATTCAATCAGGAAACAGATGTTAAGGTGAAGTTTGCCGATGTGGCAGGGTGTGATGAGGCAAAGGAAGAGATTATGGAGTTTGTTGAGTTTTTGAAGAATCCACAGAAATATGAGCGACTGGGTGCTAAGATTCCGCGTGGTGCCATTCTGTCTGGTCCTCCAGGAACGGGTAAGACCCTCCTTGCAAAGGCGACAGCTGGTGAAGCCGGTGTACCATTCCTCTCTGTTTCAGGTTCAGAGTTTGTAGAGATGTTTGTTGGTGTTGGTGCATCGCGTGTTCGGGACCTTTTTAAGACTGCTAGAACGATGGCTCCATCGATCATCTTTGTTGATGAGATCGACGCCATCGGTAAGGAAAGAGGTAAAGGTGGAATGTCTGGTGGAAATGATGAGCGTGAAGCTACACTCAACCAGCTTCTTGTTGAAATGGACGGTTTCGAGTCCTCTGACCATGTTGTTGTGCTTGCTGGTACTAATAGACCTGATGTTTTGGATCCTGCATTGATGAGACCAGGCCGTTTCGACAGACACGTTTCCATTGACAGACCTGATATTGAAGGACGTAAAGCCATCTACAAAGTCCATATGCAAAGACTTAAGCTTAAGATTAACGCTGATGGAGTTGTTGCTGAGAAGAACGATGAGCTTAGTGGCCGACTCGCTGCCTTGACGCCAGGTTTCTCTGGTGCAGATATTGCCAATGCTTGTAATGAGGCCGCATTGATTGCTGCGAGACTCGGTGACGAGTATGTTGAACTGAGACACTTTGAACAGGCAATTGAGCGTGTTATTGCAGGACTTGAGAAGAAGTCTCGTGTGTTGTCCCCAGAAGAGAAGAAAGTTGTGGCATATCATGAAGCTGGTCATGCCATCTGTGGATGGTATCTCCGCTGGGCTGACCCATTGTTGAAAGTTTCCATCATTCCAAGAGGCCAGGGTGCTTTGGGCTACGCTCAGTACCTGCCCCCAGACCAGTACTTGCTCTCGACGGACCAGTTTATGGACCGTATGACCATGGCTCTTGGTGGACGTGTTTCCGAAGAGCTTCACTTTTCTTCAGTAACGTCAGGTGCACACGACGATTTCAAGAAGGTATCTTCCATCGCTGAGAGCATGGTGACAAAGCTCGGTATGTCTCCGAAGATTGGCTACGTCTCTTTTGACAGCGATAGTTCTGGTGGGTTCCAAGTTCAGAAACCATTCAGTGAACGTACTGCACACACAATCGACACTGAAGTCAAACGTATTATTGAGGAATGCTACGACCGTTGTAGAACGCTACTGGTTGAGAAAGAAGATGCTCTGGAGAAGGTTGCACAGCTTTTATTGAAGAAAGAAGTTCTTACTCGAGACGATATGATTGAGCTTCTTGGACCAAGACAGTGGAGAGAGAATGAAGACTTTGAGAAATACTTGGGTGGTACTAAGAGTGCGCCACCACCTCCACCAATGGAGGCACCAACTGTATAAACGACGATTCATAACAAGAGAAAAGGGGCATGTACATACAATATAATATAACGACCTACAGGCATGTTGAGCACAAGAAATACACTAGTATCAAGTTCAAAACTCTAGCGATAATACCTTTTCTTTTCTTTTGGTCTTGCATATCTTCAATTATCTCCAACACTAAAAAACAAGCTTTTATCAGAAAGTTTCCTCCATGTTGATGATTTCAGCTTGTTCTGTAGTGTCCATCTCCATGGCCTCGTCCGGTATCTGGAATCCCTCCTCGGTGGAATAGAGCACTTCCTGGATCTTTCCTAAGATCTCCATTAATGTTGGTTGCTGTTCGTCGACTGAAAGGTTTTCCCTCACCATTTCGCTTGTTGTTTCAGTGAGAATCTCAATCTCTCTTAGCTTATTGAAATAGAAGTTACGTTCGGTTTCCAGTGCCTCGAGGGCTGTGCGGTACTCTTCCACCTCAGCATCTGCTTGTGTGAGTGCCTCTTTTGTCTGTGTAAGCTCCATCTCGAGCTCTCTTTTCATCGTGGCATTCAAAGACGATACTCGGGACGTGTTTCTAGAAGGTGCAGGCGTTGAACCTGGAGTTCTGGTACGTGCAAGTGTGTTCGTAGATGAAGCTGATGTTGAACGGCGGACAGTCGAATGGACTGCAGACGGAGTAGCTCGAGCAGCTCTGGTGATAGAAGCAGACATGCCAGTCCCTGAGGACGACGATTGTGGTACCTGACCAGCTTTTCTTCTAGCATTGGGGTCGTACTCTGACTCGTCTTTGTTTTCTTTCCAGTACTTTCTGATCCACTGGAAGAACTCCAGGTTATCCTGGAACCTACACTTCACCAGACGCTCAACAGGTATCGTTTTGTTGATCTTGTGCTTGATGAAGCTCGACTGCAGGATCTTGTAGTTGTTGAGGTACTCGTACTCCTTGGTCGCATTGAACTTGACTCTATTCATCGCTACATCCAGGTAGATGGAGTCCATTAACTGGCAGAACGCGGCGCCGGTGCCTAGCTGTTCCACTTTGGTGTAATTGAGATCCAATGTCTCATTGAGCCAGTCCAGCAGTTCCATTCGTGACTCCGTCATCGTGTGTAGAAGTGAAAAATCGTATTAAAGCGCTAGCAAAAGACCCGCCGCCCACCGTTTCTCGTCTGCTTGGTAGGTATCATGAAACATAGTACGTGTTACGCGTTTTTCCTATACATACACGCGTCATTGCCAGGGAACCCGGCCGGGTAACACTGTTTGCGGTAATGACGGAGGAACTGGAATACCGGTTTCTGCGCGGTTTGGAGAAGGTTGTCGGCATTTGTTTTTTATTCGCTATCTATATCAGTGTGTTTTCTTTCAAGAGTCTTCTGGATGTATTAGTACGTTATTAGCGTCCACATCGTCCTATTCAGTGTGGTCTTAGCATACTTTTAGCGTGAGGTTATAGAGTGGCTGTACCGAGGTGTCCGGGTACTTATTTGGTGTCCAGGTGTTAATGATCTGGTGTTCAGGTGTTCATATATTGGTGTCCGGGTGTTATCAGATCTGTGGCTCGTTGCGGTTTTATGTCCGAATCTGGAAACCCAACCGGTTCATAGATAAGAGTTGGTCCGTTGAGGTTGCTAAAGACAGTATAAATGAAGCCGTTCTGCTCATCTCTGAATGTCCTCTCATGACTGTTCTAGTACTCATCGGTGTTGGTTGTGACTCCTCTCCGTTGGCTCTGTTGATCGGGATCTGATTGGGCCTCATAGTCTCACCTGTACTTCTGTCTCATTTATACCATAAGGCTCGTCCTGTTCTGGTTCAAATCTGTTCTTCCAATTCTTCTCTTTCGCTGCTAGTTTGGTAATCTGACCAGTTAATCATATACCACCATATACCAGACATTACTATCTCCTATGACAAAGCTGAAGGTACTATTTGCACACCCACCGGGACACAGTCTTCTTCCCACTGATATTCCCGAGTTCGAAGAGTTCTCTCAACTCTTCGATATCGTCGAATGGCCATTAGAGACTACTGAAAAGTTCAAGAAGGCACTCAAGAAGGAACTCAATGACATCTCGGCCATCTATATGACCAAGGTGTTCTTCGCCCCTGGAGTTTTCAACGAGATTATCGACTACTTGCCAAAGACACTCAAGGTTATTTCGCTGCGAGGTGTTGGTTCCGATAGGTTCGATGTGGCCAAGCTTAAGGCCAAAGGAATCATCATCACAAACATCGGTGATGCCTCTGCTCACGATGTTGCAGATGTTGCTCTTTCCTTGGTGCTTTCCACTTTTAGATTCATGCACTTTTGGGATCGTGCTACCAGAGATGCTGGTGGCGATAACGGGAGTGCCAAGGCATTGATGGGCAGTGTGGCTTTTGATCCCAAGACAGGTCTACCATTGGAGGCACCTCCTGATCGTAGACAGGCGGCTAAGTTTGCGACTATTGGAGGCAAAAATATGGATTCACCAAGGGGAAAAGTCGCTGCTATGGTTGGTTTCGGCTCTATTGGAACTCAAATAGCACTTAGACTGTGGGCCATTGGCATGAAGATTATCTACACTAAGAGAAGTCCCCTTACTGAGGATCAACTAGCGAAGCTTCCTTTCAAACCTGAGTACTACTCGTCAGTAAGTGAGATGCTTCCGGTAGCAGATTTGTTGATGCTCGCAGTGCCTCATACGCCACAGACCGTTAATATTATCAACGAGGAGTCTATCAAACAGTGCAAGAAGGGCATTCGCATAGTGAATATCGGAAGAGGAACGGCTATTGATGAGGACGTTCTCTTCAAGGCTCTAGATGATGGCACTGTTAACTCTGTAGGGCTGGATGTCTTCAGAAACGAGCCACACATCGATAAGAGATACCTTAATAGATTCGATGTTGCTTTAGCACCCCATGTGGGTCCCTTCACCAGGGATAACCACAGATACGTCGCTGTGAGAGTCATGGATAATGTGAAAAATGTCCTGCTTGAAGGTGGAAGTGGTATCGATGCTATATGAGTTTGTGAGGATGTCAGTATTACATATTCTAATTCTTTATTCAGTTATTTGTCATTAAATCATGCAGTTCGTGAGCCGTAAGCCTCTTGCTTGGATTTTTCTCTAGAAGGCCTCTCAACGCTGTTAACATTTCTGGAGGCAGGCAAATTTCGCTTTTGCCCAGCATTACCACATCTCTAATCTCCGGTGTATCTTCAATTATAGACATGTAGCAAGTGGTGATGTCGGTGTCAGCACCGCACTTGAAGGGCATCTCTCCATACAATAATACGTACGTAGTCACTCCCAGGCTCCACAAGTCAAGCGGTTTCGCCCAAACCATTTTGGATACAGACTCAGCATTCAAGGACATTAGACAGAGTTCAGGCGCAGTGAAGGCGGGCGTCGTCTTGGGAAATTTAGGCAGTTTTCCGTGTGCTGGGACAATGAGAGCGCTTCCAAAGTCACACAGACGAATATTTCCATCCTGTACTAGGAGATTCTCGGGTTTAACATCCATGTGAACAATATCACAATCTTGGAGTGACGACAGCGCACTTGACAGAGTGATGAGCCATTTCTGGACGGTCTGAGGCGGATATGGCGTGGTTATCGACAAACTATCACCGCCATCAACCATTGCTATTTCGATTGCAGTCCCCGTCTCTTTCATGCTGATACCTTCTACAATCCCAGGATGTAGCACCATACTCATCATATCAAACTCGTTCTTCACAATCTCCAAGTCTCGTAAGCCCCTTCTCATTGATTCCCTTCGAAGAGCTTGTCTGAAGTACCTCTTAACGACTATCACTAACTGTGATCTGTTCTCCAACTCCAAATGGACTCTCTCAACAACACATCTCCGGCTGGAGTGTACGGTTTCTCTCGCTAGAACCACTCCCCGTCCTTCCATATGATCCACTGAAACGCAAAAGAGCTATCTTCCAGGCTCACTGGTCCAACTTAAACCCCTAGTTGGCACAAGCAGCGGCCCCCTATCGTAGAGGGACCAATGATGCGATAACGGTACGGAACGCATAGACGCGAAAAAAGCCGACGCGTCGCACCTTACGCGTCACCTCTTCCCTCAACGCCACTAAAGACCCTCAAACTATAGGCTTCCAAGCACAAGGAGCAAAAATAGCAGGGCAAAGAGTACCGTATACTGGCGATTCCGTATAAGGCTCGTGAGAATGGGAAGACTTGTGGGACTCGAACTGCACAACTTCAAGTCGTACCGTGGAACGGTATCGGTGGGCTTTGGGTCTGCCAACTTCACATCGATCATTGGCCCAAACGGGTCGGGTAAGTCCAATATGATGGATGCGATCTCTTTTGTGCTTGGTGTCAGATCTAGCCACCTCCGTTCGTCACAGTTGAAAGATCTTGTCTACAGAGGGCGCGTTGTCGATGCAGGCAATGGTGCTGATGCTGAGGATGAGGGCAGGGATGATGAACCTGTCAGCAGCAGCCGTTCCAGTGATAGCGAACCTGAAAAGGCATATGTGATGGCTGTCTATGAGAAGAGCGGTGGAGAAATGCTGGAGTTGAAACGCACAATCACTGCTGCAGGCCAGAGTGCTTATCGTATCAACGGAAGAGTAACCTCTGCGACCGAGTACGCAGATGTGTTGAAAAAAGAAAACATTCTCATCAAGGCCAGAAACTTCCTTGTGTTCCAGGGAGATGTTGAACAGATCGCATCACAGTCTGCCGTTGATTTGAGCAGGATGCTGGAGATGGTGAGTGGGTCTATAGATCATAAGAGGGCGTACGACTCTCTGAAAGAAGAGCAGGATAAGTCCAAGGAGCAGACAACGGCGATATTGTCCAAAAGAAGAACACTTGTTAGTGAAGTGAAGCAATATAAGGAGCAGAGTGACGAAGCTGAACTCTTCAAGGAGAAGCTAGCGGAGAAGAGTGAACTTGTGTTGATCTCCCACTTGTGGAAGCTATACAAGATAGACCAGAAGAAGAGCAATCTTCTCAGCTCTATCAAGGATACTAAGAGTAAGATTAAGTCTCTGAATAGCGAAATCAACAGGGAAGAAGCACATTTCAAGAGCATCAAGTCGATGTTTGCAAAGGAGTCATTGAAACTGGTGAGGTACCAGAAGGATATTGACTCCAAGAAGACCCAGATCAAGGCCAAGAAACAAGAGCTGCTGCCTCTTACAACGGAAATTGACCACTTGCACAAGAAAATCAGCCAACTAATGAAGAACGATATACAGCTCACCACAGATATTTCCACCCAGGAGGAGCGTATCCAGACCCTTGAGAGGAACATTAAGACTGTCAAGAAGTCTCAGAATACTGCGGCAGCCGAACTAACAAAAGGTGTGATTGATATTTCTCCGCAGGATCACGACGAGTACCAGTCATTGAAGCTGAGATTCCTCGCTGAGGGTGGTGCTGCTGAGGATGAGAAACTGTTGCTGTTGATGAATCAAGAGAGAGAGATTAAAGCTATTCTGGTTAATTTGGACAATCAAAAATCTGCTACTACTGACAAAGTTGAGGAATTGAAATTGCAACAATCGGATCTAAAGGCACAGTTAACTGCCGTCTCCCGAGACCTTAATGAGTTGAATGATAAAGTTGCTGGTAAAAAAGCTTATATCCAACAACTCCATCTTGCCTCAGAAAACTTCATGACCAAAGAGTTTGAGCTTCAGACCAAGATCAAGGAGGTCCTAGTCACACTCGATGACCTTAACGCCAACCAAAGAGAAACGAATAGAGAACGTAACCTGAGACAGAATGTTGCGACATTGAAACGTGTGTTCCCTGGAGTGATAGGTCTTCTTGTTGACCTTGTTTCTCCTATTGAACGCCAATACTCACTTGCTCTCAACACAATATTGGGTAAGCATTTAGATGCTATTGTTGTTGAAAGCTCTGCTGTTGCCCATCAATGTATTCAGTACTTGAAGAAACAACGGTCGGGTGTCGCATCTTTCATTCCTTTGGACATCATTGAGGCCAAACCTGTTGATAGCCGATTGCGTCATTTGGATCCTCGTGCTAGACCAACCATTGACATTGTTGAGTATGAAGCCTACTTGGAACGTGCGGTTCAATTTGCATGTAGTGATTCTATGGTGTGTGATGATATTAGCATTGCTAAATATATCAGATGGGGCAAAGGCATTAATGTTAAGGTGGTTTGTCTGAACGGTACCTTGATTTCCAAGGCCAATACTATGACTGCTGGTTACTCTTCCAACCAAGAGAGAAGATGGAACAAAGGCGAGGTGCAGAAGTTGAACGACACGAAAGACAAATTATCACATGAATTGGAACTGCTGTACCAAAATAGGCCTGATGCCATATTTACTAAGAATCAGGAATCCGATCTTCAGAGCCTACAGTATGACGTTGGCATGTTGAGAAGAAAAAGGATTGAACTTGAGAGATCTCTGACTGATTTGGAAGCTGAGATTCAGTACTTCTCCAACGATTCTGACATTTTGAAGAAAAAGATCGAAAAAACCAGCTTATTGGACAGTATTAAGGATGAAATTATTAAGCAAGAGGGAACCATTGAGGAATTGCAAGCTGGAATCTTCCGAGATTTCTGCTCCAGGCATAACTTCAGGTCCATTAAGGAGTATGAGATGTCTACCGGTTCCATGCTTCGTGAACAATCCAGAGAGCTCCGCCAATATGATAATGAACTCATGAAGTTGAACAGTAAGCTGACTTTTGAAAAGGAACGTTGTGCTGAGACGAAAAGAAGGTCTGACAGTGTTTCCCAAGAACTGAAGAAGCAAGAAAATGCATTGAAGAAATTCTTGAATGACAAAGAGAACGTTGGGAGTGCAATTGATCAACTTGAAGCTGAACTATCGATTGCTATTGAGGATTTGAACAAGTATGAAAGGACCAACTCAGTGAAGGTCACACAGATAAGAGACTTCGAGGAACGTTTGAATGACGCTATTACCAAGCAGGAAAGCTTGAAAAAGGACGTTGAGTTGCGACTTGAAGATGTGGAAAAGCACGAATCTGAAAGAACTGCATTATTCACTAACTGCAATATTGAGAACGTTAGAATTCCATCAACAAATCAAGATTTCCCAATAGATACATCTCAGGATGTTAAGATTGATTACTCCCAATTACCGTCACAGTATAAGTCTTCGCAGTCGGCTGGAGAAGAACTGGAAGTGAAGATTGATGAACTCACAAAGAAACTCCAGCAACTCACTCCGAATGTCAAGGCAATCGAACGACTCCAGGAAGTCAAGGACAAATTAAGCCAGATTGATAATGAGCTTACTCAACATCGTCAACAAGAACTGAGTGTTGTCAAGAAGTTCCAAGTTGTTAAAAATCGTCGTTATGATTTGTTCATGAATGCTTTCACTCATATTTCTGAAAATATTGATCCTATATACAAAGAACTTACAAAAAAGGATCAATCTACACAATTGCTAGGTGGATCTGCCTACCTGACACTTGAGGATGAAGATGAACCATATCTTGCTGGAATTAGATACCACGCAATGCCACCAAACAAGAGATTTAAAGATATGGAGCTTCTTTCCGGGGGTGAAAAGACCATTGCTGCTTTGGCATTGCTATTCGCTATACATTCGTTCCACCCATCTCCATTCTTTGTGCTCGATGAGGTTGATGCAGCTCTAGACCACAATAATGTCAATCAGATCGCCAATTACATCACGAAACATGCCTCCCCTGAGTTCCAATTCATCGTCATCAGTTTGAAGAACGCATTGTTTGAAAAATCGGATGCTCTTGTCGGTATTTATAGGGAGCAGAAGGAGAACAGCTCAAGAACGTTGACTCTAGACTTGAGATCTTATCCTGAGGTTGCCTGATTGTTTTGATGTTTATGGGCTATGTATCTATCTAATGAAATATCATAATTAAAGTAAAATAGTGAAAGAAGCCTTCAGCGAGAACTTCCCGTAGACAGCTTTGTTTGTCAGTGCATTTTTATATCTAGGACAGCATACCAGCATGCGTGGTAGGCATTCTTGGATTGGTCCCGTTTTCCAACATTCTGTAGTTTATATGTTGTAGATGCAATCTACCATATTCACAGAAACTCAGCATAGTCGGGAGCATTCTCTTCACGAACACCGTAAGCCTCTTCACGAAGGTCCATCCAACTGACCTTGCCAAACTGTTCCCTTGACCTAGTATCTTGGTTAATCGTCTCCGTAGCCTCTTCTGCGACAATCAAGGAGATTGCATCATATCCACCAGCGCCTGGAACGACACCAGTAATGACACCATTGAGCTTCTGACACTCATCGAGAAGCTCTGTCTGTTGTGGAGGTTCAATGTCAGCACCAGAGCGTTCCGTAATAATGCGGAAGTTGGTTCTAATTGTCTGTACGGACTTGATCAAGTCTTGGAACGCCTTCATCTGTGGTTCTGTTAAGGCCAATACCGATTCAGAGGAGTTCTTAGCAATGAAAGAAACAGTCGCATTGTACTTTTCTGGTTCCTTCTGGGAAAGTTCGTTCATCTCGCTCAAGCATCTAACGAGTTTCATATTGGCTGCATCGAGTTCCGAGTAGACTCGCCCACTTTCAGGGTCAGAAGCTCTCCATGCCAGAACCTTAGATACAAGCTTTGGAGTGTTTGAGCCACCCTTAACGTCACCCATGAGCAATTTAATACCTCTTGGAAGAGCAACACGGGCGTTCTTAATCTCCCAGTTACTCGAGACAAGGTCACGGATTTGCTGGTGGTACTCGTCTCTAGTACACTCGGCGACTGGTTTCAGTGAGTTAATGAGAGACGGATCGAAGCGACGATACACGATGGACCCAAATACTGCAGCTGCAACGTCGAATCCCGATCCTACTTTTCCCTGAGCCTGACAATGTGCTGTCTGTGCCAAGTTATGGACGATTCGGAGACCTTCTTCAGAACTGGTATCTAGATTGGGCTTAAAGTAGGATAGAAGTGCTGTTGTGAGAACAGTTACGAGACCTGCCGACGAACCGAGTCCCGTCTTTGCTACCTCTGTGATCCCTTTCGTGTGGTAGTGGAATGTTTTGGACCCATTCAACGACTGTTTCACCGTTGATCCGTCCTGTGTGTGGTACCCTGCATCTGAGAAGACATTTATGGTAATGCTAATGTTGGGACCCTCGATGGCAGGACCAACGTATGCCAGAACAGCACTGACAGTGGCTGCTGCAAACGGATTGACTCTTCCGGCAGCCTCTACAACCTCGTAGGAGCCCTCTTGGAGTGTGTATGACCATTGACCTTCCTTGAACTGTGGACTCTTCACCGTGACGGTTGTTTTCGGCGTCGTCATTACAGCATCACACTTCTCAACAACTGCATGCATCCGTGCTGAGAGCGCAACAGCGTACGAGTCGAATGCCCTATCGAGGACAAGGTACCCACCAGCGATAAGTGCCTTTCCGGGTGCCGAAAATGCACGTTTTTTTATCATTTTTAGTTTCAATTCGGCTACTTAGGGACCTTAGAAATATCGTAAGGGTCCTTCGAATCGGTCTTTGTTAAGGCTCTCGAAATGTAATGTACAATACGACGTTATGTGCCCTGGGAGGACAATATATAAAGCCTCCCTCTTCTCCATACATACACTCTAGAGATGCCCAATACGGACTTCTAGGTTCTCGACGTTACGTTACTAAAATGCTCTGAAATAGTCTTTGGGATCTTCTAGAGGATTTCAGAGGGTATTAAAGGGCAGCAGCGTTTTCATTGATCACGGAATCCATACGGGATGTCGAAGAAAGCCGTAGCGCTCTTTCCAGCGGCGCTACGGCGATCATGGAAGCCCATAGAAACTATGCTTCATCGTTTTACTTTACAAGAAACGCTTCCACCATGTCCTAAACACTGGAAATATTGGCCTGGGTGGACAAGGTATGCACGTGATGGTTCTGTAGAGCACGTTGCGTACCCATTAGAAAGCACTCTGGTGTTTGACATTGAAAAGCTCTACAAAGTATCTGATAGTCCCACTCTCGCTACAGCTGTTAGCGACAAGGCTTGGTATGGATGGTGTTCCAAATACATTTGTGGCGATGACGACCCCAAGGATATAATCCCCATTAACCCTTTGAATGACCCGAAAACAATCATTGGGTTCAATGTCGGATTCGATAAGATGTCGGTGCTTGATGAGTACACTCATAGGAACACTTCTCAGACGACATGGGTTGATACGCTTGCATTGTACAATTGTGTAGCATCGAGATATATTCCCCTAAAACCCCCAGCAAAGGTTATGTTCGATGCTGTTTATGACGAGTTTTTCCTTCCTGGTGCATCCAAGGCCGCGTGGAATGCTCCATTCATGCCCTTCATATGTCATGATCGAACACTTGCTGCTGTTTACAAGAGACTGGTTGGAGCAGAACTGCAGAAAGATGCGCGTAAATTGTTCAACTCAAATGATAAGGATGACGTGGTGAATAGCTTTCAGTCGTCAATGGACTACTGTGCTTCTGATGTCAATGCCACATTCGAGGTGCTCAAGCACCTGTACAAAAACATTCTGAAGAAAGTCCATCCAGTGCATTTGGCTGCTCTTTCGCAATTCCTGGGATCGAAACTCTTCGTAAACAGGGATAAGTATGAGCGACTTGTATCTCAGTCAGATAGTGCTCTTACAATGGCACTCAGTCGCCACGATATCGCTCGCCAAAAACTCGCAGAGCTTCACGATGACCCCACACTCACTAAAGGGAGTTCATTGTCCCTACATTTCTCATCAAAACTCAGCATTGACTACAAAGGGAACCCAATCTTGAAAAATCCCAATGGAAATGATTTGTGTGTGCAACTTCCAGACGGATCATACAGCGATCTTCCCACAGACTCAGCGAAAGCCGTACATTCTGTTCTCAAAGTGCAATACGATAAGCTTTGGCAAAAAGGGTACCTCGATGCAAAAGACGATTTGACCACTCAAATAGTACTGACGGTATTGGCCACCCGGTTCTGGCCAAGGGCTAAGCAAAGCTTGCTGGAACAGACTTTTATTCCGGTTACCGATAATGTTGACTGTGTTGTTCCTACTGTAAGGCCGTGCTTTGATGCTAGCTGGAGGCCATACCACCCATTATGGCTTAATCCGCAATCAGAAAACGTCGTTGGTTCGAATTTTGAAGAGACATTTGAGATGCCTGATGGAAATGACTTGGTTTCTACGCCTTTGGAACTTGATTGGATCAAGGAAGCCGTCAAGAATCAAGCCAATGCGACACTCGTATCGCCATATCTACTCAGAGGTGCGTATGAGAGATGTAAAGTAATGTACCTCTCACACATGGTTATTGGTGCACCGGAGCTGTTTGAGATGAACGACATTAAAGGTTACCACCTACTGACTACTATGCACAAAGACGTCTCATACCTTGTCTCTAAAGAAGACTCGGTCAAGGCACAAGTGTTATTAGACTGGCTCAATTCCAAGATGGAACAAGTAGTCAAGAGACAAATGGACACTTCCGGGAGCGACAAAGAGAAGCTTAAGAGATTAGAACTAAATGCATTATCGATGGGTCTAAATATTCCGGAAGTGCCAGCTACAGATGCGTTCTGGTCCTTTACGAAGACCTATGGGTTACAGACATACCTGGAGATGGGTTCTTCTAAGAAGAAGAAAGCCTCGTAGATGTCCTCATAATGACTAACGGCGCTAACGAATGAAAATAGTTGGAATGGAGATGTTTGCATCTGCACTTTCTCCCTATTTATGCGAATAATCAATTTGTATGTACATTTTGCATCTAGTTATATTGTAGCTTAATTGTAGTTATACACTTGTGACGATGCTTGTGCAGCTATATGATGTTGCAAGTCTATACTCGTAGCTATAATTTATCTCTATTTTATGTGTAAATACCTATACTTCTATACCCAAAACACTTACGCTAATGCAGTCTTATCTGCGATGCTTAGATTGTTGCCTATTTTAATGATATCTGTTCGCTATTGCTCAGATATCTACACTCAGAGTATGCTAACACTAGTACTCCACGCAATATTCCTATACCTTTATCTTTCATTCGGTACTCACTAGCATTATTCTCATGATAAGTATACTAGATATATCACTGTTATAAGTAGATATGCTAATAATTCCCGACACCTCTCTTCATCCAGAGCACCAGAGGCTGGGATCTCTAGGAGCGGGTTTAGGGCTCCTAAACCCGCTTTTGTGTCAACACCACTAGAGGCCCTTAAAGTCGGCGGCTAATTCCATGTTCTCTCTTTGTTCTTCTCACTATCTTCCAAATATTTTACATACCACAGGTATAAACTACTGTACGAGAGCAGTATTCTACTCTTACCAACTCGGGTAATTTCATCATGTCGTTCTCTTCCATCATTTACTTCATTCTTATGAATTTGGGCACAATCTTCGCCTCTCTCTTAATCGGTATTCTGATTGCCGCTATTGTTCTGTCATTTTCAAACCCGAAGAAAGTCCCAGGTTTTCTGTGGTTAAATGCCCGGCTTGAAAAGGTGCTTCATTGGGTCCTTATGGACCACTTAGATAGGATTGACGCACTATGGCTGAAATTGTTGAAAGTTTCCATGGAGATACATGTGGTGCTGGAGAATATAAACAAGGAAAGATTTGATGAAATTCTCAAGAGACTTGATACAATGAACAAGAGGCTTGGTACCATCCTTAAGAGAATTGACGCTGTGCGCAGGAAAGTAGATGACACACATGCTACGGACAAGAGAATTGAGACCACGCTCAAGAGAATTGAAGAACTTGAAAAGGGTATCTTAGAGAACCAAAAGGCAGGGAGAGGAGACCTCTGATACATCTGCAATATTGGCGGTTCTTAGAGTAGATCCTGGTATCCTTCTTAGATAGGCTGTTTTCTCTTCCTCCTCGACCCTTGGCTCCCGTTGATATTCTTGTCTTTTGTTAAGGCTTCGAAACGCCCAATTGTCATCAGTACGTAAATCAATCGCTTCAATTGTCTGCCAGTACTTATTATCAAATATCTTATTCCTTTAATTCAACCAGAACTTTTCCGGCCTTTTTTGACTGTTAGATCATCTAAAACACTCACCTTCTGTTGATCTATTGAAGATAATCATCTTTTTTCCAGGATTCTCTTTTGTTGATTGCCTCTCGCACTTCCATGCTAAAAAAAAATATCTTTTCTCCTACAAATAGCACGTATCACATTTAGCAGAGGCGTTATTTCAAATGTTGTAATGTGTCAATACTGTGAAGAGAAATGCAAGTTGTGTACTGGTTCCAAACATTTTCTGATTAATAAATACGTTGCGCTAATATGCTTATCTTTGCCATACAATAATATACATATATGTTTAACAATATTGACAATACACTCTTATCTTCTCTTTTCCATACATATGTACCATACATTCCCTTTTCTCTATATATAAGTATTTACTACATATCTATCTCTTTATAAGTAGCTGCACCCTATCGAAGTATGAAACACCCCCATTAGGAAATTCCCTGATCAGGCATCTGTGCGATCCCATAAGAAAAGATTGCAATTCAAAACAACACACAGAGGCGCGCCTAAAACCACTCTCTCACATTCACTTCCTCACGCAAAAATACCCCTAAAAATCTGTTCAAAACGCATTCAGCCATGTCAAACTTCTTCAGTTCTATCAGGTAAGTTGTTTTCATGTGTAGGTGTTTGATACCTGCGCCTTTCTTGGTCTTCCTTTCAAGGACATTTAGTTCTAACAGAAGTGGTAGGGGGTTTGGACGAAGCTCGAAGAAGAATAAGGCCAAGGACCAGTCGTCGATCTACTCCGGAACCAACGGATCCCACCTCTCATTACGAAGATCGAACTCACCACAGAAAGGCCAGCCGTCGTCAAGTGTACAGAAGTTCGTTACACAGCATCAACAACAGCAACAGAAGTCGGCTACACCACAAGAGGATGCTCGACAGGGCCTTCCGCTATTCATGTGTGAACCGTTTGTACGCACTGCACTGGTGAAAGGGTCGTTCCGCACAATTGTACAGCTACCGAAGTACGTGGACCAGAATGAATGGGTTGCACAGAACATGTTTGAGATGTACAACAATCTGAATCAATTCTACGGTGTTGTTGCCGAGTACGTTAAGCCAGAGTTGTTCCCAACAATGAACGCCGGCCCAAAGACGGATTACCTGTGGCTGGACCATAACGGCAAAACCGTCCAGCTTCCTGCCAACCAGTACATCGAATACGTACTGACATGGACTGGCCAAAAGATTAATGACCAAACGGTGTTCCCTACAAAGTCGGGCGTGCCGTTCCCACCACACTTCATCAAGATTGTGAAGAACATTGCGAGACAAATGTTCCGGATCTTTGCACACATTTACTACAATCATTTTGATAAGATCCTTAACCTGTCGTTGGAGGCCCATTGGAACTCTTTCTTTGCGCACTTCATCTCCTTCATCAAGGAGTTTGACCTCATTGAGAAATCGGAGCTGGGGCCTCTTGTGCCTCTGATTGAGAACTTCAAGCAGCAAGGTAAGGTCATCTCCTAGATTTATTTTACTTGAGGATATATATATATATATATATATATCTTCTGTACGAACCCACGTCTTTATACTGGGAGCCTGCACGTTTGTAGCTTTGGATCGTTAGCCTTGTAGCTTTGTATTTGTTGCCCAGCATTTTGCTCCCCGAAAGAGCATCTCCGATGCGTTCTGATAAGACCCCGCGAAGTTCATTATAATTAACAAACATCACAACTACTATCGCCTCTACGAGCAACTAAAAACAACAGAAAGTACCGCTAGAATCCAAGTACATTGTTCTCCATACCGATGGTCGGTTCGTGCGATATCTACCGGTCGCCTGACCATGCAAACTTCGTCTTTGCGGTGCTCATAGCGGCGGGTATCGTGGCATCGTACCTGCCTCAGTACAAGAGTCTCATCATAACTCGATCGTCGATGGGCCTTTCGCCCACGTTTCTTGTACTGATCTCCATCTCAGGCATTTCTGCTGCCTCCAACCTGGTCCTTCTCTCTTACATCTCGCTTCCATGCTGCTCTGACCTGACTCCATTCGAGTGTCTGAACAGTCAGGTGTCACTGTTCCAAGTCGGCCTCCAAGCTCTCGGGACACTATTAATTCCTCTGCTCTGTGTTATCTACACAAACACTCCAGGAAATAACGAGTACAATGACGTCGTACGAGCTTGGAGACTTATTGTATCGTTCCTCTGTTGTATTATCGTTGTTCTTCTAATAGCAAAGATGGCGTTCTCTACTCAATCTGTTCTTCTGCTTGCAAAGCTTCTTGGTGTGCTCTCAACACTTATCACGTTCATACAATACTTCCCACAGCTTCTCGAGACTTACCGTCTTAAGGCATCAGGAGCACTCTCTGTCACTATGATGTGTATTCAGACCCCTGGTGGGTTCATATGGACTACAACTCTCATCCTGAAGCCCGGGAGTCACTGGAGTAGCTGGTTGCCGTATCTCTCCGCAGCTATTCTCCAGGGAACTCTCCTTGCAATGTGTATATACTTCGACTATTGTAGGAAACGCACAGAACCTCTTCTCAGTAATGAGAATGGTGCTTCATACACTTAGCTATCTCATAGTTCTCTATACTATCTCATCTCAATAACATCGCTACGCTACGCTCTAGATTCTTTTTATCCGTTTATTAAGTAATCCTCGTACATAGTGCTCAAAAAAAGAAGAACAACTAAAAAAAAATTCCTTCATCAGCTGAACCACATTAATGAATATATATGGATGAGTTTATCTCTACTCCATGTCGCTGAGGTCACTTAGAGCACCGTTGTTATTAGGCATAAGTCCCGGGAATTGTGCGTACAACTGCTGTGGCAATGCGTTCAAGTCGTAAACTGATAATTCTGTGCCTTCAGCTGCCGCTCTTTCCCTCAATTCTTCTTCATGTTCTTCCACTAACGGCCTAATACATTCTTTCCCAGCCTCTGTCTTGAAATGTCTTCCCAAGGCGTCAGTACGCGCAAACTTCTTACCACAACCCCATTGAGTGGAGCCATCCCTTAGTACACCACGACACTCGAACCGCTTCTCTCCAGAGTGTAAGTCTTCATGCCTCTTACGGTCATGCTGACGAGCAAACGCTTTACCACAAACACTGCACACAAAGGGCCTCTCATCTGTATGTGTTCTTAAGTGCGATTTCAAGTTATACGGTCTTGTGAATCTCTTCTCACATAAATGGCACGCATATATAGAAGGGTGTTTCTGTGTTCTCTTGTTTGGAGCATTCGGTGATGCCAGCTCAAGCATTTTCTCTCTATTGGAACTGAGAGACCGACCTCTTTCTCTTGAAGCCGATCTCGACCGTGAACGGGATTGACGGTGCTGGCGTCCCAGCCGCATTTGAGAATGTGTATCGTCGGGTTTGAGAAGGTCAAAGTCATCAACAACAACTGGAGAAGATGAAGCACTATAAGAATTCTCGTCAGCGTTGAGCGTGTTAGCGAAATGGCCAGACCTGAATTGCGAAGTAGAAGAGCCAGCTCTGGAATGATTGGGTGTGTTATTCCTTGAGGACTTGTTTGAGGAAAACAACGAAGGTGTCTTGTGTCGAGCCTCTTCCTCTTCTGGTGCAACAGAAATTGAGATAGTAACTGGCGATTGGGTATTCTGCAAATCAGCGTTGTGGAGGTTCTCTTCTGTTAGGCGCATGTCAAGCTGAGCACTTAGAAGGTCAACGTCGTCGATATCAACACCGGAATAGTCAAGCAAATTGTGTTCAGCACCACCGTGGTTGGATATCAAATCGTCATCATATGGGCTTGGTGATAGGAACGGCGAGTTTGACACCGACGAAGCCATATCACTACTTGGACTCAGCACAGGAGAGCGTCTGCCCTGGAACTTTGCTCCATAGAAATCTGGCTGGAGGAAGTCATTGAACCCTGGATTCATCGCCAGGGCAGGATTGATGTTACCATTTGAGCTTAGACCATGGGAAGTGGCATTTCCGGGAAGACTATCACCAGGGTCCTCCTGAGGAGGAGTCGAGATGATCATTGGGGTATTCAGGAACTGCGGACTGTCATTAGCCGGTTCAAACTGATTGAGATTGAAAGCGTTAGAAGGAGAGTTCAGGGAATTAAGTTCATCCAGGAACAATGTAACGTCCTCCTGGGATATGTGTGGCTGTTGTGGTTGATGATGTTGATGTTGCTGTAGCACCGCCCCGGGGACTGTTTCCTGTTGGAGGATCCCAGGCACAAGGTCGGTTGACGAGCTAGCTTTCTTCAGGTTGTAGTCAGCCTTAAGCCCCGGAACAGGACGTGTAAGCTGCGGGTTATTCTGTGCGGGTGAAGGGTGCTGGTACGTTCCATGCTGAGCAAAGAACCCTGGGTGGTTTGTCGCTACAGGGGAGTTAATGTTGGAGGATGAACCGGAGAGGTTGAGGAACTGGTCGAACGACTGTTCGTCTTTCTTATCGTAATTCATTGTGTGGGTAGCCAGATGTTGTTTCCGAATGTCAGTGCGACTTTGTAGTTGGTAGTTGATATTCACTAGTTGCTAGTTGATAGTATCGGCTCGGTCTCGACTCGTTGGTATTAGGCAGCGACTGTCGGTGTATCAACACACGCGCGCTTCCAGGAACCAGGGATTCGCCGCAGAAAGCAGTGTATGTAATCGGCGAGCCACACTCAAAAAAAAGCACCGTATTATCAGAGAAGAGCTTCACAAAGAGAGGCAAACTGCACTGGGGTTTTTTTCAAAAATGTTCTGGTGGAAAAACGGGCGTGGTCACTGGCATGAGATATCTCCGAGTGTCTATCAATTTCTTCTTTGGATGAACGCACACACAAAAAAAATGGTTGCTTGAAAGAGTAATTTTCGCGGCTGAACCCCTCGCACCGTTCTTTTAGCCCTTGGGCCTTCTCTGTGGTGTGTGTATTCGCGGGAAACGCTACCAGCTCTTCATTGGTCTTTAGTAACGATAGAGACGGTGGAGAGGATATAAGTCGAGGGTTGTGTGGCATTTCTGTGGACTTATAGCGAGTGGAAAGGACGTTAGACGAAATACTGGGTACTGTGTTTTGAAATACCGTGGGAATGGACGGGTATATCAACGGAGTACATCCGGAGGGTACGTATTCTACTGGAAAGTATTGTGGATGTTGTGGATGTTGTGTTGAGTGGCTATGGGATGGACTGGGACCGTATAATAGGGCCTATAGGGCTCCATTGGGCTCTATTGGGTCTTATGAAGCCTGTATTTCGCTAGACAATGCCATGACGGTTACATCGTCCCTATGGAGTCTCCATTAACTCACGCACTACACTAACCAACACCAACCAGCACAACCAGCACAACCAAGTGTGTTGTTCTGGTATCGTGTGTATTCAGGTGCCACAGTGGACCCAGGCTCATACTCTCCCTCCCATGACAAACTAACAATCCACAGGCATGAGCAAGAAGGATAAAAAACGGGCCACAATCCAGCTACGGCTCTCCAAGCTCGAGGAGTCGTTTGTCGTAGATAGAGACTACTACTACCGAACGGTTCTCCAGTCTCTTCAGCACGACCTTACAACAGCACATGCTGGTTCTAACGATACCGTTCTTGAAGGAGTTCGTGACCTGGAAGAAGAACGCGACCTTGAGCTTCTGCGACTACTCTTATGGGAACGGTTTGAAGTTCAGAGGGCCCAAAAGGAGTTTCTTGAAGACGTTGAGCGGGCTAACAAAGAGCACGACGAGATGGTTAAACTCGTTAAAGAGCGACTATATTCATCGCTCGAGCGCCAGGTGAAACAGCTTAAAGAGGATAAAGTCCTGTTAGACGTTGCGAACTCGCACTCTTACTCCATGACGATGGAGCCGCTAGCGGCTCCACACGAGTTCCATAAGCACACACGGTCACAACAGAAAGAGAAAGAGAAAGACCAGCAGCCTCTAGCTGCAATAGGAGGGTACCTTAGTGACCGGCGAGGACTACGGAGACGAGGAGGTGCGTTCCTTAGTGGTGGGGCTTCCGCTGGTGCTTCGGCGGCTACTGGTGGAGCTGGTCCTTCAGCAGCTACAGCAGGCGGCGAATCTGCCAATGAAGATAGTCATCTCAGTGCGAACGATTCGGGTACAAACTCTGGTAAGAGATCACGACTTGTTAATGGGGCTAAGTACTCGAGTGCTGATGAATCGTGGCTCAGTGATACCGGCGACTGGAGCTCCCTACTATTTGGCGAGGGTAAGCCTGAGAAGCTACAGACTAGACACTCCAGCAAGGCGTACAACCCGCCGCAGGGACTTAAGAACGAGGAGATAAACGAAGACCTTGCGGTTCTGAGGTCTGGTGCACATGTTTAAACGGATCTCCTCGTGGTGATTCCTGAATGGATATTGTTGTTGGGGTAGAGCTCTTTGTAGTTGTGTTCATACGGTAGCCACGGAAGAGATAACAGGAAAGAGTATCAAACGACATGGAATAGCGATAAAGTCCTGGTTCTTTCCGTCGCCGCTACGAATACCGTCCTGGCATCATATGTATGTGTCTTTTTTGAGTGTTTCGGACTATTTCCCCCTTTTTCGCTCCCTTTTTCCCTCATTTTGTCGCCCTTTAGATTCCTCTTCGCTCTTCTTACTAGCGCCGTTGCCTAACTGCTGAGCCCATTTTCCATCTCCACGAAAACACCGCCGTTGGATCATCAGCACGGCTTTACCTCTGGACGCCTACTCATAAAACCGCCAGACCGCCTAAGAAATAGAGACCAAACAACACTTCTACACACCCTGTGGCGATGATCCCACGGCTTCGTCCACCGATTGTACGAACCTACCACCTGGTGGTACACTTTTTGCGCCACCGAATACGTGTTGGTGCGGCTGTTGCAGTGCCCGTGTGCATCGTGGCAGCTCTTCTCTTCCTATCAGGTATGGTGTTCTTGGGAACAGTCCTATATACCAAAGAGAGTGTGAGACAGGAAAGCCTACAAAGCCATCAGAGGCACCGTTCAACTATCGACGATGTCTTTGTTGAAGGGTGTCGAGTTCCAGGCACTGAGCTCACAAGGGCTAACGCGTCGTTCGTTATGCTGGCACGTAACGAGGAGCTCGAGGATGTAATCCAGAGCATGAGGTCCCTGGAAAGACATTTTAATCAGTGGTATGGTTATCCGTGGGTGTTTCTCAACGATGTGGAGTTTTCGTTGGAGTTCCAGAGCCAAGTCAGAATGCACACGAGGTCTGAGTGTCATTTTGGTGTCCTTGATGACGAGCAATGGCAGTTCCCCGTGGATGTACGAGAATCATCGAGCTTCAGAGAAGCAATAGAGTCTCAAGGTGATAGGGGGATCATGTATGGGTCGATGGAAAGCTACCATAAGATGTGTAGATTCTTCTCTGGCTTCTTCTACAAGCATCCACTTGTGCGACAGTTTGAGTGGTACTGGAGAGTCGAGCCGAATGTGGAGTTCTTCTGTGACATAACATACGATCCGTTTATCCAAATGGAGAAGTCAGGAAAGAAGTATGGCTTTACTATCATGATAAAGGAACTCTTTGAAACTGTTCCCAACCTTTTCCGTTACACAAAGGCATTTCTACGGAAGCAGAACATCGAGCCCAAGTCTGCGTGGTCGCTCTTTGTTGATAACTACAGAACGCAGTGGAAAATGCCTGTAAAGCAAAAGTTTCTTTCGTTTTACAAAAATATCCGATACCTCGATCATATTAGAGATAGAGCACGCGAGGTTATTCTGGCAGAAGCTTTGGTCAAGAAGATGAAACATCGTGAGCATCCGCTTTTTGATGACACCGAAATCAACAAGGATCAGCTGGAGGCACTTGTTACACTAGCGACCCAACGATCACGACTTCCTACACTACAAGGCGAAACTATGGAGGATGAAGATTACAACCTGTACCATTTCTGGTCCAACTTCGAGATTGCAAGAGTCGATCTATGGGACAATCCAATCTACGAGTCATATTTCCAGTACTTGGAACAAGTTGGTGGGTTCTTCACAGAAAGATGGGGCGATGCTCCAGTACACTCCCTGGCCGTAGGATTCATGCTAGGGTTGGAAGAACTACACTACTTCCGTGATATCGGGTACCAACACACAACCATTAGACACTGTCCCGCCAACGCCCTTTCACAGCTAGCGTACGAACAGAGCAAAGAGTACTCGCCAGTTCCAGACCCTGAATTCGATAAGTTCTGGTCCAAGACAGACGTACCAAAGAAATATGGTGTTGGATGTCGTTGTCGCTGTCCAGCCTCCGTTGAAGAGATTGAAGATACTGGTGACGACTTCTTGAGAGACTGGTTCGACATGACTAGAAAAGGCTACAGAAGAGCGAAGGCTGTGAGCATCGTCTCTGAAGAGAGGAAGATCAGGAACAAACTAAGGAGCAAGGGGCTACTCTAGTAATCGTCATCATATTCGTCATCATCACTGGCATTGTTATCGTCATTTCCTGTTTTTAATACTGACTGTGTAATCGGAGTAAAAGGAGAGTCACATCATCATATAGAGAGAGCATTTTGCACTGTGTATGTATTATATAATCATTATGTAAGTATTTTACGTAATATCTTTGTAATTATGCTTATGTAATGTCAAATGCGTTCTTATGTAAGCGCTTTTCGGCGAGGTGAACGTCTCGGGATACCACCAGCTTTCATGAAACGTTCATATGCTCAACATTTCCCGCTTGGAACGGAGACAAGTGCTCTTGGAGAAGTGTCCAGAACGGTATAGAGCATTGTCTTTGTGCTTTTTTTTGCTTCCCTAAAAGCGACGTGGATTTATTTTGCCTGGTGTTGTTGTTCTCGGAGTGTGTACGTAAGCATCTGCTCTTGGTTCGCCATTCCATATATTACCGTTTCCATTGATTAAGACGAAGAATAAAGAATACAGAAAAAGGATAACACTTTGAGAGATGTTTTAGCTGTATTCCCAGATCTTCATAAGCACTGAAACGCACTTTTGCTTGACTCTTTCTCTCTTTTGCTTCCGGGTGGTAGACATCATAGCTGAGACTTAAAAGCAACCACTGATATACGCCGTAATACCGCATCTTTTACTGTTATTGCTGCTTCTACTACAACTAATACAAATATAACTACAAATACAACTCCAACTACAACCACAACTACAACTACAACTATAACTACGACTGCTACTACTACTACTACTACTACTACTACTACTATTACTATTACTGCTGCTGCTGTTACTTTTAAGAGCTCGATAACAAGGTATAACACGACGTCTAACGCCGGAAGATGGAATTCCCTATGGATCTTGATGAAGCAGAGGCGTACAGCGACGATGAGAGAGTTAACAAACATGACGGATACGTGAAAGACGGAGGATACGCCGGTACGCCCTTTGAATATGAGATGGAGCGGGACAAGCTACTACGATCGCGTCAAAGTATGCGAACCCCCGATCTCGGCGAGGAAACTAGCAGAAACGGTGTGATTGAAGTTGAAGGTGTTGCAGAGACTAATAGCGTGGATTACACTCCACCGGAGAACTTCTCTCCGGTAGCAGGCCAGATCTACAGATCCAGCTTCCCAAGACCTGAAAACTTCAAGTTTCTGAGTCAGCTGAATCTCAAGAGTATCCTAATCCTGATTCCGGAAGAATATCCGAAGGAGAACTTGGAATTTATCCAAGAGCAAGGAATCAAGGTCTTTCAAGTAGGAATGAGTGGTAATAAGGAGCCATTTGTGAATGTCCCACCGGATGTACTGACCCGGGCGTTGGAAATTGCCATCAATCCAAACAACCATCCTCTGCTCATCCACTGCAATGCCGGAAAACATCGCACGGGGTGTCTGGTTGGGTGCATCAGAAGACTACAAAACTGGTCGCTTACCATGATCTTTGACGAGTACAGAAGGTTTGCAGCTCCAAAAGCACGCCCGCTTGATCAGCAGTTCATTGAGATGTACAATGAATATGAGGTGGTAGAAAAGGCTACGAAGAACGGGTGGCTGCCGATTCGGTGGTGAAGTTTGGGATATGTATTTCTAAACAGTTCCCGAAGTGAAGAAGAATCTCTTGCCATGGATGTAGGCATTAGTACCAGCAGCGGTTGTCAGCATGATTGGCCACACCCTTCCATACCGCAAGCCGTTGAACATAGCACGCCCGTTAACAATCAAATAGAGCGAAGACCATGCGGTGACGAAGCCTGTACCGCTTTCAATGTCTCCTTCATGGATAATCCACCCACCAAGGGCCATAGCACCACCGAATAGCAACGATGAGACTGGAGAAGGACCAACACGTTTCTTCCCCAGGATCCCTGATATGCCACCCGCTTGAGAATTTGCAATCTTCACTGCATTCGGCTGAGATGTGACTAACGGAGTCGCAAGAAGCATACTAGCGAGTGCCCAAGAAGGGTAAGGCGTCGCCGAATACTGGTACAGTTGCTCGGTAAATGAGGCAGATGAGTCCACCTTGGAAAGCTCCTGCTTAAGGTCTTCTTTGAGCTCTGTGATTTCAACCATTGTTCTACAGAAGAGGTACCAGTGTCTAGTGGATATCAATAGGGACTCCTTAGTTCAACAATTGTGCACTGAGCTCCAATCTCTCTCTCTCGAGCTTGTTCTGATGCTGGGAGTTCCGTGTATTGCGATGTGTTCGGGCACGCCCATGTGGAACACCTGGACACCATGTAAACACCTGGACACCAAACATACACTGCAATAAATATATATCACTGAAGGGTTTCTTTCTTTCTATCAGGACTCCAATACAGTGGAAGATGCTCGAAACTATGAACTTAATTCACTACATGCATTTAGCTAACAGATAATAGATACCAAAACAAGTCATAATCTTCCACTTCCCATCTAATATACAATAAAAACCCTCAGTAAAGAAGCATCAGAAACAACGAAGAACACAAATACAGCAAGTACTAGCTATAATTAGGATCTCTCGCCTCTCAATCTTCTGGCAAGCTGAATGTCCTTCTTCTGGATAGTGACACGCTTAGCGTGAATAGCAGCCAAGTTGGTGTCTTCAAAGAGGGAAACGAGGTACGCCTCAACGGACTCTTGCAAAGCACCAATAGCAGAGGACTGGAATCTCAAATCCGTCTTGAAATCCTGGGCGATCTCACGAACCAATCTCTGGAATGGCAACTTTCTGATCAAAAGCTCTGTAGACTTCTGGAATCTTCTGATCTCTCTAAGAGCGACAGTACCTGGTTTGTATCTGTGTGGCTTCTTGACACCTCCAGAAGCTGGGGCGGATTTTCTAGCGGCCTTGGAGGCGAGCTGCTTTCTTGGTGCCTTACCACCAGTGGACTTTCTAGCGGTCTGTTTAGTTCTGGCCATTGCGAATACCTGATCACTGATTATCAGCAAGAACCACCCAGTGCAATCCTCTGCTGTCATTCCACATCAGCGCGGCTCCCGCGCTTTATACCCTTCGCCTGGGACGGTGTACGCGCCATTGTTTTGTTTATGTTTACGTTTACGGGGACCCAGGGGTATCTATCCCAACGTGCTGCGATATGCGCGTGTGGAGGATCCCTTGACGGGCTCTCACGCGAACCTCTCAGCACGGAGCCCGATCGTCCAGCATCGGTGGTCGTGCTCAGAGTTTCGCGTTCAGGTACGTATGTCTCATCACGCCTTAACGTCGGTCCCACAGCTGCGCTCACGCGTAAACATCAGCACTGGCAACTGCGGCGCGCCAGTATCGGGCTGGTATTTACGCATAGAGACACGCGCTCAAGGAGCACTTGTGCACTGTTTTGGCGTAATTACCAGCACTCCTTCTGACAGGCCTACGCGTCTCGCGCTCCAGGGGGCGTTCCCCATGGCGTAGGGGGCAGCACGTTCGAAAAGTAAACATAAACAAACAATGGTTGGCGGCGGTGCGATTCGAGAGCGCGCTATATAAAGGACAGTAGCGCCTCGTAGTGGGAGAACGAGAGAGTAATAGTGGGAAGTTTCTTCTAGACAGTTACTACAACTACAAAAACATATATTAAACAATGTCTGGTAGAGGAAAAGGCGGTAAAGGTTTGGGCAAAGGTGGTGCTAAGAGACACAGAAAGATCTTGAGAGATAACATCCAGGGTATCACCAAGCCAGCCATCAGAAGATTGGCCAGAAGAGGTGGTGTCAAGCGTATCTCTGCTTTGATCTACGAAGAAGTTAGAGGTGTTCTCAAGTCCTTCTTGGAAAACGTCATCAGAGATGCCGTTACTTACACTGAGCACGCTAAGAGAAAAACAGTCACTTCCCTCGATGTTGTTTACGCTTTGAAGAGACAGGGTCGTACCTTGTACGGTTTCGGTAACTAAGTTCTGGGTTGAAAGGTTGTTTATTTTGTTTTTGCACGGTTATACGGTTATAATGTACATTAGCTTCCACGTCTGAAAGATTTCAGTGTTGAACGTAGTCTGTAGTGCATTGTAGATTTTGTAATGTCTTAAGCTGTGAACCTGGGACAAGTGTTTCTGGTAATGACTTCTTGAAACTTCTATTCCACTAGAGCCATTGTAGTTACTGTTGGCATGGTGACACATGGTTGAACGCCTGGTATAGTTGTGTCATTGGGAACATCTGCACCACCACTCGACTAGAAATCATCAAGCTGAAACCACCCATCCAGGTAGATGTCGTTATTTAACACCAGTGCATCGTACACCAGTTGGTCAGCAGCCTCGAAGCTAACGTTGTCAAATCGTACGTCGTCTTGTAGAGCAACAACGTTCAGGTCGTTCCTCAGACCCTCAGTAACCTCTGCGATTCTCTTGGTCGTAGGATCGAGCTTAGCCTTCTCCATGAACTCAGCGATTTGGGATATGTGCATCAGCATGACACTTTTGTCGACGCGCTCCTTCTCGTTATCCTGGCCCTCTTTCTCGATCTCTAAGTCTGCTAAGTCATTCGACGTGTTACACAAGTATATCAAGAACAAAGACAAGTACAATGCAGAGCTATAGCCCACAACACAGTCCGATGAGATGGCTCCATTGTGGAATTTCTTGAGCCCAATGGCCTTGCCCAAAACTCTTGCAATAGAGAGCGCAGCTTGTATGCCTATCCTCACTATTCCAAGAATGGTTTCGTCTTCCAAGATCTTGAAGTTCGTCGTTGTTACGTACACCACTATCGGGAGAGTGATTGAGGCCATGTAGTGGTAGAACGCCAGACAGAGTTTGAAGTCGTAGATATCCTGGATCTCTGATCCTTCCTTTATATGGAGCTCTTCGTGCAACTTCTGTAGCTGGGTCTTCATAGATAGAGTGCGCTCGATGTTGATGAGTGAGAGCGGTTGTTGTGTCATACGACGGTCCTTGACGATTTTACTGAGAAATCGGCAAAGCTGAGTACTCGCTTTGTGATACTTGATGAATCCTGGATCAAACTTTGAGGGGTCCAATTTAGGATACGGGGTGTCGATCTCAGCATCATTTATAATACTTTGTCGTCCAAAGTTCAGGCATAGCTCCATTTCAGTCTGGTAAAGGGCCCAGAAAAGCTGCGATTGTATCTGCTTGTCTTCTGGTCTTGCCATTCCTTTGTGTAAACCAAGCGATGTTGCCTGTCTGATGGCCAATCCAATCAAGTTCCATGAAGCGTCTCTATTCTTCTCGGAGTGGAGATGAGTGGCATAAAGAATTAGGAACTGGATGGAGCTGACACTGGCACCCAGTGTAGCATCTATAAGGATGATTTGCAGGATCTCTTCAATTTTCGAACCGTCAAAGTGTTTTGTGTAAGTCATATTGGATCCAATCAGATACACCAGGTAGATACACCCAATTGTTGTCACAGGCAAGTCAGGCCGTGGAAGTCTTGCAGTCTCCTTTGACTCAAGTAATTTCCAGTATAACTCATGGGCATGGAAGAACTTTTCGTCTTCAAAGATGAAGCAGAACGGGTGCATTCTGCGGAAAAACACATTGGCGATCTCGACTGCCGACTCTTTCTTATCGACAATTCGAATCAGGGGGAACCCAGGATCAGTTAACAATGTTCTGTAAGTCTCTGTATAGTTTGGTTTTCTCTCGACATCGCTTCTAAAGAGAGTGATCTTATTGTCAAATGATAAGGTCGTAACTAGGGACCGTTTCAGCAGAAGATTACACAAAAGCGTGAAGAGAGATGGTGTTCCAGAGGACCCAACGTAGTGTGTACCACCGGAGGAGTCATACACCATCGTCTCGTGTTGTTTCTGTTGGTAATGCGGATCTTCAAGGAGCGGTTCCGAGCTTCTGATTGATCTTCCAGACGACGGATCGTGGACACCGCTGCCTCCAGGGTGGTGGTGATGTTCGATCGTAGTAGGGGCAAACGGCTTTAGGATCTTAGACTCGACCTCAATGTTCTTCAACTCGTCATTTGCAGTAGCTACGTCCATGTTGATACCCATGGACTCGCCCAGTTTCGTCAGCGTAGCGACATCGTTGATATCGACGTCCGGGTACAGACCTTGTACGAGCTGGATCACTGTCTGGTAGTGAGTTCCTAGGTTCTCAAACGATGCATAGACCCTTCTTCGTCTTGGAAGCGTCGTCACACAGTCCAGGCTCCATTTCAAGCAGTTGCTACACGGATGCGTCCTATCATCGAGGCTCTTGTGGTCACCAACCTCGCGTTCACATCGGATCTTCTTACTCTTACACCGATCACAGGAATACGCTGCCCGCCGCCTAGACTCCGGCGGAACAAGTCGCGACTTCTTGGTCCCATTAACATTCACCTTCGGTGCTATTACCAGTGAACTCGACCGTTTCTGGGTTTCCATTTCGTGGTTCTTCGTTGTCTTTTCTCATGACATAGCCACTGAGAGAGATCGCATCGCCCTTCGGATAACTGCTCGTTGGCTTCCGGAGGGTCCCCCCTCTCAACGTCCCACCGCGAATTCGCGGAGATGGTAGCATCGCGGGGCTATCGCCTCACCATAGTTAAGGATCGCCTGTGTATGTGCGTGCGGAATTAAGTAAGGAAGATAGCCGTACGATCTTTCAGGGAAGGTCATTAAGTGGCCGTTCTTTTGGTGTTCGTTCTTCGAGTATCCTCGTTGGCTCAGCCTCTTATTGTGTGTGTGTCGATGGCTTCAACTACATCCTCTATTATAAACCTCACGAAAACAATCGTAGGGGCTGGACTGCTAGCGATCCCATATGCTTTTAAGGCCGACGGTGTGGTGTTCGGTACACTCCTTGTAGCTGTGGGTGGTGCAGCAGCATGGTACGGACTCTTCATAGTGTCGCGTGTATCCCATCTTATCGATGGCGAGACATCTTTCTTTGCACTCTGTGCCATCACATACCCGAAACTCTCGTTGTTGTTCGACTTCTCCATCGCTATTCAGTGTTTCGGGGTTGCCCTCAGTTACTTGGTCCTCTTTGGTGATCTAGTCCCGTCTCTTATTGGTGACATCCTGACTCGCAACCAGGTCATTGTGCTTACTCTTCTATTCATAGTTCCTCTGGTATCATTCCGTAAACTTGACTCTCTCAAATACGGTTCGCTCGTTGGTCTCGTCGCCATCGGATACTTAGCAGTATTGGTTCTATCCCATGCACTGCTTGATGACTTGTCACAAACTAAACGTGATCTCAGGGTTTTTGTACCTGGTT
This sequence comes from Petasospora xishuangbannaensis, assembly GCA_030585085.1. Lineage (NCBI taxonomy): Eukaryota > Fungi > Ascomycota > Saccharomycetes > Phaffomycetales > Wickerhamomycetaceae > Petasospora > Petasospora xishuangbannaensis. Next base: position 96,301 of record JAJMBV010000030.1, on the reverse strand, counting down.
CGCTACCGGACATTCTCTCCTCTTTCAGTATCATCATTTTCGCCTTTACTGCGGCTCAGAACATATGTACCATCTTTAATGAGATTGAAGACAAGAATAACATGAACTTTGTTATCATTGCAGCGTGTGGTATCTCAGGACTGCTATTTATCGTTGTTGGTCTCGCTGGATACATCCAGTTCGGTTCTAATGTCTTGGGGAATGTCATCTTGAATTATGACCCCGCGCTGCTGTCCTCTCGTTTTGGCAAGTTTTCCTTAACGGTGATGGTGGGTTTGTCTTATCCACTCATGTTCCATCCATGTCGAATCTCCATTAACAACATGATCCACTGGGTAGAGAAAGAATGGAACAAGGAAAAGGAAGACGAAATAAGGCCATTACTTGTTACCACAGGTAGTGTCGACGATACAGAAGGAAGAGCCCATGTAGAAGTCCCCTTTTCAACTAACAGATTTATATGCATCACTATAGGTCTAACTGCTGCAATCTATGGCCTGGCATTAACTATATCGTCATTCGAGCTTGTTTTGGCCCTTGTCGGTGCGACTGGTTCAACCTTGATCTGTTTTATCTTGCCAGGTTTGTTTGGCTATAAATTGTTTAAGTCTAAGAGAGATAGATACATGAGCTTGGCCTTAACAATCTGGGGAACACTTGTTATGATTGCAGCTGTATTTGCCACTTTATATTACTGATATTCAATGACAAATCTCTATTTATATATATATATATATATATATATATATATATCACCTCTAAACATTGTATCTAAGTCGGGTTGTAACAAAACTGCTAGAGAAGGAAAGCAAAAGGGTGAGTGTATATAAATATAAATAAGAAGCAAAAAAGAAATGATGTTTCTCTTCTTCTTTACTCTTTTCCATATGTACATCACGTTTCAGTCTTCATCGGTGTCGTCGTCATCACTTCTTACATCTTCAGCACCAGTTCCTGTGATAACTTTAATGGCAACCTTACCAATGAGATACATCCATATACACATGATAACCTGTAATCCAGCAAGCAAGCATACAAAGATGGTAATAACTTCATCAGTCCAACATCTCTTTTGAATTATATAGGCAAGGCATTTACCCGAAGTCATGAGGTCCTTAGCACTGTAAGCTGCATGGTACAGGATGTAATTATACAATCCGTGTCTTAATACAATCCAAGCGACAAGGAAGATGGCAAACATAACATCACATGTTTGCTGGAATCCACAGTACTTGAGAATCTTAGCTGTGGAGAGCAATATATCAACAATATCCATGATCGACATGATGACGTTACCGATACGGGTAAAGTAATAATAGTAGGAGCCAGACACTAGCAAACATGTGATAATGTGATGAGAAAACATTTGCCAGTGGTCTTTTCTGCGTGCCTCAATGTTTAGTGTGAATATCTGTTGTAACCAGCCCGCAAGCTCTGCTAAGTAGTACGCTTTGAAGAGCCCAGTCATTCTATCATGGGGCCAGTTAATATAGAAGTTGTCAAAGTTGAAGAAGTACGGCGAGTTGTAGTAGATGTAGGAGCCAAAGCAAAAAGAAATAGAGTAGTAGACAACACACCACCCTTGCTCCATGAAACGCTGTATAGCTTTTTGTGATTTAATACCAGCAGACCATGCAAATGGTCTGAGGATGTAGTTCATAGTGAATGCGCGGATAAACGTCGTTGTGATGATTCCAGTGAAGACAAAATATAGATCGTTCTTGATATCAATGTCGTAGAAATCGCCTTCTCCAGGATACTTGTTCTGCAAATGCAAAAACTTTTCAACGTAAGGCGCCGTTTTCTCAAAACGGTCAGCTACTGCAAACGCAACGAGCAATACAAGTGAAGTCTCCATCTGGTACTTGTCGAGAGTGTTAACTTTGAGTCTGTCGCCATCATCTTTCTTGTTACGATGGGGCTGGGCAACGGACCTCTTATGGATCTTCTTCTTGATCTTTTGCTCTTCCCTTACAATAACGATATCGTCATCGGATGACGATGTACTCGACACTTCTGTGCATCTCTGTGACACGTCGGTCTCGTTTTTCTTGATCGACGAGGACAGCATCACACAAAGCAGAAGAAAAAAAATAATAAAAGAGATGATTCTGTTGTGATATTAAGAGGTCTCGAGTCACTGGTGTGCTTAAGGAATTTGCTTGTTACCTGAGATGAGAAGATCCGCAGATCACTGCAAGCTCTTCTTTCACACTGGCAAGGGAGGAATGGGAAGGGCACCTAAAGGGCAAGCGAACTTGCCAGCCAGACGGGAACGAGGTTCAACAAAACAAAAAAATTATAGGCGGGGTTCACACAGAGTTAGTAATGGAACACACAGCACCAAATATTAGCCGATTAGCCGTCCAATTAACTTCTTTCCTTCCCTTTCGATGACCTTGCTCTTCTCTTCTGTGTACAAAAAACGTGGTTTTTCCTTTTTTTTTCAAAGAAGCATCCACAAAGAAATGGTCACGTGATCATGCAATGAGCGCATCAGTGTGTAATATATAAATAGAAATAGCATCGATGTAAGGGTTGGTAGGTGGAGTGATGAAAATGATGGTATGGACAATGGTATAGCGTTGGATTTTTGTAACGATATGTAATTTGAGAGCCCAAACTGGTGTAGCCCTTGGGATGTGGAATTACCTGAATTAGCATGCGGATTGGGTAATTGATATGAATTGGCCTCCATTGGTATTACGCATCGATATCCAAATTCGAATATAAATCGGAGCTATTGATATGGGTCACAATGTCTAAATTCATGCGTTCATTGCGGTATTGCACATATGACTGGCGAATTAATCTGTTATTGGTAGGATACTGTATGCAAATCCCGAGCTAGGCTGGAATAGACGCTGGTTCATCGACCAATATAGGAGCGGTTCATGGTATGAGTTGGTTTAAAGGTTGGAATTTGAATCAAGATATGTTCTCACATCAATCCAAAACACCAATAAAGAGGCATATAATTGAAGTTCAGTCCATCCGAGTATATCGGTATACAAATCGATGTATGAATAGTGGATGGATAGATATACAAATCGGTATATAAGGTGGTATTCAAAACGATCGATAAATTGGCAAATAGCCTAGCTTAAAATTCAGAGTGATATAGAAACGTGTGTCTGTATTCGACCGATATCCAAATTGATTAATCGATTCACTATTAAAACATTAGTTGATGAATAAATCGGTATATGGATCGATATTCATTCTGTAAACAAATCGGGATATAGATCCATATCGAAATCAACATTCAAATCAAGACACAGACAACATACAAGCCGGGACATACAGTAACATGTACCTTGGGCCGGGTCACCTGTTGAGTAGCACCAATTCAAACTTCTTTTTACAGGCAGACTCTTCATAAGTCTCCCAGACTTCATAAAGCGTAATGAGTTCCTGGACGGCCTCGACGACCTGCTCAAGATTGATGTTGGAGCCACCGAGAAACTGCACAAAGGTTTTCAAAGGGTCGCTCTTGGGCGGCGATGTTCCTCCTTCTTTCCGTAGATAGTGAAGATGGTTGTATTTGAGAACAATGGTAAGGTATAACGCAGCAGTTGCGGTGATATGAGGAGGAAATAGTAAAGGTAGGTCTGACACAAATGAGTCGTTGATGATGGACCAACTCGACTGCATTTCTTCGGGGCTGAGCATCAGTGGACCCACGCTATTGCCGTTACTATGTGCATTGGCATTGGCCGACGGAGCTCTTGAAGACGCCGTTGATGAAGCTGTAGCTGAAGCAGCAGTTATCCGTGACTTTTGATTGAAGTTTGAAAGTGCCTTGTTTATAAGCAGCAGCGACCGGTAGGGATGGTGAACAACAAGGTATGTATCAAGCTCCTCGATGAGATAAAACTCGAACTCTGCAACTTTGGTGGCATCATGGGGGATATACTCGGGCCACAGGTTTCTGGCTTCGGAGACAATCGTCCTGATATGCTGTGGACACTCTTCTATCTTGCAAGCAAGATATACTGCTGTCGTCACACACAAGTAGAGGTTCACCTCTTTCAACGAGACCCTTGTCAGAAAACGCAGAAGATACACCTGTGCAGTTGAAACCGCAACCTGTCGCACATTCAGTCGTCTTCCTAGCTTGTTAACAAGCGAATGGATAAAGATCCTCGTGTGCATGTCATACTCAACGCCTGCTTTCGAAACCAGTCCTGTTTCTTCCATTGTGCGCTCCAGCATCATTAACTCTTTGCGTGCTTCTGCAAGCGACGACCTCGTAAATTGCCAGTTCTTTCGTTGTGTAGAAGTCCAGAAGTCTGCAGACATCGTTTCTTCAGGTCCTAACGGTGTATTTCCCTTGTTCTGTCGCTTTAAATCGTTTGGATCTACGAATCCTGGCCCTCCAATGATAATCCCGTAGAGAGTGTTTGTGCTGTATTCGCACTTCTTCTCGAGAGAGACACTGGTACAGCTGGATTCGCTGTAAAGCCGTGCTTTCGCAGCAATTCAACAGAAAACACTTCCCAGTCCCAAGGAAACGGATACTCCTAGATCGACAATACCAGCACCGGCTTTACGGGTATATTCATTGTATGGTGAACCTCTCGAAGGTATACGCTTAAACCCAAGACCGGGTAACTTAACAGTGCGCCCTACTTTTCGGGATTTATACACCCATACACCAATAGTGTTCGGGTGTGTATTGAAAAGAAAAAAGAAAAAAAACAATTTTGGAATGAAAAAAATATTTTTTTTCACAATTTCTCTTCTTTACCTTACGTTTCCGCGCCCTTCCTTCTCTTCTCCACGGCTCCTGGACGAAGAATTGTTACTCGAAGCTTACACAAGGACCATGGTATTTGGTCTTCTTTCTTAATATGCTTTGGGGAAAGTCTCCGACCCACCACGCGCGGAAACGCAGCGGGTCTCTCCAACGAAATCAGCCCGCTAAGGCATGTCTGTGGACATTAGTGTCTGGCGTTGCAGACGGCGTTTGGTGGGAGCACGGTTCTTGACACTTACAAGCTCACTGTTTTACTGCGACTGGAATTACTTTCCAGGCATAGATGTGGGTGCGGAGAGTGGACGTTTTGCGGTGTTGTAACGTGGTGTAGAGGTTCTTTGATGTGGTTTCAGTTCTGCTTTGAAACTCAGTAATGGTTTTGTGTAGCCTCAATGAGAATGCCTTGTACGTTGTGCTCCTCTTGATGCCTTCTGTGATTCTCCATTCTGTGGTTTATCAGCAGCGTGTTGCTTTAGGCGTTTGACTTCTGGACCGAATCCTACCTCCTGTGGTTTCAGGCTTGACGAACTGGCTTTAGCTCACACTGAGTATCTCTCTCACTGAACCGTTACTACATTGTGTCCTCTCTTGTCCACCCCTTCTTATCCGTCATTACAGTCGCTGGTGCGCGGAGAGTGTCAAAATGGATCTGCTTTTCACTTGTCGTTATGCAACGATCATAGATTACTAACTGCTCTTCCTCTCATGTCTTTGGACTTCGCTCTCCTCTCCGGAGAGTTGATCTTTTGTTCGGTATTCGGGGCTGTTCATCTGGCCTAAACTATAGTTATAACAATTGAGACTCTCTGAGTCTCTAACCCAATGGAGCTTACTCTCGTTCCTCTGGAGCCGTCCCCTATCCTTTTTTATCTCCTAAGTCTTTTGTTCAACTCTTTGGTTGGAACTGGCACAATCGTATGTGCGAGACTTTGATTCCCATTTCTTTCCATATATACTATCGGATATCCATTAAGATGGGTGTTTAAAGATTGGTTTGTTCCTTTGTTTCTTCAGCTCTTATTTACTGGTTCTATATGATGAGATACCAATTGCAACATAGAGTCAAGCTCAGAGTGGACAAAAAAGAGCCACAGGGACGAGACTTGCTACTTGTTTCTGATTGAACCGTTTCCAAATATCAGCATTGAAACGATGGAAAACGATCTTATTAGAGGGCTCTTGCTGTGGTTGTTTAGGCGTACAATCTGGATATCCGCTGTTGTATATATGAAAGCACCGTGGTAAGATACAAAATTGGCCTGAATAGATTTGACTTCTGTGTAGGATACTCCGCAAACTAATGAAAAGGCGTGGATTAAAGGATGGACAGAATTTTTAATCGATCATCATCTAGAAACAAGATCCGATATCTTAAACAGCAGCAATGGGATGTGCGATGTATTAAGTCTGTCTAAGTAAATTAAGATCAATCAGAAAAAAAGAAAAAAACAAGATGAAAATGCAAACATTGCGGCATAAAATCAAGTTAAACAAGCAACGTGAGAGAAAAGGGATGGGAGGGTACAGCAAATCTCAAATATGCATGCCAGTTAAGTAAAACATAAAGTCAGAGAAGGTGAAAAAAGCCATAAAAAGGGAAGAGAAAGCAAAAGCCAAAAAACAGATGAAAACATGAACCATGAATTGAATATCAAAGAATTCGGATTGTCAATTAGTTCTTGGAATCCTCCTCCTCGTTTTCGTCCACTTCGGTGATAATCTGATTTGGCTCTTGTTCATCGTCTTCCTCCTTCTGCACTTGACGAGCATCTACGCCAAGTGAATTCAACAAGTTTGAGCTATCCAAATAAAAGACACCGTTTTGACTGGTCAAAACATTGTGCTCAAGCAATTGTTGGATGGAAAAGCTCGTCTTGAGCTGCTCATTACCAGTCTCTTCCTCCTGAGACTGCGCAGTTGCCTGACTGCGCTCTTCCTCGTCATAGATTTGTTTGGAAATCTCCTCAAAGCTTTCAGAAACAGGACCAGCATTATCAATGACGCTCTGGTACCACTCATCCAATGTCTTTCCCTGGAGTAAAGCGACAATGACGATAGACATGTTGTCACAACCGATCCCGGATCCGTAAGATGTAGGAGCCAGACAGATATCAATGAGGCCTTCCGCAATCTCGGTAAGGGTCTTGCGGTCGTGAATACCTCTTCTAACAACTTCAACAACCTGTTGAGAAGTGAGACAGTCCCAAATACCATCGCACGCCAGCACGACAAACTCGTCATTCTTTGAGATTTCGTGTTCAATGACATCCGGGAATGCAGTGACAATTTGTTCTTCTGGAGGGAGGTTTGCCGACTTTTTGAAGTCGAAGTCACCAATGGCTCTGGACAATGCCAAGTTGCCATTGACTCTTCCAATGTCGACGAAACCGCCAGCGGCGCAGATTCTGGCGTGCTCGCCCTCATTATTTGGTTTGTGGTCATAAGACAATGCCTTAGCGTTACCAGCAACCGACAATACCGTCCGGGAGTCACCAGCATTAGCACAGATGATCTTTGAGTCACTAATGAGGACAGTGGTAGCGGTACATCCGCTCTGGTCGTTTTTCAACTGCTCGTCCTTCAGGATGGCTCTGTCAGCAGCGAGGAACGCATCCTTGAGTGCCTGGCCGTAGCTACCTTTGAGGAACTCTGGCTCCTTCTTGACAATCTTATACAGGTTGTCGCCGGTGAACTTGGCAATTTTATCGCCTCCATGGCCATCGTAAATACCAAAGAAGGCCACTGCCGGCACATCGTCTGAAGGGGTGTTCTTAGCGTTATCGGTAACGTCTTCGTCGTTGTCGGTGTCAAGCTCGGCATCATTGAGGTTGAGGATTGTCGTGTGGGCATCTTCCATGTTGATTCTCCAACCTTGCATGCTGGAGAGGCCAAACGCAAACCTGTTGTTCTGGCCCTCATGCGACTCCTTGTCTGTCACTGGCTGTGAAAGTATCTGACCCATTGTGTGTATCTGTGTGTTTGTATCTGTATGTCTGAGTTTGTGTGTGTGAATCTCACTGGCAGCTGAACCAATCACAAGTACCAACAAGTAGCAACTCAAGGAACCGTTCAAGTTGTTTAAGGAACCGCCGTTCAAACGAGCCGTTCTAGTAGCCGTTCAAGTAGCTCTTCAAAGTAGTTTCCTTCGAAGAAAAACTATACTATCTGTTCAAAATCACAGTACCTGTTCAAACAGTTCGCACAAAGTATCCGTACCAGCGCACCAGAAGTGTCGTCGATGTGTTTCTGTGTTAAAACGTGAGTGTGACCGTTTGTAACTGTCGGTGTCGACTCTGAAGAAATGCCCGCCTCGTACAACAAAGATCGCCGGTAGCTGTCGCAAAGTCCCGAATGGTCGAGCTAAACGTTTCCGAACAGCGGCACAGAAGAAGAAGCCAATGCTGGAGGAAAGAAAAGGTGGACCCGAGGGTGGAAAGACCTGGTTGTGGTGTGTAGAGCGTGAATAGAGTGTGAAGCGTGTGGAGCGGTGTTCTCCAGAAGGAGAGGAGGTGGCGGAAAATTACGTGTTTTGATTTTTGGACGAAGAGAAAAGCGAAAAAAAGCGAGAACACGTGCATCTTCACGTGAGTATTTGAAGGAAAATTCTGTGACTGGTCACGGGAAATGTCACGTGTTTTTCCGTGCTCCGTGACCACATCTTAGTCACGTGCTGTGACGCTCTCGTCATGTGCCCAACGTTATGTGCCCTGTTGATAAAGTGGGATTATGTAATTATTTTGTCATCACATTTCCGATGTCTCGTGATATATCACGTGCTCAGTCGGCTGTTTTTTTCGTCTCCCCGGCCAATGAGCGCGCGGCCCTTTCACCAGCGAAAAACCGAACGACAAAAGTGTTCATCATTGCCTGTAATCATTAACCCAGTCTTTAAGACCACGGTCGATTCAATACTCAAGAAAAATGTTCAGAGCCACCGCTAAGCAGGCCACTAAAGCCACCAGAGCTGTAAGAAACGCACACACACACGCTGAGCTGCCACCATGGGCCAATAAGCCAGCATACCCAAACGGAGGTGACGCCAAAGCTGCTCAGGCATTCAAGGAGCAGCTCGATGCATCCAAGCACCATGCCGGCCAGACATCTTCTCTGTGGAGAAAGATCTCTTGGTTCGTCGCTGCCCCAGTCGTCCTCGCTACCGCTGTCAACACCTACTTCATTGAAATGGAGCATGCTCGTCACAGAGAGCACCTTGCCCACGTTCCAGATGAGGAGTGGCCAAAGCAGTACGAGTACATGAACATCAGAGCTAAGCCATTCTTCTGGGGTGACGGCGACCGTACTCTCTTCTGGAACCCAGTCGTCAACCGCCACATCAAGGACTAAGCGGAAGAATATGGATACGAGTTGGAACAAGCTAGTTTGTATGTGTTAGCATGAGTCGCTTAGAGTCTTTTACATATGGTGCTTCTTCTTGCCCCTACAGTGATAGTACTCACAATTACATTCACACTTTCATACATTCGTCATACTCGCATACATCGTCCTCTGTTCTTTCTCTCATTCTCTGTTTCTTTCTCCCTTGATCTATTTAAAACATACACACATCCAGCCCCTATATTCACAGATCTATGCTCACGGGTATCCACAGATATACATATATATCTACTTTTCTTCCTTCTTTGTTCACAGGTAATCATGGATTTTATATGTTTGTGATACTCAATATATATTATAACGGTAATACTATCTTAGAATGACTCTAATTGTGTGCCTTACCCTGGTAATGCGCCGGCTCTACTTTGGTTTGGGAGACCCACTTGAGGAGCGAATGTCATAAACAGAAAAAAACAAACATACACATAAAACAAAAATAAAAGATAAAAAATCTGGTAAAGTCGGAATATCGGAGAGGTCAAAGGGTGCTTGGAGCAATATAGAATTGTATCAGTATCAATATGTTGAGAAAATGTAATTGGCTCATCCTTCCTTAGGGTCTTCTACGTCTCCCCCTTCCTCATCCTCATCCTCATCCTCATCTTCATTCCCATTCTCATTCTCATCCTCATTCCCATCATTCTCTTCTTCCTCGGTCTCCAACAACAACACTCGCGTATATATGGCTCTCAAAGCGTAGAGAAAATATAAAGGTTGTTTGTAGCAGCAATCGCTACTGAGTTTTCGAACGGATGCCATGATAGATGTAGGATGCTCTTCTTAAAGTCAATGTTGTCAAGCTCGACATCACGCTTCAGCATTGACGGAACGCCGTTCTTACGCTTGCTCAGGAGGCTCTGCTGCTGCTGTTTCTTGGATTTAAATGCAGAACGGTCAGCTTGGAGCACGATCTCGTCGTTTTGAGCACCCGGATCTGTAACATTCGGATAAATCATAAAGTTATTGTTGTAGGAGCCTGTCATCACAGATTTACCATCACCACTGAAAACACACTCAAACTTGTCAAAGATGGCATCGTTCTCATATGTGTCACACAGCTTGTCACGTAACTGCTCGTGGATGTTGATCGTCTTCACAGGTTCACGTTCCATAGCAACGTCCCAGATCTTTACCGTCATATAGTCTCGACTTGCAATGTATCTTCCGTCGGAGCTGAACCTAACATCGCTTATGCTCGACGTGATCTCTGTGAAGAAATTATGGTTGGCAGGGTCGATGTACTCTTCGAACACCTTTGCATGGGCATCGCATAGAGCATTCTCTCGCATATCAGCAAGCTTAATTGCGCCTTTTGATGAGGAATACATAAACAGGTTACAACTCTGTGGATGGAATTCGGCTGAGGTTATAACTTCTGTCAGTTCTTCCATGTTGGCCGGCTTAATGTCGACAATATTAAAGCTCTGGTCAGGGATCGACAAGTTCCACAAATTGATGCGTAAATCGTCTGTGCTCATAAACGTCTCGCCGTCGGAATTTATTGAGATGGAGTTGATGTGGTAGGCATGAGCGTTGGAATAGACTCGCTTAGGACTGGCAGCGATGATCTTATCGTGCACTGTGAGACGTGGAAGTTTCAGTGATTGCAAGGTCAACTTGTTTGTTCCATTAGAAGAGTACTGGTGAACTTCACTCAGGTTATTCTCTGCGACCATCCGAATCTGTTTCTCGTAGATCTTCCATAGTTTGATTGTCTTGTCATTAGTGGAAAGAAGAAAATGTGCTTGGTTTGTGCGCTTACACCACTTAATCTTGTTGATCTTCTCTTCAATCTCCAGCGATTTCAGGTAGTCAAACTCAGCATCATGTGACTGGAATTCAGTGTGGAACCGGTATTCGCAGGCATTCTTCTTGTTGGAGTTTCGTTCAAATAGCACAACACGTCCCCCACGGTCTCCCGTAGCAAGATAGTCTCCCGTGTGGTCAAACTCCACCGTTGAGATGATGTCTGCCTCTGTTATGACAATATCCGCCTTATCACCAAAGCACTGCGAGAACTTGAAGTTATGAGGGTCCTCTGTATCCGCCATGGCGATCTGTGTGGTGCGGTGAAGCGTGCTTTCTTGGCCGTTATAGGTAAGGGGGTCTTCGGTGTATAAAAGGTACTAAGGCGATGATATGACAAGCTCGCCACCGCTCCACGTGTGCAATTGGAACCGCAAAAAGGATGTTTCGGGGAAAAACAATGACACTAAGTTCAATCTTGAAGTCCGTTTAGCCAAACAGCGTCTCCGTCGAGGCAATCGAAGTGGATTTAGCCTTGTCGAGCCCTCTGGGAGGGGCCTTTTGGTCGGTTTTGGGCGTCGGCTTTTTGCAGTCAAAAACAACACCCGGACACCACTACTCTCTTAACTGACGGTCGGGTAACATTCTTATGTCATAGTCGATGTAGCCATGAGACGGTTCTGGAATATATTCATATTCATATGTATGTTTATAAGTACGTGTCTATAATTGTGTTATACCTGTATGGAGTTGAAAATGTCCAGATGTTTGCACTCTTCCCGTCGTTCTCTTCACGAACTCGCATATTGAAAGATGTTAGTGGCCCATCATGCCCGTCATGATCTTCCTCATTGTCAAGCCTATGGAAGGTATGTTTCTGTGTGTACATTTGCGTATAGGTATTACGCATATTTCTATATATATAAGATATCCATTCGCGTTTATTGTATTGAAATCAATATCTATATGACATTCTCTTTCTCAGGTTCTCGTTCTAAATCCTTGCTTTCTATACCATGGCATCTACTGCTTAATGGTGAACTCCGTGGTAACTCCATGCTTGTTCTCATTTTCCCCGTGGGTATGCATTCTACTATAATAAAACCATTCCCGCTGTATATATAGGTAATCAATTAGGATGCTGATGGCCTTGTTCCTTTCCTCATTTTCTCTATACACGGATTCTCAGCCTTGCCAGAGGTGATAGTTTACAACTAACCAAGTTTCTTCGTGGTCATCTTTATATTCTTCTCAATACATATCTCTATATAGGGTATTGTGGATTAGTTCTCGCCGTTTGCTAGCTTCTCAATCCACAACTTCTCGGCCTGCACAATAGTGTTCTCGTTGGACATCATTTTGTTCATGGTTTCGATGTACTCATCGTATGGGTCTGAGTCAAACACAATACCACCACCAGCCTGCAAATAAGCAATACCATCCTTACAAACCATGGTTCTGAGAGCAATACAAGTGTCCATAGTGCGTCCATCATATGACCAGGATCCAACAGCACCGGCGTAAACGCCTCTCTTCTCGCCCTCGAGCTCTGCAATCAGCTCCATTGCACGCACTTTTGGAGCTCCAGAAACCGTGCCAGCAGGGAAAATCGATCTGAAAGCATCAAATCTCGTCTTATCGGGTCTCAGAGTACCAGAAACTTGCGACGTTAAATGCATCACGTGCGAGAATCTCTCTATCGTGAGCAGTCTATCAACATTAGTGGAAAGAGGGTCACACACACGGTTGATATCGTTACGTGCCAAGTCGACAAGCATCACATGCTCAGCCTGGTCTTTTTTGGAAGACTTCAAGATATATGCAAGTTCGTCATCTTCCTCCGTGGTCTTACCACGTCTGATGGTTCCAGCAATTGGGTGCGTTATGACCTTATTATTGTGGTCAGACTTGACCAACAGCTCTGGAGATGCACCCACAATCTGGAAGTCAAGGTAGTCGATATAAAACATGTAAGGAGATGGATTAACAGTTCTGAGGTGTCTGTAGATATTGAACGGATGTAGAGACGTTGGACGGGCAACCCTCTGCGACGGAACAGCTTGGATAATGTCACCCTTCAAAATGTGATTCTTCAATGTGTTAACATGGCGTTCGTAGCCTTCCTGGCCAATGTTGGAAGTGAATTTTTGACCTGGAACAATAGGTCCCTGTTTAGGATATGGAATTGGCTTTGTATGATCTGTGAGTATAATCTCGATTGAAGTGATTTTCTCCTGAGCAGTTGCATATTTCTGAGCAATGGTCTCGTCGGAGTCATCGCTGGAAATAGAGATATTCTCGATGATCTGGAATCTTTGATAGACATTATCCAGGGCAACAATAGTATCAAACAGCATCAAAGATGCTTCTGGAAGATGCAATACATCCTTCATTTGTCTCTTGGTCTTCGGCTCGAAGTACTGAACACAGTCGTAAGAAATGTAGCCAACAGCACCACCACTTAGACGAGGCACTCCTGGAAGCTGTGCCTGTCTATACCCCCTCATCTCCTTTTCAAGAAGAACTAACGGATCCGATTCAATACCAAACTCTGGCCCCGTGCTGATGACCTTCTTTGGTTGGACACCAATGAACGAGTATCTGTCCACGATCTCACCATTCTTAGCTGACTCAAGAATAAAACTCTGGGTCTTGGTATGCGATTCGTCACCTAGACGAGCAAGTTTCAAGTACGCAATGTGAGCAGTTGTCTCATCATCAGTTACAAAAGAGTAAACTGGGTAGAGGTTTGGAACCTCCTCGGCAGATTTCTCGGCACGGTCTTCTTTGATAATGCTGATGAGCTTCTCAAGAGGTGGTTGGATCGATGCCTTTAACTGGGTTAGTAAAAGTCATTACTCTAAATCCAAAATAGTAGATGGGACTAATTCATGTGCACTTACTGGCATATTAAAGGTCGGTTTTTATCTTAAGCCCACAGAAAGAGCAACTAGCTAAAAGAATAGTTACTCGCTATTGTCTTTGAGGCTCCTCGAGACCCGTTTTTCACGTAGAGTCATCACCAATCTACAGTGCACCATAACCTTTTAGGATATACTATGGTCACGTGAGTATGGCATTTTTCATTTATCGTTAATAACAGCATACCATTACAGGTTGGGGTTTTATATTGGTGTGATAGACTTTGTAGCAAGCTGGTCTCATCTGGAGAGAATCATCCAAGGTGATTAGATCATTTCGTTTTTCGCTCTCATTTGGGCTCCAGGCTCTTCTCATAGCGTTCCAGAACATCATACTCATGAATCTGTGTTCCACTCAACTCGTTTCCAATTGCTGATGATGTTAGAATTTCTCAGAGCTCAAACCAGTAGTGGGTATCCGTTCTGTCTACTCACTGAACCAGCCAGGGCGGGTATTATGGTCCCTTCCAAAGATCTCAAGCTTACGCGCATGGGGCCCAACCAGACGTTCAACCATGCCGTAGAGCTATTTAGTTGATTTTGCTAGTTAGTACACTATTAATGACGTTGCAGGTTTTCGTTAGTCAGGTTCAGCTTACCTCATCGGGCTTTCTGGACGTTTCCCTTGTGGAGCTCACCATGAAATCCACATCGACAAGCCTATCCAGCCATTCTGGTTGGCCTTTTAGACCCACAAGTAGATGTTCCTTCGAATGGTTCAGCCAGTGACCAGTCCTTCCTGTACAAATAGTACGGCCTAGCTGGTTTGTCTTGATCCAAATGATTTCGTTCTTAATTATGTAGCCCCATTTGCGCAATGATTCCTTACCTATTTCGATTGTTCTTCCAGTTACCCAGAGCAGCAAGATTCCTTCGTCTTGGACAATATGCAAAGGCAAGTTCAACAGGTCAGTATCATTACATGTTCCATATGGTAGGTTCATGTGGATGTTCCAAGCTGGGTCAGCTATGACTGCCGCAAATTTTCCAACAGTGGTGAAGTCAAACGTACGCACATCACAATTGATCCATTGTGGGGGTAGGATTTCTCTGCTGAAGTTACTTGTTGCACCGTTACAACGCCATGGCGATATAATTTCCCAGTATGGAATCTCGTCATTGAACCTTTCACACTCATCAATGGAACGGTTCATCGCGGGGTAGGGAATGTGTCTCTTATAATGTAGGTAACGGCAAGTATCCAGTTTGTGACAGGTGTCGAGATATGAACAGTCACCTAGTGACACATCTGTGTGGTGCTTGATTATTGGAATAAAATGGATCTTCCGATTAAAGCACTGGAAGAGATCCCTCGGAAACTTGGATGCATCCATGTTGAAGGCAAGATGTTGGGAGTGGTTGAGGTCATCACATGTTTCGAGAAATGGTGTACGAGGTGTGGTCTTTGCGATGCGTTCAAGCGTGAGACGACGGCCTGTGGATTCGTAGTTGATAAGGGAGCGGATTTTTGTGAGAGCTGGAGATTCAATGTCAGAAAGAATCTGTTGTAGGCGCTTGAGCATTTCAGCAGGATTCTTTGCATTAGGCTGTACCCATTGTGACTGCTTACTGTTATCCTCCAGCTGTTGATCCTTCTGTTGCTTTCTGTTTGTTTTCTTCCCTTTCTCCCTTTTGCATTTGTCGTTCTCATTCACTCTGTTCGCCTTATAAGGGATGACCACATCGAGAAGCAGCCGCAGATTCTGTTCGTTGATAAAGCGTATAGTTCCATCCTCAAACTCAGAGTAATCCAGAGAATAGCTATCAATATTTTGGATCTCCTGAAGTTGATCCTGAAACTCCTTAAAAGACGAATCTCTGTTGGTCTTGGAGTTGAAGAGGCGATGAATAGTTCCTAGGTTGCCAAAGATCGGTGATTTTACGAGCCATTGCGCGTTCCCTGCCAGGAAAAGAAGGACTTCAGGGTCAATCGCCATCTTATGTGTGAATTGTAAATACCTCAAGTTTAAATGGCCCTCAAAGCAAGCTGGTGGCCTATATTTGGCGTTGATCACTCCCTAAATCGTATATACGGGATGTTAGAACGTCGCGCCAGTTTGATCTATCACTTATATCGACAGGAGACGGTGACGAGCTGTCTTTTTTTTCTTTCTTTTCTCTTTTGAGGAGATATCAGTAAATTTTCCTCTTGAAATTCAATCTCAGGTTTTTATATACTTTCATGATACTCTTGCAATGTACAACACTGCTGGGTTTCGAAGTTACACAGAAACGTCACCTCGGTTCTTCAAATGGAACCGCAGTGGAAGGGATTGCTTTAGGGAAGGGCCAAAGGACATGTATGTGGTATAATTTGCGTTATTAAAGTGGATTTATCCACCTAGAAAGCAAATATGTAAGATCTCCGGTGCAAATTTTGGCATAAGCATTCCTCCCTACACACTCAGTACATGGGAAGGTCAATTCTTTCTTGGATATTATCTTCAGAGGCAGATCTTTAGAGTCATAGACACATTTTCATTGATTCGTTAAACCTTAGCACCATTCTATCATATTCCCTCACGCTCTCCCAGTTTTCCCACTTCTTGGTCTTGACTTGTCCCTGAGAGTCATGATACTCCCAGGTAATCATTTGCCTTAGTGCAGACCTATCCTTACTCTTGATCACGAAATCATTCTTGGAGACTTCATTTTGTATCAAATTCATCACCAGAGAGCTAGCCACCACATCAGTATAGGTGAACGCCTTGCTAACTAGTCCTAGCGTGTTAATACCACGATCGATGAGTTCGGTCTGTGTGAGACCCGGATCATAGTCCAGTATCTTCATGCTTCGAGAGTTGTAGTCAGAAGTAAACCTTCTTCGAAGGAGCGAGCGATATGCGGTTCGTTGTTTGGCCATAGGTATGAACATTGCAAGGCGGCTGAATCGCCGAAACAGCCGAATCAATTGCTGATGAGAGGGAAGTTCTGCCAGGTCTTCATGGCTGAGGAGAGTACTGAGTGCTACACCCACCCTGGCTTTCACTGACATTTTGTAACTTCTTGTTTCTTTATCTAGATTCTCATGGAACGCACCTCTTTGTACAAAACAACAATAGAGCAGTATGTTTTCGGTTTAGACGTTGATAAGGATGGGACCTCTAAGCATCCGCTCGTTTACCTCAACTATGAGACGATGGGCGACCTTGGTGTGGGTAGTGGTGTCCGGGTTTGATGTCTGGGTTTATAAAGGATGAGATGCCTTCTCTTTATAGAGACATTTACTCCAGGAAAAGGACCTTTCATTTGCTGATTTGTCCATGAAGCAAGACTTTGGGTGTTACCTATTACTTTATTCTTTAGATAAACAAGTACAACCATTTTTAAAACTCCTATTGGAATTTTAAACATTTTAGTCATATTGTCTGATGTTATATATAATTCATCATCATTTTCTGATGGACTGATTAATTCAAAACATTACGTTTCAAAAAGAGTTAAGAAGGCTATCGAAGGACTTCTAGATATTGTCACTGGTAGAAAAACTCTTCAGAATCTTCTTTTAAATACCATTCGTTTTCTAAAAATGATTTAAGTAATTTAAAGGACTTACAGTTGCAACACCCCGACATCACCCAGACATCATCCTTACACCAAAGCACTCGCACTTAAGCGGGGATTTTCTCGGCTCTTGAGGAAGAATAAACCGAAACTACTGAAGAGGAGTAAAAAAAAGAAGCTTGCTTTTCTTTTCTTTGGATGCTTGTTTACGAGGAATTTGCTACATCTAAAAGCGTTTAAAGAAAGTCGGTGTTGCCATCCCTCTGTTAACCCAGAAGCGATACGACTTTCGCCGGAAGCTTCGCCTACCTCGGAGAAGAACAGGCCACACTTACTCTTTAGTCTTGCCGTCATATCAATAAGATCCAAAAAGAAACCGAAATGAAGGACCTTTTTAATCTTGAGAAGCAAATGGTCTTCTATAGATCTTACCATTATGATACGATTAATGTGCTGATACACTCAGTGTTTGTGCCAACGATTCTATTCACTTCCATCGGGATTCTTTCCTATGTCAAGTTCACGGATGCCAATCCTTATCTGAATCTTGCCACAATATTAGCAGTCGGTTATGGAGCATTCTATTTAATGCTCGATCTTATGGGCGGACTAATTGCAGCACCATTGCTGTACCTCTTCATCAAGATCAACGTTGAAGCCATACACTCTGTTGACAGCTGGCTTAGGTTCATGGTAATAGCTTTTGTCTTTGCGTGGATTGTGCAATTCATTGGCCATGGGTTCTTCGAGAAGAGAGCACCTGCATTACTGGATAACCTTGTTCAGGCACTAGTGCTTGCTCCGTTTTTCATCTTGTTTGAAGCTTTCTTCCTTGTTGGCTGGAGAAGGGACTTGAAGCAACGTATTGATTCCGAGGCGGCGGCGAACATTGCGGCATGGAAAGCGAAGAAGACTTGATGGAGGATAAACCTTTGTTTATTTATTGTACCTTGAGAAGATTGTAGAGGGGTTGCGGGTACGATTCCGGAGTTACTTTAGTTTGTGGGGTCATGGCACCGTAGAAATACGGACACGTAGGTGTGTACATATATTACTATAATATGAAATGGGAATATACAAAAACAACTAGATATTGAATGATAAATTGAAATAGAGTCTCTCTAAGATAGATTCACATCTATTGCGGCAATTATACATAGCAAATGGATACATAGCGCTTGGATACTTAGATACAAAGAAAAAGGTTCACGGATAAATGGGTACGTGTACACGGGTATATGTGTACATGGGTATATGGGTATATGGGTGTATGGGTATATAGTTACAATGGTATAATGGTATAATGGTATAATGGCACGATATAATGGTATTATGGTATAATGGCATGATGGCATATAGGTATATAGGAGTATGGGTGGATGGACTGTGTAAGGGTGTATGGATTGGGTGGATGGTATAGGTAAATTATATGGGTGAATTATAGGACAATGGTTATCAAAACATCAAAATTTATATATCACTTCACTATAAGCTAATTGACACACAGACACGCACTATGTTAGACACAATTGTCAAGGGGTACATAGCTAGCTACCCACAGGAACACGGATACATAGTACAATACACAGACAAATGCGTGCATCGAGGCTCGGACACCCGGAAACTTACACGTATCATTATTTGTATCCAGTTCTTTTTGGACTAAGACCATGTCCCTTAACTAAACAACTCCAACCAAAAATCCATTCGAAACAGCCTCTTTTGACACAATTCCCGTATACAAGATGCTTATGCACGGATCAGGATGCGCGGGAAGCGAACTCCGGCAAGGCACTTTACGCCCGCAGTGCGATGGAGAGTACCGCTACCGGGCGTTTTGTAAGGCTGAAGCGCAGCCAGTTCCGGCTCAACGCACGCAGGTGATTATGAGCTTTTTTTCCCCCCACTTCGACCTTCGAGATTACTCATTGAGGAGAACCAGTACTGGGTAGTGAACGCCGAAAACAGAGAAGGTATTGGAGAAGTAATCGGGAGATGATGGATTCCATGGGACTGATGGATGTTGCTCTGTTCGTGCTTTCGAAGAAGGTGACATTTCCACTGTTGCTGTCACTGATATACAGGATCGTCACGGACCAAAAGACTTCCTTCGGTGCAAACAACGTTAAGTCGTCGAAGGGAGCTTCCGATGTAGGTGGAAAAGAGGACGGGGGTGCGAGCGCAGATCCATTACCTTCAATCACCCCTATGGATGCCTCATTTGATTGGTCATCCACGGAACCTTTCAAGTACAGGCCCTTCAAGAAAGGCGAGTACAAACTTGTGATGGGCATCCACAATATCCCACCAGACGAATGGCTTTTCGTCGAGAATACTTACAAGAAGTACACAGACTTAAAGTGGAGATATGTGTGTGACCCAGAAATCGAACCACGCACGATATTCATGGATGATGACTGTGTTGAGGCTACGATCGAATTCTACGAGCGTGCTACTCAGTTTATGTTGCAGAGATACCCTATGTGCTTTGAAGTCAGAGGTGATCAGATTTATAACAAGATTAGAGGGGACAGCATACCGCTAAACCCACACTCTGTTGAGAACAAGCGGGACTTGCACAATTATCTTTCACGGTTCATTGAGGAAGACTATATCATTCTGTTCCCAGATCCAGAGAATTTCGACACAGACGAGTATATCTTCAAGGGCGGCGTTTTTGCTTTTGCAGCCGGCTTTGATCCAAGTGAAAGATATCGTACCCCATTGACGACTATCCACGGCCCTGTGCCAGAGTATAAAACCAAGCTGAAACCACAAATGAACAAGTTCTTTGAAAAGTTGAAACCAGGCACTTATGTCCGCCGTAATAACTGGTCTGTCCAGACGCACAACAGAGTTCTTGTGATGGACGGTAACAAGGGCGAAGAGGATGAGGAGATTGGTTCATTGCAGGCTGATAGTCTGGATTTCGAAAGAGAAGTTTTCTTCCGGTCCGAACGTCAAACATTAACCAAGTTACCAAAGACTGGTGCGATTGTGTTTGGCATTAGAACCTACCTTACTCCTATGAAGCAGATCAGAGATGAAGGACTCGGTGATGAGCTCATTGGTGGAATCGAAGGCATGCAAGACAATATCGGGCATTATAAAAGACGACCGGAGTGGGGTCCACCAGTTTGCGACTTCTTAAGAGGCGACTCAAATGGATGTAATAAGCCTGAGATCACAGGGTTGGCATAGAACCCTCATGTAATTAGTAATGCATTATGATATATTGTGACATGTAGAACTAGCACATTTTTTGGAACCATTAGAGCCTCATTGTCTTACTAAACATATCATGGGTGCATTAAAATTATATGACGGGTTGTAGATTCTTGCATTTCACAAATTCTGGGGACCTTGCATGTGAGTTCTCGAGATTGGGCTTTTGAGATTGGGCTTTTGAGATTGGGCTTTTGAAATCGGGCCTTTTGAGATCAGACCAACGAGGCCTTTCTTTTGAAATCCAGTTTTAGGAAAGTGGGAACAGCTATAAGTATGAACGCCATAAGAATATAATGAATAGAGCAGAAACAGCAGAGCAGAATAAAAACAAAAGCAACTGATCATATACGGAATTGCGTTCACACCGTATGGTCTAAAAAATTGAGAAATTTCTAATATCATCGGTTACAGTGGCCGAGTGGTTAAGGCGATGCCCTGCTATTTCGTGTAGCTGTTAGGCATTGGGTTTTACCTGCGCAGGTTCGAATCCTGTCTGTGACGCCATTTTTTTTGGTTAGGCTCGATCCAATTTCTCCTCCTACTGACAAACAAAAGTGGATAGAAATATGGACCGGACCGGATAGCATACTAAGTTTTCTGGAGAGTGCTACATATACATTTGAATCATCCTTTTCTATGAAGAATGGGACCGAAAACAATGGAAAAGAAGGTCTTGGAAGTTCTGAATATATGGACAGGAATCTATTGGAACAACCTCCTACCCAGATGAAGATACCCGAAATGGGTCTCCTAGGGTTTTTGTCCGCATCAATTTTCTACTAGAGAGATTACGATCTAGAAGCATCGAAAGGAAAAGCTCGGGATTGTGTGTTCACGCAAGACTCATCAAGAGGGAATCACATACAATGGGGAACAAGCATCTTACGATGTAGAGCGACCTAAATAGCTTCAACAGTCATTATCATTCTGGTTTGCTCTTCCCACCACTGCAGAACCGCACACACCGCACATTTCTGACCTTCCATCGTCTACCAGGCATCACCTGGCACCAGCTTTTACCGACTATAGCAGAACCGCAATTCTACTGCCGTTCATCCAAAAACACCACCGAGGACCCTGGCCCCACGGCGATGCGGAAGTGTCCCAATTGTCCAGGGTGGCCACAGCGAGTGCATCCTCTAGGCGACGACCACCACCCAGGCCACCATCCCAAACAATATAATACGCACACAAGCCGGACCAAATCACGAAAAAATGTATAAATGTATATATATATAACGCCCCATTCCCGAGTCCCCCACCCTCAAATCGTGTGTTAGTGCGTGCGCTCGAGGCCTATGCGCTGGTGTTAGGGTGTGCGTCAGATCCGGCCTTCCTCTTTTGACAGCGCTGCGTTGCCTCGGTTACACGCGGTTGTTTACGTTTCAAAGCGCCCACGGCCAAAAGTAAACAAACCTTTGCGCCCCTTTCTAGAAGATTGCGGTTTCTTTTACCGCCATCAACTAAACAAACAAAGGAACAAAAGAGGCTACGACATAGCCGGTGGTTGGTTACTGAGATTCAATATTTGTGATTCCAAAGGGCTTTTCTTCTGGGAGAAACAAAGGAAAAACCTCAACAGGCCAAACAAGTCTACGTAATCGAGCCTACTAGAGGCTTTGAACGCTTTTTCAACCGCTTTCTACGCTTTGTACGGTGGCTGCCCCGGTCTCCACACGCTCTTACCGCTGTCGCCGCACCCATCTCAAAACAAAACACTTTGGTCTTCCATATTCTCGCGGCATCTGGCTTTCTTTCTTGGCGTAAAACCGCTTAGCTAAAGAACGTTCACACATATCTCAGACACGTTCGCCTGGCGTGCCTATCCTATAATCTGGCTGACCAGGCTCCTGTTTTAGACCGTCATTGCTGGTGCTATTAGCCTACTTTCACCTGGTCCAAATCCTGGCTTCTCAAACTCTCTTCTAGCCTCATCTCGCTTGGTTTTTGGGTCTGCATAACTCCGCCCAGCTTCGTCTTCGTCCACCTGGCATAATCCCAAAAAGTTCATAACTTCTATCAACTCTCTCTACTCTTCTTCTAACATGCTCAACAACAGAGACCGTCGCAACGGGATCATTCTTACAAACAGCTCCTTTGCTCCGCAGAGGAAGTCGTATGGTAAGCTGAGTAAAGGAGGAAAAGCTCGCTACAAGCTCAACGACCTCGTCCTCGATATGAATAGCGTCTCTTCCACTAATCGCAACAGCATCAATACCAATAGATCCAGTTTAAGCTCGTCACAGGCTTTCGACATTTCAAATGACTCCTTCAAGTTAAGCGACGATGAGTACGAAGGTAGTGAAGTGAGACAAGCGAGTTTCTTTAACGATACGTCATCTATAGGTGGAAACACGCTTGGTAATGTTGGTGACTTCAGCGATGTTCCATACGGTGGTACCCAGCTGATTAGCATTGCAATTTCAGATAACGAGGATTCAGATGCTACAATGGACACTCCAGAGAGAGTAAGATTGCCAACCAAGAGAAATTCACACTTACTTGAATCCACTCCCGTGAAAAACTCCTTGCATGCTTCCAAGAAAACCAAGTCCGTCTTACAGCAATTGTCTTCTGCCCTGCCAAATTCCTCCGCTAATATTCCTGTAACAGATATTAACGAGAAGAGGGTTCTAATGACACAGTCACAACCTCCGGTTTTTAGCAGAAACAGTTCTTCTAGTATGAGGAAAAGATCATCTGTTAACTCACAGTCTTCCAAGAGATGGTCATTACTTTCGTTTAACGGAGATGATAAGGAAAACGTCAATAGTATGAAGACTAAGAGATTTTCCATGGCATCAGTCCATTCCACTTCTTCTAAAGACAAGACAAAGAGATTCTCCCTTGCGTCTACCCTTTCTACGACGTCTTCATCTTCCTCATCCTTCAGAAATGCTGTTAGCAGAGTTGGAAATGTTTTGTCTTCTGTTTCTGTTACCTCTGCAGACGGCTCTGCAGAGTCAACACCTCATAAGAGCATTAAACCCGGCATTGTTGGTGAACAGGATTCAGAAAAGACAACTTCATCTTCTAATTCATTGAAATCTCCTGTCGCACCAAGACAGTACAGTCAAGCTAGCCTTTCATCTACGAATGTGACTGTGACCAGCTCATACCACAACAAACGAACCCAGGAATATAACCACTCCAAGACTTTTAATGGTACTCAGAATAGTACATTTATGAGAGTACCTTCCGGTAATGCTACCAACTCGGACCAACAGAGTGTTATCAGCGTGGCTTCCAGTTTGAAATCAAGCAGATCTAGATTCAGACTTTCTTCTCTATTCTCTTCTAAAAAGGACTCATCATCTGGCGACAATGAGTCTGTGATATCCTTGAGAGGTAAGAGCTCGTTTAGTGATATGAGAAAGAACGTATTGTCGTACTCACAGAGCAAGACTTCGTTGTTCCGTCTTACTAAGAAGGACTCTTTGCAAGATTTGAAAAGAAGGCCATCCTTGGATAAGTGCATGATTTCACTTCCAAGACCAGATACAGATTCTGCCTACAGACTCAAAACAAAGCTGAAAAATAGTTCTTCCATAATATCCATCAATTCAGTTATTTCTCGTCAAACGACCCTTCACACCGTTCACACTGCAAATGCTCCAAGTACTCCAAGCACCACCGCCCAAAGCTCTTCGATTGAAAACATGACAGCTAGTGCAACAATATCTGGAACCAATATAACCATAATAACTTCGGACGCATATGAAGATACCCAAATGAAGAAAGTTCTAGAGCTCACAACCGTCGATCATGTTGTTGACTTCCAAGATTATGTCTCCGGTATTACAAAATCAGGCAATGAAATCATTGTCAAATTTGCAGAGGCTTCTTATTCGGAAGTTTTTGTGCTAAAGAACTTTGAGACCGGTGAGAACTTGAAGATTTTCAAAGTGATTCCTTTTGGTGAAGAGAACTTCGAGCAACCGACAGTTGACAACATTGTCCATGAGTTGAAGATCACCAAAAGATTGAGTGGGCTTGACGGTTTCATCAAGTTGAACGAATCCTGTGTCGTCAAGGGCTACTACCCAAAGTTGTTGATGAAGCTTTGGGATGATTTCAACGAGCTGAAAGATTCCAAGAACTTCAGGCCAGAGTATGAAAAAGACCAGAGATTCTTGATTTTAGATTTGGAATACGGTGGTATCGATTTAGAAAAATTTGAATTAAGAACCTGGAAACAAGCACATGATGTCTTTTGGAGTATCGTCAAGACTCTTGACAAGGTTGAGAGAGAAATGAAGTTTGAGCATAGGGATTTGCACTGGGGGAACATTGTTATTGATTATGCCCAACCCAAAGAAGAGGCTAAGAGAAGAGGTGATTTGGAGGATGCATTTAAGGATTTGTCAATTGTGGAAGAAAATGAGGATGAAACAAGCGTCGAAGAGAAGGACGATGATAAAAATGAGAAGTTGATAGTTAAATTGATTGATTACACCCTTTCCAGGTTGGAAGACAGTGACGGTACCACAATATTCACCGGATTAGATCATCAAGATTTCTTCAAAGGCCGTGGTGACTACCAGTTTGACATTTACAGATTCATGCGCAACGAGTTGAAACTACGGCAAGAAAAGGAATCAGATGATCTGATTGATTGGTCCCTATCAAGTTTCAAGAACAACTTGTACTGGTTGCACTACATTGTATCTAAGCTACTCCACTCCAAAGGAATTAGGGACGATGATGGAAAGAAGGATCAAAAGAAGATCGAATATTTATACAAATGCTTGGATCCACGCAAGAAGAAGTTGAATCCAAGCGAAACACCTTTCAAGAAGCTGCCGGATTCTAAGAAGAAAAAGAAGCACATGAAGCCAAATGCCTATTTTGAGGACTTTGAATCGTGTGCGGACGTATTGAAGTTCGGCAGGTTCTACGGAATGATTGAGTGAATAATAGTGTACAGATAACTATTGATAAACACTTTACGTACGATTACACTACACTTAGATTCGATAGAACCAATAATACAACTTTTATTTATTTAGATGATCAACACGAATAATCAAGAATCCATTACCTACTTCGTCAGAGGTACGGTCTCCTGGATTTCTTCCACTTTGGGTTGTTCGGTCTTCTTAGTCAATGTTGTGAAGATAAACACGACACCAGTGATGAAACTGCCCAACATGAACAACCACTGGCCATATCCAACGGAACCGAGCGGCACCGATGGGAACGCAAGAAGCCTTTCAAGAAGGTACGGCAAGGTATCTGATGGGAGGTAGAACACCGGTTGTTTTCTGTACCAGAATCTCAGACCAAAAGACAACACTGTCAGAAGCGTGGTGATTCTTCCAAGTGATGAGTCTAGGGTTCCTTTGACGGAGAGAAGATTCTCTTCCATCTTCGTGATTTCCTTGGTGAGGGCATCGTGCTTGCGGTTGAGTTTAGTCCACTTGGCATATTGATCCTGTGGTGAAAGCTTGCTCTTCTCAGAATAGATCTGTGCTCGTTCATGCTTTTTCTCGAGCAGTTCCGCAAACAAAGTGTTGCCTGAGAGCTTCAGGTACAGAGGGAAACAAAACGACCATGACGACGGTGGAAACGCAGCAAGAAGTCTTTGCAGTACCACAACTGCGACTGCAATAAAGAGGAGAGTGATTGGACCCATTGTGATCTATATTGACCTTTATATAACCTTTTATACCGCTTTAAAGCTTCCTTGAGGTGTTTATAGAGATTTTTTTAAGGATTTGTGCTTCCTGTATTCTTTCGTACGTTTTTACACCCTCTTCCGCAGTTCCGTTCTCTTTTAGCTCCTTAGTATCTTCAGAACTGTCTCAAAATCGTTTTAGTTCGTTCCAAGTACCCTTTTTACTTCCTTACAGCGTCTTTTGTGTCACTTTAAGTGCGCTTCTTAGGTCTTCTTGGTGCTAATGGTTTCTTGGGTGCTGCTTTTGTCAGTGCTTTGCTGTGTTGATGGAAGCGCGATGATTTTTTCGCTCAGCACAAAAAAATATCAGAGGAGACCACCATGATGACCACTCAAGAGACAACTAAAGAGCACGCAGGCCCTGCCTCAAGGCACACACACCACCAAAAATTCCTGCGCAACGCGCTCTCAGCATGTCGGACAACTCAAGTGAGGAGTTTGAGACTTGGATATCGAACTTCTGTTCGCTTTTCGGGCACGACTACTTTGTGGAGGTCTCGCCCGAGTTCATCGAGGACGATTTTAACCTAACGGGTCTCTCGTCGGTTGTTCCATTCTACAGAGAAGCCCTGGACATGATTCTGGACTTCGAGCCGGAGGGAAATATCCCGCTGAACGATATGCCGCTGATACAACACTCTGCCGAGCTTCTGTACGGCCTGATCCACCAACGGTTCATCCTCACAAAGCAGGGTCTCCAGCTCATGGCAGACAAGTACGAGCGCAAGCAGTTCGGTTGCTGTCCACGGTACTACTGTGATGGTATGCATCTACTACCAGTAGGGAGACACGACCTCCCAGGGGTCGAAACTGTGAGACTCTACTGTCCTTCGTGCTTTGATCTCTACCTCCCAACGTCATCGAGGTACCTCCAGATTGACGGGGCCTTCTTTGGTACAACGTTTCCTGGCATGTTCATGAAACGGTACACAGAAATCGAGCAGCAGGTGAAGCTGCGTGGTGGCAAGCAGTACGAGCTGAAGATCTTTGGGTTCAAAATCAACGAGAAGTCGCAGAGTGGTGGAAGAATGAAATGGCTCAGACAGCTGCCGAAGACCCGGGACGAGCTCGACGAGTTTGAGCGTTGCGAGTATGGCGTGGACGGCGAAGAAGCCGAAGAGCCTCACCATAACGGTGGTGTTGACGAAAGCAATGAAGGTCGAAAAGAACAGGATATAGAAGATGTGGAGATGAATGGAAACTGATTACGAAACTTGTGTAATAATTTGTCGTTACGTTTTTTTTTGATAGTTTTTTTTTGTTTTTTTTGTGTTTGTGAATGCTATATACGTTTGCTTGCAATCTCAAGAGTTGAGTCTTTCTCTTGCCTTTTAATGTGTAAGGCTAACAGGCTTCCCAGGCTCCCAGTTCTTGATTGCGTTGTCGATGTTGCTCCAGTACTTAAGCTTGATAGCCTCGAGCGCAGCGTCGTGGTAATTTTGGTCCCTGAAAAGCTGTTCCAGCGTATTTTCACTCCTGGTAATGCGGTTATCGTTTTCTTTCTTCAAAGAGGCGATCTCTGTCTCGTCAGAGGCGCTCTCTAGCTGTTCGTGGATCTCCAGGATCTCAAAGAGAACATCCTTGTCCTGGGCAGAGTACTGCTGCGATACCCCTTCGGCCGTGAGGTCGACTCCGGCTTCGAGCTCTAGAATGTGCTGAGCTCTAAGAAGTGGGCTCTTCAGAGTGTTGTAAGCCTTGTTAAGCAAAGAGCTTTGAGCGTCGTCGTAGTTCACAGTGTCGACGTTGGAGTCCGGGTGTATGCGTTGCTGAAGGGCTCGGAACTCTTTACGCAGCGACCGCTTATCAACCAGGAAGACAGGACGCTCATAAGGACACGTCTTGGGGAACAACTTGAACATGTTGACGGGCTGTTTCGCGGTGAGAAACCGCCTGAAGTTAAGCATCGTTTATGGTGTGTCGTTTGTATTTCTCCATGGGCTCTTTCATTGTGGTGATGGGTAGTCGGATTGGTGATCGAGGCCCACCATTTTTCACCCGGGCCCCGAGGGGCAACCTCTTTTCGCCATGCCCATTCACACAGACAGTGTCAAAACCCCTGAGGGATGCAATTAAACAACAAGCTCATAGTTTCTCGGCCATTATACCTGGGAGACCATCATTGTGGGTACTGTAATCAGGAGAAACCTCGGTCGCACGCTGTTTCGTTAAAGAGCTGGCTCGATGTGGCAACCACGGACTTCTTTCCGGAGTCCATCAGGACGGGATTCGACGTTAAACATATGACAGTGTACCACTATGATAAGCTTATCCAACTGGGATATAGAAGGTCGGGTACGTTTCTATATAAACCAGACTTGTTACGCACTTGTTGCCGGATGTATACGATCCGGACATGTTGGGACCAGTTTACACCACAGAAGGAGCACAGACGCGATATCAATAAGTTCAATAACCAATTGAAAGTCCCAGAGACCGGAATGAAGCGGAATAACAAGTTCAATATGGCCATAGAACTAGACAGAAGTGTTGAGTCTGGTCTTTTGAAGCTGAAATTCGAGAAAAGTAGGTTTTCAGAAGAGAAGTATGAGCTATTCGTCAAGTACCAGAAAACGATCCATAACGATACAAATACTTCCAGAAATAGTTTCACGAAGTTTCTATGTGAAACGCCATTTCCTACAGACGGTAGTGTGGAAGGAGAGCACACAGTTACGTCGTATGGAGCGATCCACCAGTGCTACTACGTAGACTCGAAGCTTGTTGCTGTAGCGTTTCTGGACATCCTACCTTCAGGCTTATCATCTGTATACTTCATCTACGACCCAGAGTGCAAGCACTTGGCCCTGGGAAAGATCTCAGGACTAAGAGAGATGCTCCTATGTAAACAGCTGAGCCTCTCGTGGTACTATCTTGGATACTATATCGAGGATTGTCCGAAGATGTCGTATAAGAGGAAGTTCGGTGCAGAGATCCTTAACCCTCTTGATATGAAATTCTACCCGTACGAATCGCTACAACAGGGACTCCAGAACGGTCGGCTGTTTGAATGGGACGATGCTAAGAAGGAAGATGTTGGTGAAGGACTATTTGGTGTGGCTGGGGAGATGTTTGCTGAGACAGAGAACAGTCTGAAAACTGTGAAGAGAAGATGGGACATTACATATCCAACGGTAGCATGGCCACCTAAAGCGATAGAAAATCGTAATGAAATGCCATTTGGAACTAACGAGACCGTCGATCTGGAAGAAGATTGTGAAGATGAGGACGGTGATGACGACGATGATGACGACAACGATAATCACATCTTCGACTTACCACCAGTCCTTGTTGGGTGTGTATCGCTTGGTGATGTTGTGGACGATCCACAAAGGCTCGAAAGTAGCCATCTCCGAGTACTTCAGGGCTCGCTTCCACTAGAAGTACAGTTCACCAACCTCGTGCCACAGTTCCAGAAAATTGTGATTGATCTTGTGCGTTTGTTGGGGTGGGACCTGTTTAATGAGTGTGTAGTGTATGTCTAATTCAGGATGGGATTGCAGAATCACGTGGCATAATTGCATCACGTGATACAAACAAAGGCTTCCATAGGTTGGGCCCCGCCTTATACTTTTGTCCTCGGGTAGTATGAGGTAAAAAAAAGAGGAACGCATTCTCCCCAATTGCGGCTCTCCAACTTTGGGAAACGAGGAATCTGCTTGGGAATAGCATAGTAGCGACAATGGTGTTTGGTAATGCGGCATTAATAGTTGGTTTTGTGTGGTTGTTCTCCCTCGTGGCGTGTTCAGGTGCTTCCGAGAGCATCACTGTGGTAGCTAGTGGGATCGAAGAAGCTCCGGTCTTCACGGATGAGTACTTCGAAACGCTTGTGGACGATACACGTCGGTGGCTATCGAGACAGATGGATAAAGCTCTAGATTTAAAGGCAATTTCGCCCGAGGACTTTGCGAAAGCAAAGGAGAGACATAAGCTTGAAGCAATGCTTTTACAGGGCCACTATGCGGTTCCCGGTGAGAAGGTTCTAGAGGTGGATTCTGCGAGCATCATAGAGAACTTGAAAGTGTTATCGACACAAGAAACAACGAAGCTCCCTGTTCTGATCCAGTCATTGATCCATAAGGAAAAGGAGCTTGCACGAGAGTCGACAGATGCTCGGTACCACCGCGCAAAGGCTCGCAGTATAGTGTTCTGGGAGACGTATGCGAAGTTCCTTGGGGTGGACCGTCTGGCAGAGGCATTGGAGCACGATGAGTTGTGATGGACTTGTAATATGTGCTAGTAGCATTAGGTGTCAATGTTTGAAGTGGACCGCCTGGTGGAGGCATTGGACCACGAAGAGTTCGAAGGGAGAATGGTTGTAGTATATACGGTATGAGTATGAGAGAACCCTGATGGTCTGCCAATACATTCTGCTATTCATCTTTTCATGTATACTTTCATAGTCTACGATACTTGTATATTTTGAAATCCAGAACTGTGTGGATGACGATAGCGCACATTCGTTCGACTTTGCGTAGCCACTACAGAGAATGGGTTTCCTCAGCGAGCATGCGAACTGAGATTGAGTGAAACCGTGTTTCAACGTCTATTCAATGAGCTCTGTATTTGTGTCTCTAAGTGTTATGTTTTTAGGGCCCGGGTGATAGGATAGGCGTAAAGGCTAGCTAGAGAGCTGCATGAAGCACCACAGGCAGTAAGTATTGTATAAGCTATATGATATGATATGCAACCAGACCCCTATATGCAGAACAATCTAGCCACCTAGCGATCTAACCTATCCACCCAGCCAAACCTTGCTGCTATCGGCTCAAGGAATCGACTATTGAATCGACTCATGGCATTGCCTCATATCGAATTGAATGCTAGAGTGCTTTGGTTGCTACACCGGCACCCACGCACCCAGCGCCACACACAATTACACACACACTTGTGGCTCACTTACATACGCACATACATCCACTCATCCATACATATCACAACGCATCATCAATCCATATGTCCCCATTGCTAGCTGATCCTGACTCATAAGTGTGCCTCACGCTACGGAGGTGACCCATAAAACCCACATAACAACTGGAGGTGGTAGTTACCGTATTGGGTAACCGCACTACCCCACACTCCGGTTCCGCCACACTCGCACACCACCATTCGACGATAAGCAAACAACGGTGGCCGTGGTTTGGTAATAGATACACCAGCATCCAAGGTCTGTCCATATTCTATCATCAGTCTATGATCTATGAGCTCGGACATATAATCAAAACCCCATACTCACCAATCCCTAATCCCTGGTACATAATCCATAGCCCATACCATGACCCCAGCCCCTAATCGTAGTGGCGTTGATGCTCGCCCGAGTGCGGCCCACCCCGGAGTTTTCCCCTTTTAACGCCCTTCGGCTATGCCGCTGGCCCAACCACCCAACCATCAGCACACAGTCGCATTACCAACCGGGCCTTTCAACCAATTGGCAATGGATTTTTTTGGCCCCTAAGATCTAACCGATCTCTATACGAAGGCCAATGATCTCATCGTGCACTGCCCCCCTTTTTCTCCCAACCACCCAAAAACTAATCGCTCTTCTGCCCCCGGATTCGGCGATCGCGCGCGTGTGACTCTTTCTTTGGGTACCCAGCCCCTCCTCCTCCACCCGTCACGTCATCCGCTATCTTTGCGAATGGCCACACAATGCCGTGGAGGGAGCCTCCCAGGGGATTTGTGTGTGTAAGAGTGTGGCCGTAGCCAGATCGGGTAATCCCAGGTGCTGTTACTTCCCCAGGTATAAAAGGACACCCGGCTGCCGTCGTCGGCGTTGGTGTGCTGTCCACATCTTCTAGATCCATTGTACGAGCTATTCTTCTATTTTAGCTGTTTTACTCTCTGCTACTGCTTTTATTTACTGCCTTTAGTTACTACTTCGCTACTCGCTTCTCCGTTACTTCGCTACTTTGCTACCAGCTTCTTCGCTACCTCTACCACGAGCTAGCAACAGACCTCACAAAACACAAGACATAAGACACCATGACTAGAACCCACAAGTGGACTTACCACGAGTCAAAGGCCGAGCCACACTTCTTTACTCACAATGGCCACGCCGGTCAGGACCCAACCAAGACCAAGAAGAACGGAGCTGGCAAGGGCAACTGGGGCTCTCCAGGTGACGAAATCGCAGACTTGATTGAAGCTGGCGAGATCCCTCCTGTGTTCAACAAGCCTAGACGTGGTTCCAACTCATCGCAGCACGAGCAGAGATTCGGGGTTGTCCAGAGATATGACGAGTGGATCAAGGAGGAGGAGAACGAGGAGGAGCACAAGTGATTGTCTATTCTGCATTGCCGGTCTCTTGAACATATATATATGAACCTGATGAGATGTGATGCCCAACGAACAGTAACGACAACTCGAAAATGATGTTTACGAAAAAAACAAAAATATGACCTTTCAACGCCTTTTCTTTATATATTTATGTATGTACGTTACGATCTAGAATTGATGCTTTACGCCAATGTTCCCCTTTTCTCTGTAATCAACCTTCTAGTGTGAACCCCTAGGATCCGAATGCCAATTATGGGAGCCCCGTAGTGAAATGCCAATCATGAAATCTCCCTATCTGTGTCTTGTGACCCCCGTACAGTTATCGGGAACAACGCGATAAGGAATCACCATGCTCTCAACCATACAAAGCCTCCTTCTATATTTCTGAGTCTGTCCAGCTAGGTGACACTTCTTTGCATTCTGTAACATCTTTTGTATCCTTCTGGACCTGTCCAATTGGCCTTAAAACTTCCTCATCGGGGTCCGCACCCCTTTTAAACCCAACATAAAAGCATAGGGACTGCTCCGTGAGGGGAGGAACGTTACATAATGTTTTGCAAATCAATTGATGATACATATATTATATAATCATGCTTATATAATGCTTATATAATGTAACCCGAACACCATTGCTACACGCTCGGAGCGCAGGTCTTTCAGATGGGCAACTCACGTAGGATGCGTATATACAATATATAGGGTATTCAAGCATATAGATACGGAGCTCTTTAAACTTTGTAACAGCTAAAATGAGTTCACAGAGGGCGTGTATGCTATGTGGAATGATCGAGTCTTCGAAGGTATGTTTCCGTTGATACATTTATTGTCCGTCTTTGGTTTCACTATCTGCCGTAGTTCTTAAATGCAATTTCCAATATTCTCTATGCTAAGAAAACCATGATGGTCTGTGGAGCACAGTCTCAGATCGTACGGAAGTACTAATTCCTTGAACAGAAGTTCCAAGATGAGGGATGTCCCAACTGTGCGGACCTCCTGGATATCGGACTTTCCACAACGTCGCCAACTTTCGAAGGTGTTGTCGCCATCGGAGAACCTACAAAGTCCTGGGTCGCTAAGTGGCTCAGAGTAGACAAATACATTCCGGGTTTATATGCAGTGAAGGTACAAGGAAGACTTCCTCAGGATATTGTGGAAACATTGCCGTTCCCCTACAGAGCGAGAGATGGCTCTGAGCAGGATTGATAGATACAGGTGATGAAGAAGCCAGGTGTGGCTTAAAAATGTCTTTATGCATTGTATGATATGTTCTTTTTTGGGATTTGAAACAAATGATGTAGTGACTTTCACTGGCCAGAAACTTATATTAATAGCTTACATACTTCTCTACTAGACCTGAACTACCATGTGAACAGTTTGGTTGCATGTTTGATGTGCAAGTCCTTACTCTTGGTTCTTCTAATGAACCACTCAGGAGCTCTAACTGTTCCAAAAATGGGAAGAACGAACTGCCCACAACCAGCTTGAGATCCTAGACTTACATAAGCTGTCATATGTCCCTTCTCCCTCTTAACAACAGAAAGATCAGCAGGCTTGACAACTGGATTTTTCAGCACAGCGTCAATGTTATTCAAGAGGCACTTTACCCAAGGGCCATGTCTGAATAATCCTTTATATTCAAAGTCTGTTACATCACCAATAGAAAAGATATTTCCCGAAGGAACGCCCTTGCATTGGAAGGTGTCACCGACGCGGATGAACCCGTTCGAGTCAGTTATGTCATCGAACGGATTGGAGGGAACTGATGGCTCTACACCAATCGAAGAGAGGATAAGGTCAGCTGGAAGAACTTGTCCATTATCGCATATAACTTCATTGATGCTTGCTCCAGAAACACGTGCCTTGGTCCCTAAGATCAAACCAATACTTGTTTCATTCTGGAAAAATGAGGTACACCGTTCTCTTAGAGGCTCCGAGTAAAAGCCATCATCAGGCAGCAATAGGTCTCTACTGGGAATCATAGTGATCGTCTTGTCCCCTTTTTTAATTGCGGAATCGTACCGATCATGTAGCTCCCCAGCGAGCTCAACGTTTGTATACCCACCACCAATAAGCACAATACTCTTAGCCTGTTCCATCTTTTGATGCTGATCCGCAAAGTATTCTTTGTAGTTGTCTCCAAAGTTGTACGTGCACCCAATTGGATCTCTCCACTTTGAACCAGTGGCAACCACAAGCACATCAAAGGGAATAGTGACCTCTTCTGCAGACTTTGTAGATGTCATTTTCACGTACTCGCCATCGAAGAAACTGACTTCGCCTTTCAAGATCTCAATTCCAGAGTCTATGACTGAACTAAGTGGGATAATCGTTCCTTCTGGTTTATTGAAAACAGCAGCTCTTACTGATGAGACCAGGAAGTATGTGTAGTCGGAACGGGTGATGAGCTTGATGTTGTAGTCAGGTTTCTGGCGTAGCAGCCGATTGGCAGTCCAAATTCCAAAGAACCCAGACCCGATTACAACAACGGTCTTTTCCTTTTCCTTCATATTTGCGAGTCTTTGGACCTTTCAGCGACAACTATATATACTAGGAGAAAAGAGTAGAAATCTGGAGATATGGAGACCCTGGAAACCTTGACCTTGAAAGCAGCACTGTGATTCCCTGTAGCCTCTTTATAAGGAATATCAAGACTGCTACAAAGCCCGAGGCACAGTAAGATCTTCTAGCAGCGAAGACCAATGACAATCAATATAAATCCCGTTAAGAAGAAGGTGGCAAACCGTAAAAGGAAGTACAAAGAAGGCGTTTTAATAGTATTACGGAAATGGGTGTCAAAACGGTCTCGGAGATGACGCGGATTTAGCCAGAAGTAGCGGTGATAACAGTCCCCGAATCAGTTGTGTGGCCTGTTGTGGGTTGTTCAGGTATTCCTAGCCCTTTTTCGGCACCATTTAATCCCGAGAAAAGAACATTAAGCTCTCAGATAATGTCCTTTTAAGAGTCTGAACCGGTATCTCCTTGTCTATTTAAGCCCCAAGCCTTTTCTCGCGTGGTGGTGTCCTTCAGGCATTAGTCTCTACCAAATTTTCAGTAGTGAGATGAAAAAAGCATACGGAGGAACACCAAAATGATCTAGCACATGCAAAAAACCGCAATAACAACTGTTACAAAATCAGCCTCAAGCCCACGATCCAATATACAACTACAATAATAGGTCAAGGATGGTTTTGGTGAGGACACTAGGGCCATTTCGAGCAACAAGCTGGCGAATACGACTGCAAGGTACAATGAGCTATCGTCACTTTTCGAGTTCCCCAGCAGAGATACTCTCTGTTATGACGGCAACTATGGCGACAGCTAAAGCGATGTCGGGGCTTCCATGGTGGCTTTTCATACCATCGACGACAATTGTTGTGAGAGCTCTGTTCACCCTCCCGCTAGCAGTTGTCCAAAGAAAGAGACTGAGGGTTCAGGCTGGACTGCGACCAATCGTTGCTGCAATGGGACCAGTACTTCGGTTGAAGTTGGCACAAAGAGCTGTTCAATCTAAGGCCAAGGAGGCAACAAGTTCTTCTCCTGAAGGGAAATTCATCAAAGGTGCAGCATCATCTCTTACTTCTGAGCAGATTGTGGTCCTAAGTGCAAAAGAAAGACGCAAAAGACAGAAAGAAATGTTCAGAACACACAAGTGTCAGCTGTGGAAGAATGTGTTGCTTCCTATCATACAGATCCCTGTGTGGATAGCATTGAGTGCCACATTCAGGGAGCTGAGTGGATTTACTGACGTGTCTGGAACACCGCTAGATCCATCCTTATTACTGGAGGGCTTTCCGTTTGCTACGGACTTGTCGGTTGCTGATCCAACAGGAATCTTACCCATAATACTTGGTGGGCTCATGATCACCAACGTTGAATGGAACTATACTGCTTACAGACTCACGCAGCCTTTGGTATCACGCTCGAAGAGAATTACTCCACAAGAGTCTTTGCTAAACTTGGGAAGATTCGGTGCAGTGTTCCTAATGGCAGTCTCTACCCAAGCTCCAGCAGCATTGGTGCTTTATTGGATCTCTTCAAACTTGTTTTCTCTGGTACAGAGCATATTGCTGGATACCTTCTTACCAGTAAGAACTGGTTTCTACTCCTTCCATCTCAAGGCTAATAAGAACAAGAACTCAGTGCCACTCTTCTCTAGAAACTTGTTAAAAGTCAAAATGTAAATAGATCTAACTACAAAAATGATGGGGTAGTTAAAGCGCAATTTTTAAGAGGCTTATTTCTAAAAATGTAATTAATTTGCAACAAAGTAATCCAAGAGGTCCACCTTTGTAACGACATGAACGGGCTTCAAGTCTTGATCGGTGACAATTGCGCAAGCATTCTTCTCAAAGAACTGGTTCAATTCACTCAATGTTGTGTTTTCAGTAATTTGAAGGAACTTCTTCTTAGAGGACTTGTTGTCATTAAAGATGCTGACATCGTCAAAGTTGTTCAAGCGTCTGAAATCAATCATAGAGCCGCTGATATCATCGGTTACAGACAACTTACCCGATGAAACCGACTTGAGCAAGCTGCTTAAAGTGGTCAACCCAACCAATTTGTCGGTCTTGGTAGAAAGAACAGGCAGCTGGTCAAATCCGTTCTCTTTCAAGAGTTTAATCACATTTTGGACCTTTTCGTTGGAGTAAACAGTCACTACAGGCTTCAAGTGCAGGTCTTTAATCGTACTCGTGGACAAGCTGTTACTCTTAGGCTTGGATTCGATCTCAAAGCCGTTAGACTTCATCCACTCGTCATCAGCAAACTTGGACAAGTAGGATCTAATAGAATCCGGGAACACAACGACAACGGTGTCGTCTTCAGTAAGCTCTGGGTGGTCCTTACAGTACTTCACAACCGCAGCCATAGCAGATCCAGATGATCCTCCAACGAGAATACCTTCCTCGGAGATGATTCTTCTGGCGAGAGTGAAGGATTCCTGGTCTTCAGTCTTGTACCACTCATCAACCGAGTCCTGTTTCAGCACATCTGGGATGAAGTCGTAGCCAATCCCCTCTACCTTGTACTGAGTGACTTCAGTGTCGTTCAAAGACGCTGGAAGTGCTAGAATGGAACCAACAGGGTCGGCGCCAACAATAGTGATCTTCGGGTCTTGTTCTTTTAGATACTTTGAAATACCGGTAATAGTACCACCTGTACCAGCACCAGCGACAAGAGCAGTAATATTACCGCCCGTCTGCTTCCATATTTCGTATCCTGTAGTGTAGTAGTGGGCGTCCGGGTTGTTGATGTTCCCGTATTGGTCAAGGATGTGACAGTTAGGAATCTCCTTCTCGAGGCGCTTAGCAACACCAATATGAGATTCAGGCGAGTCAAATGCAGCTTCAGTTGGAGTTCTGATAATTTCAGCACCCAATGCCTTGAGAACAGAAACCTTCTCGTTGGACATCTTCTCTGGAAGCGTGATGATGACTCTGTAACCCTTAACAGCACCAACGAGAGCAAGTCCGATACCAGTGTTACCGGAGGTTGGCTCACATAGGCAGTCACCTGGCTTGATTCTTCCCTCCTTCTCGGCCTCCTCCACCATACGAAGCGCAATACGGTCCTTGATACTTCCTCCAGAGTTGAACAGCTCCACTTTGGCCAGAACCTTAGGCTTGATACCGAGCGACTGCGGCACCTTGTTGAGGCGGACAAGTGGCGTATTGCCGATTAGCTCAAGGATGCTCTCTCTCAGAGGCGAAACTGGGGTTTGCGAAGAAGCCATTATGCAATTATTGGTGTTAGTGTGTTGTTGACAGTCTCTGAGTCTCTTTCTGAGGGTGTTTCTGAATTAAAAACAGGAGGCAGTCTCTAGCAGTAAGTCTCTCTTAGCGAATCCCAGTCTCAGTCTGTCTTCAAACAGGTCTTCAGGTCCCCGGGTCTCCGAATAGTTTTCAAAAGCTTTGTGTAGTCGTTAATAATCGACAGCTCAGAAGCTTAAAGGAACCAAGAAACAACGTATTAGTGGAGTTCAAACGATACCTCCAACGGCTATAACGGATGTAACGGAGAATGTGCGTGTGTGAGAACAGCAAACGCAGTGGCGACAGAAACGCAACTCCACAACAAGAACAAGGGTTCGAGAAACCTGTAGCAATGCCACTATCACAAAAACATACGGGCCATCGTGCCTTATATAAAAAAGGATATTAAAAATAAAAAAAAAGAATTGTAGGCCCTCCGCTACAGTTGTGGAGAGCGGGCAGTTGCCACACATCCACACGGGTACTATGGTACGAGCACGCACATGATAGCGCTGATCTGGTGGGTTTTTCCTTAGAGCAATAGCGGGACTTTAGACAGGCTTTGTCTCGCGGTGAGATGACTGGTGTAATGGTGGTGTAATGGTGGAAGGGTGTCTGGATGATGAAAAGTGCTAAATAGTACTAAAGCACTGCTAAAATACTTCTAATAGTACGAGCCACTTTAATGGCAAAACCGAATGCTCCAGTACAGTCAATGCGATGCACGCGAAACCCACGGCCCATAGCGCGTTCTATACGCCTGTCTTGATGCCTTCTGCTCAAAATGCTTCGACAATTGCACGTGACCCGCTTCATCACACGGTCTTAGTGCCCCACGGCCGTCTCATGGTGTCAAGACTTCAGAGACCTTTGATCGTTAGAGTACCTTTTTTTTCTTCTTGGGACTTCGTACTTGACATTTGAGTTACTCCTGGCCTAATGGAAACACACAGGGTTTCTAGACACGCATTTGGTGTTCGGGTGTATAAACCGTGGTGTCCAGGTGCTGATTAATCAGAGGTGTCTGGGTGGCGTCTTTGGTCGTGTCTGGGTGTGTGCTCCCATTGTGTCAAATATCCTAAACAGGCATTTTTCGCGATGCTGTTGTGCCGGAAAAGTAAACAAACAGGCTGCGAGAGGGCAATAAGCACACAACGCCGGCTATGAGCTCAACAGGACCGTTGAAGTCACGTGGAATCTCCGATAAAGCAGTAGATAGGGTGCCGAAACACTTCCAATATTACAGAAGACACTGGACCGTCAGACTTTTGGGAACGCTCAGACTTGAGAACTTCTTTGGCATCAATTTACGCAATAGACGGCAGACAGAAGGCAGCATACACAGAACTCTCAGTACACACACGCATTCCATACACATACCACACACGCTATGGAAACCATAGAAACTCGGAGCAAGATTCAGGATATGCTCTTTACCACAAATCGTGGACTACCGTACGTACACTCGCAGCAGATTCACGAGTTTCTTGACCGGCTTGAGACGAAGTTCAATATCCTCATCAATGACCCACACTGGGACACCGTCAAGCTCTTTGCATCAAAGTATCCCGACGTCTGTATTGACAAGGACGTGTTTCTGGATTTCTTGGATGACCTACTACAGCTGGATTTTGTTAAGTACGTCCATGACAAGAGCGATACAAGAACATTCGAAGTGCCTTCATCGTTGGGATCACCGCTGGCGCTGCCAGGAAAGACAGACAGCATCTTCACCGACATCGAGCTGGAAAGGCTTAACAAACACATAGATGACAACATAGAGATGCTGGCTAAGCGGTCCAAAGGCGACCGCGTACCCACTACTGGAACATCCGCTGCTTCTACTACAGGTCTCCTAAGACCTCCGTCGACCACGGTTCCGTCTACAGGGAACACTGCAGTGAGCAACTACAACAATACTGGCACTTCTGGCACTGGAACTACTACTGGAGCTACTGTTACCAGTGTTAGCAGTAAAAATATCACAAACACTTATACTGGCTCTAGCAAGCCCATTATCCGCATCCGCCTTGCGGACGTGGTTGCTAGGGGGCTTCAAAAACTGGCGCCATTGCTTCCCTTTGTGAACATGATTCTCCTTGTAGTGCTCATTGTCCTTTTACTATGTCAGTACGTCT
Source organism: Petasospora xishuangbannaensis (assembly GCA_030585085.1). Taxonomy (NCBI): domain Eukaryota; kingdom Fungi; phylum Ascomycota; class Saccharomycetes; order Phaffomycetales; family Wickerhamomycetaceae; genus Petasospora; species Petasospora xishuangbannaensis. The sequence goes on along the minus strand of JAJMBV010000030.1, from coordinate 55,910 downwards.
CTCTACACACACATATATACCCCATTTTGGAAAGGATTTTCTTGTATGAGACGATAGATGAGTCCTACTGGTGGCAAAAATGGACTGTCTCAGAGAAACTCATATGGCAGCTGCTGGAGTATACGCGAGGCGATAACGATGTTAATGACACTGTATTATAAATGAATGCAAAAAAACTGGCGATACAGAAGCCTGCGATGTAAGTAAAAGACATGATGCTAATTTAATAGAAGAAGGGAAAGATATAAGGAAGTAATGAGAAAGAAAGGTAGACAATATTATCACAATTACGAATCGGTGAAACTTTGTAGGACAAATACGCTCCAGCCTTGGTAGACCAGAATGAGATAAAAAGTCCGTTCTGCCTAGAACATGCCACTAAACTCATTTGAAAGGAGTCCCGCTGAAGTTCTTCGACATCGACTTCAATAGAGGCTGTACTCTGTTACCTCATGTTAGTCCAATCCTGCACTGAAAGACTGCTTTGTCAACAGGCTCAATACTTACATATCTGGAGTTATTCTGATTCCTGCATTATCCATCTCAAGCATAACTATAAGTGTTCTTCGTTAGTAAATTGGACGGCTCTTCATTTCATCAATACAAACACAATGAAAATAGAACATGCACACTCACTGTTTTGCAATGCTTCTTCAATCTCCTTGTCCTTCATGAACGAGAAAAACTGGCCAAACCCGGTCTGACTATCGAATCCTTTCTTCCTGACAAGCGACTCGAAGCGCCGGATTGCTTCCATCACTGCGGGCGTAGTTTGCATCTTGTAGATAATCTCAACGAGCTTTGGGTCGACATTTGTGTTCTCTGTGGCATATCCGCGCCTGAAGAGCCGCGTGATTGTGGTGGATGAAATCTCAGTGCTACTTGACCTGTATTGGCTGGCCGTTTTTCCTGTGCTTCCAACGAGGTTGTCATTGTTACGTGCAACTGCAGTTGTTAAGGCTCTTGTAACGCCACTGCGCTTCACTCCACCACACACCAGCGGCCTCGACCAAGGCGACCTACCACGCACAATCCCGCGCGTTACGGACCTCCATGGCTTGTGTGGGGAGATTCCCACAATACTTGAATAGAGTTTCATCCTTAACAGTCCGTTTGGGAGTTGTTATGGTTGTTGAAAATTCCAGGGAATCATAACAGACGCGCCTCCATAACCCATCCTTTGTGTCGGAACCGATTGCGAACCGCGATGACATTCGATTCGCGGTCACACTTGACACATTCTACTCAATACTAAGCATATAAGAATTACTGACATGCTATACTTATACGCCATATAGTTCATCTATATGCTATGCCTCTACACTTTATACTTATACTTTATACTTTATACTTCATACGTTATTTCACTAATGATGGACGGTGTGTATATAGTATATATATGTATTATCATAGTATAGTTATATGGCCGTAATGTGCGCTTTTGATGCGTATTCTCTGTACACGCACTTTCAAGAGTTGCATTCTGTTTACTATAATACGCTTTCTTCTCAAGACAGTAATTGCTTTCTTTTTGCTCGGTTTATAGTCAATTGATCTTCGTTTTGTGCCTAATTCTCACATTCTGCCACTTTTATTTACCAATTTGTTCCGTCTTCAGGTTCACTATTTTATTGCCATACTTCCATTTCTTTAATCTTTTCCCTCTTTCCATGGGCACTTCTTTCTTGCTATCATTTTTACCTTGAAATAGCTTAAACCTATTTGGTTATTGTATTACTATTGCTAACAATCAGGTAGATCTAACTATTCCAACATGGGTAGTGCTATATTTATGAGCCTACATTTTACCATGTGGCTCTGATTACAGTTTATGAATAGTTCTCTAGTTCTCGTAAAAGCCGTTCTTCAAGTAACTCACACTAGAAAAGGAATGTGAACGTCACGCCTTGCCCATGTAGCTTTCATATGATTTGCGGTGTTGGCCTCATCAACATACATTTCTTCTCGCTGTTTCAAGCAGTAAAAATTTTTAGTCTTGTAATTTTGTAGTTCTGTTGTTCTGTAATACTGCAATTGTAACCCTATTAAAACCTTGCCTCTTTCAGAGAGTTGCGGAGGGATATTGAAATTATAAGAATGACGCTCACAGACTACCGTTATTATCTTCTTGATAAACTTCATCCCAATGACATTTGGTTGAGTACGAAGAGGAACATATCTGTTACAATTTCCTGTGTCTCAGGTTCTACAGTTTGGTTATGAACCGAAACTGCTACAACTTTTAAGGTAAGGTCCAATGAAGCCCTTATTCCACTCTGGTTTGTTATCAAAACTACTTCAATCTTCACTATCTGGTATTCACCCACGAATCCTGTTTCCTGGAAAGTCACTGATACTTCAGAATTTCCAATGTGGTACCATGTAGCAAGACCATATACCCAGACACTGTTCTCCCAGCCTCTTACTGAGGGCCTCAAAGAGAATGGCATCCTTGTTTCGCATAACACTTCTGAGCCGCATAGAAAAAAAATCCAAGGTCTCAAAGAAGAAGTTGTTCCTTTGAATTTGATGTCATCATATTTTCTGGATGAGGAAACTCTAAAGAGCTCTTCTTATCAGATTTACAAAGCACATTTGACTAACAAGCCCATAAACCAGATTCAAAGGAATACATTAAAAAGGTTTTCTGTCTTAGTTGGTAAACTAGCGAAAGTCTTAACAATGAAAAAGCACGCCCCAATAATTCTTAACGATTTTTGGAGTGTCTTTCAGTTACATCACCAGAGGTTTCATAAACCCAATTCCAACGCTCCTTCTTTATTACCTCACTACTATTTCTTCAATAATCTTGTAGTAACTCACCGTTTAGTGGTGCTAGTACACTCATTAGAGGAACAGCTTTCGGTATAGATACCTTTTGATTCGGAAGCCATCTCCTCTACCATTCATACAGAAGAAAAATCAATAACATTAAATAATAAATTAAGTCTTGTTTGTTGGTCTATAGGATATTCTTCCTTTCCCGGAGATGTTACCAAGTTTAAGGATTACGTTGTATTGTTTTTAGATGCCTTCGATTACTAAATCTATATCACCAAGTTTTTGGGAAGACTTACAATGATCGCACTCTCTTTCAGTGAGGACTATAACAAGTTAGCTCAATCTTTTAAATGATTTCCTAAAAGTCTTCCTACTCATATGTAAGAGAAAACTATAATCGAAATATTTTTTGTTTAGGGTTCATTTGCTCATTTTCATTTTAAGGCATGTTTTTTATTCTCTTTCAAACACGGCACATAGAGGAGTAAAAAACTATGCTAGGTAAGGCACATTTCAAAACAGAAAGAGAATCTCAATCGTGGGCTTCCAATTTAAATAGCACTGCTTTTTGTCTTTGGTCTCAACCTCCGATTATATGCAATCACTCTGTATCACCACCACCAGAAAAGACTTCAAAAGATAGTTGTGGTGGGTGTATGAACAATTCTAATGACAGGGGAAAAGAGTGTAAGACATATCGTGATAGAATCGGAGAATTCGATCTCATTCAGTGGAAAGCCCGTGCCAGGGCTTATATGCCATTTGGCAGGTATTCCTCCCCAAATGTTCGGCTTGGTACCCAAGCTGTTTCAACCTTTACAATGTGGTACCTATATGGGACTCCGGTCTGGTTGACTATCGAAACTACTTTAACCTTTACTGTTTGGTACTCCCCGACAGATTCGGCTTCTTGGAAAACCACAAATTCTTCCAAATTTCCAATCTCATGCCACGCAAGCGCTCTTTACGCCGGAACATCGTTCACATTTCTATATTACTCTTCTCAAGGAAAAGGTATACCGACAGAACATAGAATAACTCGACCACCCAACAACACAAGCACAGAAAAGAAAAATATTGATCTTATCGAAAGGCACGAACACGAAAGCCACATAAATGGAAAAGCAGAGTGGAGTAGTGACAACTAGCGTGGGCATATAATTAAGGCTCCGACAAAAACGAATCGATATTTAAACCGCCTTCGAGCCTTCAGTATCGAATAATACTGTCCGAATCCTGGGCCCTTACAGTACAACCAGGGCGTTTGAGTTTCGTAAGTGGTTTTGTTAAGCTATACCAGGATGCTCTATAACTATTAACTTATATTCATTATCGTATTTTTGGCGTATTCTGCAGCACTATCTAGGTTTAGAACCATAGCTAATAGAATACACCAGACCAGGGTCTCAATGCAGGCCACAACTGGCGATGGGAGGAACCTACCGAACACCATCTAAATACTATCCAGAGGCCATCTAGTCAAGTCTCGTGTGTATCCCATAACTCTAGGTGAAGTCCCCCAATATTTAATCAAAAGCCTAATCAAAAAATCTTAGTAGAAAACTCATGTAGGAGAAATAAGCCAATCTAATGTGCGCGTTATTTCCTAACGTGCCTGTAGCGTTATCTACGGAGTTTCTGGGATAACAGGGTTCCTTTGATCAGGGGTATTGATGCGAGCAACCAAAACACCCGAACACCTCATAGCTCTCTGTCCCGATAAAGAACGTAGAACCTGGTTATAGTAATATTCACTAGATGTTTATCAGTGTGGTTTAAGGAAACTAAACAGTCAATAATAGCAGACAAGTATGAAAAAAATTACAAGCCATACAACGGGGCTTATTATGTTAAGTTCTTTAAAAGAGTATGGGGTCTGGTGCCTGGAAGGAATGGAAACACAATAACTTCTGCGTGGTGACACAAAACCAAAATGAAGGCTACCCTCCCTTAACCTGTTCCCAGGAAAGAAGCATGCTTTACAAGATTATTCTCACGAATTCCTTGCTAGCTTCAAGCGTCAAATTACCAAGAATTAGCCTTTCCGACCTTGTTAGAACTGCTTGAGACGACCGCTACAACTCAATGAGTTTAACCATTGTCATCACTCTCCTCAGTAATGACTGCTACAGAGAACGACTATACTCTACCGAATGGTTCTGGTATTTCACTGATTCTGCCTACTAAAGCTGCATCAATAGTTCTACATACTCAAATAATCAGGCCGGTACTCCATTCTCGACTACTCCAGAGTTAACCACTATGGTGGCTGACATGATTATAACATACTCATGCGTTCCAACCGGTATACCATCCTGTGTTACAGCAAACGAATGGAGACATAAACGGATTCTTTCACTACGATTTACAAATACGGGACGTCAGAGCCATTTCCAACAGCTGGCCTGACTGGGATAACAGCTGAATCAAGACCTACACCCTCCTCTACGAGCCCTGTCTTAACTGCCACTGACAGTAAAGCAAAAGAAAGCTCTGACGGAACACTTTCGGAGTAGTTTTGGCGTATTATTACTTCTATATCGAAAGGCCTCTTGATCGCTGTGCTTGTATTAGTGTGTTTATTTATTCTTGTTCCAAAGCTGGTATTGTATAGTTCCATAGCAGCATGCCATATAATTGAAACAGATAGAGTAGTGAGGAGGGGAGTCCGTCAAATAGAGATGGATAATCTAGGTCAAAATAATGATCAAACAGTACAAGAAGGCCAGGGTCATTATAATGTTCAACCTTTCCAGGACGGCCAAGGTCAAAATGAGGAACGTGCACAGGACCGTTAAGCTCAAAATGAGGCTCAACCTGCACAGAACGGTCAAGATCAAAACAATCCCTAACAGGAAGGTCAAGGTCAAAATGATAAGACTCTGAATACTAGAGTTGTTTCCCGAGTTATAATCAAAGTAAATGTTGCTTTCTGTCGTGATATATTTTCATAGTGACAAACAATTACGCAAACTTTTTGTTTTGACGTAGACATAGTTTAGACATCTTTAATTTTATCTTTAAGAAGCTATTAATGCCAGCAATCAAATATAAAGAAGAAATGACGATTCCAAAGAGGCACATGAATCCGTATTTGCACCCCCGTCGAGCCTTAAATCTGGCATCATGCAGTCCTAATCTTGGATCTTAATACTACATTTAGGACGTTTGAGTCTCATAAGTAGTTTTGTTGAACTACAGCAGGATATGCTATGGCGATTAGTTGTCTTTTGTCGGTTAAATTGCATTGGTTACAGTTTGTGTATTCTGCTGTGCATATACGGCGAGAATTACAGAGAAGTATCACTTCAGAGGTGTCGAAAAGGGTTCAGAGGGGATTTTTCCATTTCATATCTTCCTAAGGAAGAACCATTCTTTAGGAGATTAAACTCCCAAATTCTTTGAGCGTCTAGTCTTTTTTAAAAACACGAGTTTTATAGTCGAGTTGAGAACTACACTTAGGTATAATATTATGTGAAGCTACACGGTATGCGATACCTGTGTATTCGGACTCTCCTCGATGGTAAGTCTTTCTTTTGTACAGTAGGAGATCTCACGTGTACGTTAGAATATACTTAATCGAGCCCACCTACTTGAGGTAATAGTCAAGTGAAGCCCCTAATTATGTACTTCGTCTCCTATATTGAATTCCACTAATTGTGAGATTCTTTGTGGTGATTATTTTCTTTTTCATTCCAAGTTGATAAATATACATATTGAGACTCGGCGTGCTAGATTGAACCTCTACAAGACTTAAAGAGAGACCCTGAACCAAGTCCGGAAAGTTCTGGAGACAGACTGACATTAAGATCTTTTGAAGTAGACTAGGTATATATGAGTAATTTGTTGTAAGGAAAAAGTAAAGTGAATGATTTATGCCCCCTGCCATATATCCAACCACTTTTTAATTCAACTCACCTCATATACTCATATTACGCTACATCCACCCTATAGTCCAACCTGTTCAGCCATGATTAGGTTGCTCACACTTTTTGTGCAGCTCAATATACGCTAATTTGATTTGCAATATAGATCTACCATCTATTCATCCATAACGCGAGCTAATATCCGCATCGCTCTGTCAACTTAAACATATATATAATACAACGCAATCTATACCTCATCACAAGGGATCTCACACCACACACTCCTTCTTACGAGAACTTCCATCTGTTACCGCAGTTCTCGCACGTACAGAACGTGGTAAGCGGTTCATCAGCGGATCTTGTTTGCAGCTGATAATAACTCACCTTCTTCTCCTTACACTTGCCGCACGTAAATCTATCTGTAACGGCTCTCTCTTGTGTAGCACCCTGAGCATTGTGCATGTTTCGGGCCTTAATGTCCTCGAGTTCCTTCTTGAGCGCTTCTGGAGCCATGTCTTTGGTATCCATACGGACAAACTCCTTTGCAGAGATGTCGCCATTGTTGAGCTTTGCCCTGAGATCTGGGTTGTTCTTCTGTCTAAGATTCGACGTCAGCGTTCTCATCTTCTGGGTATACTTGGGTCCTGTTTCCGTTTTCTCCATATGGAATACTTCAAGCTCGATATCTTTTGCCACGGCCAGGAGGGCATGAGGTGGATGCTCCGAATCTGTGCAGAGGGCGTTGTAGATCACCTTTACACACGCATTCCTGGTCTTATTATCGTAGATATTCGTATTAACGCCGTCATTCTTGTCACTCCGAGGCTGGTCAGCTACAAATTTGCTTTCCCGTGTCGCTGCTCCTCCAGTTCCAGAAGGCTTTGTCTCGGTCGATGACGGGTGCGAGCTGGGTATACAAGCCTTCTTGGCGCCATTTGCCGCATTTTTCAGTTTCTTCTCCTTGCTGACTTCATCTTTCCAATACTTGATGATCTTGGTCACCAGCGTTGAAATCTCCTTGTTTTCGGATGACTTGTGCTTGTTGACAGCCACACCAACCTTGGTGTCTCTCAGAATCTGTTCCGTCGGCTTGATCTCCTTCTTCAGGATATTCAGGATCTCCAGAACAGTTTTATCATCCTTGGCTTTGTCCAAGTTGGAGATATGTGTTTTGATTTCTCTAGCGTCCATCCTCAAAACAGAACTTGACGAACTCCGAGCTTAAAAGTCGTATGGTAATAGTATTAACTAAGTCGCTCAGTTTAGTGCCAAGTACACAGCACCACAGCAACTGCGTAGGCCTGTATGTCTCCAGAAAAACCAATACCTGCACCCAGAACCCAACACAGTTCCTCAAAGATCGAACAGTCCCACTCGTTCTATGAGAAGGTCCGTCCCACTGAAAAGTTTCTGTAGTATTGGTGGTTGAGCTGATCGCGGGTTTTCCATAGTGAAGAAACGGATTTTTGACGGTTTGGCATAAGCAGCACAACGGGTGTGTGGTTTATGCGAAAGCTAAAGGACTTGAAGGACTTAGAAAACTCTTAACCTCTAGAAGAAGGACGTGAAGGCGAATTTGAAAAATTTTGAAGGTGGGAACTGGAGGATTTAGACGACCTAAGCCATCTAATATTTAGGCACACAGTCAACGGACCGAACAGTGATAATTAAGACGGTGCATTTTTCTTGTGCATTTTTCTTGTACGAGACTGAAAAACACTTCAACAATCCACACATAAAACATAGGTAAACAGTACTCTAACCGCTTCACAAACTTGCACAGATCTTATACAATCTATATATCATCATCATCATCATCATCACGCTCGAATCCTAGGTTATGTCGGAGCGACTTCCTGGAAAGATCATATATATCGGGTCGATCCCGTATGATCAGACTGAAGAGCAGGTGCTGGGTAAGTAGATTAAAAAACCAGGAACACAACACATTGCAGATTACACACAGTGACCTTGTTTCATTTCGTTATAACGAGAAGTTTACTAACAACCCCTTAAAGACATCGCCAAGTCGATTGGACCTGTGGCGAATCTCAAAATGATATTCGATAAAGAGACTGGGAAGTCTAAAGGGTATGCCTTTGTAGAGTACCTGGATGTTGAGACTGCGTCCTCTGCTGTAAGAAACCTCAACAATTACACCATTGGCAACAGGCAATTGAAATGCGATTTTTCATGGGAAAATTCTGTATCCTCTGTCTCTATTCCTGGGGCAAAGGGAAAGCATGAAGAGAGTCTTCCACCATTGCCGTCTGGAAGGTCGCTCGAACAGGGAGAAACGTTGACATCGGCCATCTCTGCGTCGTTAAGCCAACTCGATGACTCTCGACGTCAACAAATCATCCAAGATGCTATCAAAATGGCAAACAAGAACCCTATACTCTTCGAAGAACTTCTTTCCCAGTGTCCTCAGTTATCATATGCTATTGTCGAGGTACTACTCTTGACAGGAAAGAGCGATGCGCAAGCTGTTCAGCAGCTCCTGCTCAACACCCCCGCAGGAAGCAATTCCAATGATATAGACCCTACTCTCACAGATGCAGCTGGTGGGCTAAGTCAAGGAGACATCGATATGATCAAGCAGGTTGTGGCATTAGATGACAGTGTGGTGACAGCTCTTCCAGAACACGAGCGAGACCAGGTGTTGGAGATTAAGAAGAACTACCAGAGCGGTCTGTATGGAGCAATATAAGCCAATCCATGGTCCTGCATAGATTCAGAATAGAGACAGGTGTACTTGGGGACGAAACATTGTGGGACAATAAAGACAAGCATGCTTATGATGGCATTGATTAATATTTATATTGCCCCTTTCACATAATTGATACTGGGCTGGTCAGTCTAAAATGAACCCAAATGACTACTCAAAATTATACACACTTTAGTCAAAAGATAATGTGTCGGTATGCATGGTTCTTTCTAGCTGTAACAGCATGTATCCATACAGGAGTTAATGAATTCGCCCAATACATATTTAGAGTTTTAAATGACCAAATTGACACAAAGGCCTTTATATAAATTTATAGTATAACGTTATGATACGTATATGTATTAATTATTACCAGATACACCGTTTAATGATAATTCTGTATCAAAACCATACTAAGAAGGATCCAGTCTATACCTACCAATAGCATAGTTGATTTTCCACTTATAAACTATCATAAATAATGCAAATAACTCCAGACTTGTATAAAATTATTTTTCATGAATTATTTGACCTGTATACTTTACGCATAATCTTCTTCAACTATACAAACCACTATGGATGGATTGATAACAGGTACTAATCACGAATTGAATATTATACATAATAAGTGTACTTATTCGGCATTTATACTATTTATTTATGATTTATCTAATACGAGTTATGCATAAAATATAAAGTAGCGTTAAAAAAGAATTACGTAAATCATAAATATCCTATAGACGCGCTATATCATTGATTATGTAATATTCAGCACTCAAGCACAGTGAAAAAAGAGCCAGAAGAACCAAAGAGAACGGAGTACAACCATCTGCCCTCAGCAGCGCTCTAAAACAATTCTCGTAAAAAGACCTTCCTGCGTTGGTAGTGGCATCTAACAACAGTGCATACGCCTTTGCATTCCAACTTTCTGCGGTATTGGTCTCGTTCGTTGCCCCTTTTTTTGCCGTCTAGACTGTTTTAGGAAGTGTGTCATGTCACGAAACAGCGCATACTCCTTCAGAGCCACACGCGGAAGTGTTGAGCCACCCGAGAAGAAACAGAGAATCTCGAGTTCTTCGACAGATGGGTCATGTGTTGTATATCTTGGTAACGTTCCTAAAGACTGGAACGACCAGATTGTTCGCAGCGTTGTTGCGGGGAGCGGTAATATCGTAGATATCAGGGTCAGAATCGACCCTTCAGGACGAAGCAAAAACTATGTCTTTGTTGAGTACGCAGACCCAGCAGAAGCTCGAAAGGGTATGGATCTACTTAGTCAAGTTTCCTTGGGAGCAAACAGGAAGTTCCGTGTGGAACTCTCCAAGGAAGGACTGAGAAGCGTCAAGTCCGACCGGCCAGCTCTCGAGATTGTAAGAGAGAACCTGCCGATCTACGTGATTCTACCGCCTCTTATGATCAACACCGTATCAGTGCCGCCACCACACCCACAAGCTAACAGTGCGGCTGTTAGTACTCCACAAGTCGTGCACTCACAGCCTTTACAACCTGTACAGACTCTTCAACCCCTCCAAGCCCCTCCAGTTCACACCACCCATCAGCCTAAGGTAGAGCTTCCTATGCCCGATGTACTTGCCAAAGCATCTCAATTTTTACCACAGTTCAGTGCCAATGCATTTACTGTTGAGGACAAGATTTCACAGAATCTACAAGGACTTACCCCTCCACAGCTTATTGAGCTTATTGCTACCATCAGAACGCTCATTTCAGTTGACCAAAACACCGCATACCGTGCTCTGAGTCTTTATCCAGAGCTCCCCATTGCCACCTCGCAAGCTCTCCTTCTCATGGGCCTCATAAAACCTGAAATCATCACTGCAGCACTCCAGGTAGCTGCGCCTTCAGTCCATACCACAGTCCATACTAGCCCTGTCCCAGCCTCAACACCATCTCTTGCTTCAGCTACAGCAGCGCCGGCTATGATTTCACCATACGCTAGATGGCCTAACTTACCTGAATATGTTGGTGCAAAGCTTGCAGTTCTCAACAACTCTGCCCAGGCTGACACCATTGCCCAGGTGCTCCAGCTCCCGCAAGCTGTGGTCAACGGACTACCAGCTGATCAGCGTGACATGATTAATAACCTGCGGAAAGAGTATTTCTGAATGCTTTTGGTACATTAATGTGAATACCAGTGGTTTTTTATGGACAAAGATGTCTAGCCTCGTAGTTGTAGAAGTTCTAAGTAATCAAAATCTTCGGAGCATTCTAATCTTGGTTTCTCCAGGCTATCTACGAGCTTAGAGGTTTTCTAGGAGTTACATTTTATTAGGGAGAGAATAAGGATTCACAAAAACTCTTTCTTACTTAGAACGTCATTCTCTTACTTGGTTACTTGACCTTTTATCTCTTCGCATTACAAAATAAGAATTGTATATATCGAGAAGAAAACAGAAACAAGGGGTATACCCTTCCCTAGTTATCCAAAAAAGTAATCGCATAAACCCTATAGCATGTCTTGTACTTAACTGTCTGAATGATAGCTGTTATTGCCTCCTCAGTTTTAGTCAATTCAACTGGTAAATATTCAGTGAAGATTACACTTGTTAATACCAAGTCCTTAATATGGAGAGAGCGCATTGTGGTGTTCGGGTGAATTGCTACTGGCAGCAATAACCCTCCCTGTTCGATGTTTCCTATCCAGGAAATCCCCTAGATAAAGCTACAAGGACTAAGGTGCGCATCAGCTCAGATTATGCTCATTTATGATTTGTCCAGTGATCTGATTATGTTGTCAATTGAGCTGATAGATATCTTTCTCATCTAAGCTTTCATTGGGACACCTGTGCTTCACAACCTAGAAGTACAACAAAATTCAGGAAACATACCTATAGTCAACATAATAAATCAGGGTTTCAATGGTCATAGTACATCATGCTACCAAACTTCCATTGGGTGACCCAGTTCTTGAATATTCTTTCAATATACCATTCTGGCTCACTGGCGTTTCCTCTGCTGAAGACAGCTATGCCTGACCTTCGAGGAGACTAGAACACACAAGTATGGCGTAGTATTTAACTCAGCGGTAGTAAGGTAGTATTAGACTCGAAGAATTCCAACAATTCTAGTCTAGGTGTTCAAAGAAGGGTTTTTGGCCTTTCTAACATTCTGAAAATTTTGGATCTTGACTGACAGTACAATCCATTAGATGTGCTATAATTCCTTTTTTCCTTTTGCATAGCTCATATACATTCAAAATCATAGAAATTGCGGATAATGTTGATGTTTTAGAGGTTTCATCATTCAGCTTCTCTTCCTAATCTTTTTTGATCGTTCCTGGTCTTGGGTATCTTAGCATACTGCCCTTCTAGAATCATATAACGAGACACCCAAGAATCGCGATTGCGGCGCTGGAGCTGCCATCGTCTCATTCTTTTACGCAGACTTCTTCATTTACTCTACCTGCCCATTTTTATTCATACGCACCTACGGGCACCTTCTTCTTTATACGTCGAGCAAACTACAAGAGAGGACATTAAAGACGAGATTGACCCTAAGTTCTATGCTAATAGTCCCATGTCAGACAACCCGAACGGACAGACATTTCACAGCCAAAATGGCCGCCAGAACAGCCGCCTGAACCCACAGACGTCCCAGAACCCTCAGAGCTCTCAGAACCCTCAGAACCCTCAGAACCCTCCGAATCCTCAGAATAGCGAGGACAATAGAAGCTACCAGGAATCCTTTCAAATTCACGCTACTCCTCCATTATTCGTTGTTCCAGAAGGCATCAACTTAGAACAGATTCCCACCAACGACCCCGATGTGCTGTTCAGAGGAGCATTTGGTACTGCTCTACCGCAATTCTCGGTGACAATCAACAGAACAAATATCGGTGCAGCCGATAACGCCATCAACAGCGAACCCGTATTCAACTTCAATAATCTCCCGCCGTTCTTGAGAGACATGGTTGAAAACCTGATGCAACAGCGGCCGATTGTAAGAAACAAGAAGAGAGCAACTGAAGATGCTATTAAGCATTTGACTGTTATTGATCCCTCAACGCTCTCAAAGTCGGAGTTAAGTTGTTCAATTTGTTACGAGCCCTTTGACATGCTAAACGCCCAAGAAGATGACGAAGTGTATAAGCAAGAGAAGCTAAGACGTCAGAGAGCAATGAAGTGCAGGACTGAGCTTCTGGATTCAGACCCGGCAATATGGCTCCCAAATGATCCTACAGCAAGATTGCATATCGAATATCTTAAATGTTCCCTGAATCAGACTATTCAACACGAAAAGGAAGTTGATAGTGAAGGAATACCTAAACATATTCCTGTACAGATGCCCTGTAAACATGTGTTTGGTCGCTCGTGTCTTGTTGAATGGTTGAAATCCAATGTTTCCTGTCCTCTCTGCCGTCGTGAGGTTGAAGCACAGCCTTTAGGAGGGTCTGATACGACCGGGTCCGCTACATTACCAGCAACTCAAATGAGATCGCTATCATTGACTATCAATAGAAGTTTCTGCCCTGCTGATTGGTCTTCGGATAATACCTATGAAGACCCGGCAATCCCAATCCCAATTCCATCATCCCATACACCAAAGAGACCAAGAAGAGTGGTTGAGTTTACACAGGCTCTTTCGTAGGCTCCCCATTTTTCTCTATTTATTCAATAATTGCCATAATCCTTTGTTTTTTATCATCTTTCGATAATATATTATATCTCCATTCAGACATAGTAATTTGTTTTCGAAAAAAGAGGTGATACCAACTCAATCGTCTCACCTCCACCTTCAACATTATCGATCTTTTGTTTACTCGTATGATTATGATTTTGTAACGATTCTAGAAATGCGCCACCGATACACTAATAGTGATATTATAATGATGACACAGCTGTTACGCATTACTCTCAGTTTGACTCCATATGAACTGATAATTCATATCTTCTACTTAATAGGAGTTGTCAACAGAGTACTCTATTCCCGGGCCAAAAAGAAGGACACCACTCTGCACGCTTGCATTTCAGATTTCTATTAGTAAATATACTTGTTTTTACACTGTTGTAATAAGTTGTAGTAGTTCCAGCTGTGCTTTCATTAGCATCTATGTGTGCTATTTAATGGAAACCAAACCGAAATCAGGGGCTGTAGATAACATCAGTGATGTTGCGCATACCAGGAAAATCATCTCTTATTTGTGTCAGTCTGAAAGGGCACCGTTCGACTTCTAATGCTTCATACACTAACAATCATACACTATTGTTTTTACAATTAATGACTAATTAGGGATGCAGCCGGCTCTTGAGATACCTGGATTTTTCTTTGACCCGGTAAAAAAACGCTACTTTAAGATCGAAAAGAATACCGCTCCACATCATCAATACAATGATACCGTCATTAGGGCAAAGAAGGATGACCACAAGAGGGTATCCAAGAGGGTTCAGTTGGAAAATCTTGCCATCCCAAAAAGGAACCTACCCTACCCACCTTACCTTTCCTTGAATAGGAAGATCCAACAGCCTTTTGCTGGACGAACTGTTCAAGAACTGGAACGTTTACAAATGTCAGGATTGAAGATGGCGAAATGCTTAAGACACGGCCTGTCAACCACCATGACAAGATTAAAACCACTTTCAGATGGAGTAAATTTTATTGTAAGTGATATAACTAATATTTATAGCATTAATACTGGTGGACATGAGTCTGAAGTATTTCCGCATTTAATATGGAACAGAGTCAATAAGAGCACATCTATTTTGAGGGAATTGGATGTTATTGATGATAAGATAATAACAAGGACATGGTTTGGATCAATGGATGAACCGAGTGAAGTTGAAATCATCTATCTGAACGAAGATTTAGAGGCCCTATCAAAAAAGAATTTTGTCAACAAAAGGCAGTCTTTCAACGCCTCAGAGTTTAACTTTCATACGAAAAATATCACAGTTTGTGCTACAAAAAGTATTTGGAATATTCCGATTGAGAGCTCTGGAACTGCTAAAGAGTATAAAGCTGATGGTGATGCTTTGTCGATCAAACATAGAGACGCACATATATCTGCAGTCGGATTCAGATCTGGCCAACTAATAATTTGGGACCAAAGAGAGAGATTTGCTCTTTCGAGAGCTCATCACCCGAAATCTTTCAGATCTGTCACGAATATGGAGTTTACGGATCCCAATCTTCTAGTGTGTTCTTCTTTTGGGTCTAAACTCCAGCTGTTTGATATAAGGAGAGGGTTTAACGAATGTGTAAATGACTACAGAAGTACCAAGAATGTTGTAAACGTCTTTGGGGAAAGAGTCACCAAATCCGAATTGGATGGTTTTTTTATGCTTCAAACGAAAGACTTGGTAGAGATATTTGATACCAGTTCGACTGATCCCTTGAAGATTATTACAAATCATGATCGGAATGGTGGCCACATTGTCGGCTCGAAATGGAACCTCAACAAATTGCAACCCGAGCTTATCACATTTTCTGGCAGTTCTATAGAGATTTACAAATAAAGGGCACATGTAATGTTAAGAGCATAAGAACACAAAGTATATATGAAAATAGTATATCGTAGAGGAACAGAATCACGTGCTGGTAAAAAAAAGCTTTACCATGTATCCAACGTGAGCACTTAACAAGTAAAAAAGCAAGCAATCACCGCAATACCGCTATGTCAAAGGTATTTAGCCACAGTTGGAGGAATTGACAAACTTGTGGTTGAAATAGTCAGTCTCTGTGATGAATGTGTTGGCTTGTGAGTTAAAAGGTAAGGGGTCGTTAGAAATATAAGGATTGGAACCGTATGCAAAGTATGTAGAGTTATGTGGGGTCATGGTGGCGGCTTGGATACCATTGATTTTCATGAAGTCTGCCTGCTTCTCAAAACCAGCTTGATTGGAAGACAAAGGGAGAGCATCCCTTGGAATATAGAACGAGTTTGGAGTATTGTAGTTGGATTCAAGCTGCTGAATCTTTATTTGAATCTTTCTGGCATAAGGTGCTGCCTTGATTACAGGTAAGTAATTCTTTACAGTGCTCACCAGTAGATTCATCTCTAGGTTCAATTCTGAAACATCATAAAACTGGTCAATCAGGGTTTGAATGACGTAGTTACCAAACTTATCCTTAATCAGAATCTCAAAGTTAGAGTTAATAACTTTGATAATCTCATTGAGATAAAAATAATTACGTTTAACCTTCAAGACCTTGATAAACTTCTCCATAACATTGGACGAAAATTTCAAGCAAGACAACCGAACAAGGCTTTTGTAAATCTTGGTAAAAAATTCTTCAATGAGGAAATCAATTTTGGTAGAACTCTTCAAGAAATCCAGCTCAAACAGAAATTGAATTATGTAGTTGCCGAATTGATCGTTAATTAGCTCATCCAAGAAAAGAAGAAGAACTTTTGAAATCTTCAAAATTTGATCGAAGTTTGCATTGTTCAGAAGCTTTTGAAGAACACAACATCCATGCTTATGTGTAGAAATCCGAACAATGTTATTGTGTTGGCAAATAGCATCAATAACAAACTGGAATTTTTCTGAAGGGAACTTGAAGATGCACTTTTGAATAACATGATTACCATTCAGGTCTTTGATAAGCTTGACAATGTTGTTATCCTCAATAGCGTTTGTGGTATCGTTCAGTTGTAGACCTTTGATTATTAAGTCCATCTGAAGGGTATTGCTCACTTTGTCAATGATCTTCTGTAAGCTTCTTGTTCCATATTGATTGATGGAAATCAGGAAAAGATATGAATGTATCCTCTCAATTAACATATCTTTTTGATATGTTGAAAGATAGTCAACAAGCTTTTGAACCAAGTAGTTCCCAAAAGGATCAACAATAAGTTCGATCATGCTGTTGAATACCCTATTAAAGATGACATCTTTGATAGTATTGTCCATCTCTAACTTCTTCTGAAGGAACCGACACCCATACTGATCAACCGAGAGTTTCAGAATATCTAACTTCTCAATCGGGATAAGATTCAATTCATCATAGTTCTTGAAGTTTGAGGTCGTGGAACAAGATGAAGAAGAAGAAGAGATTGATTCCTTCTTCGTATGTTGTTGGTGATGAATCGACGGCAAAGAATGATGCTGTCTCGTAGTAGTCTTTCCCTGGTGATGCTGATACTGAAACTGTGGAGTCTGATGTCTTGATCTCTGAGGAAGGAAAGCATCATGGCTTTGTGAGCCTTGTAGTCCTTGAGAGTGAAATTGGTGTAGTGATATCTGCGGAATTGACGTGCTTGAAACGGAAGTGCTGGATCCAGGAGAGAATGTGTAGCCATTCGTGAGCGTTTGCAAGTTGTTAATATTGAATTGATTGAACTTCTGGTCAAGTTCTGTAACGAGAGGAAGAGACTTGAACCTCGATCTGAAGGTGTTGCCCCCAATGTTAGTGTTCAACGATGACAATGGTGTGTTCGACGAAGAACGAATATTTGCAGATGCGTTAGAGGTTGAAAGCTGAACATTTTGCGAGTATGGAAAATGCTCAGTCAAATCTGGAGGAGTGAGAGGCTCCACTAGTGAACCCAAAGAATTAATAGATGGGTTGTGTTGGTGATTAGCCCTAGCATTCTCCTACAAAGTTAAATATGTTAGTTGTGCATGAAGCGATAGCCACCGTGGAGAGGCGGCGGAAAGGGCCGCCGCCCTATTAGACCACACTTGAGAAGGTCCCCAAGGTACTTCCCACCTTCAAACTCCAAAGTTGAAAAGAGAGCTTCACCGTGCAGTCATCCCAATACACACACCGATTCAACTCAAACACTGAGTGGTGTGCGTAATCGTTACCCCTTGTCTAGGAGACCCAGCAGCAGCCCTAGTGGACACCCCTCCGACAAGGAGGGAAATGAAATGCAAGCTAGGATAACGCAAATCTCATCCGGAGTGTAGGAAGAAAACGGATCATTTGAACTTACCATAGTGAGTAATTCGCCTTTCTGGAGCTGGTGCTGTTCGAGTACAAGAACCGGCTATAGAGAGTGCCAGAGTTGTGGGCCCATAGAAGGGGGATTCAGCGCTTTAAATACCTCGCGACTGTTCTGGTGTGCACCATCACCAAAATGTCCTACGTTTGATTTTCATGTGTGTTGTAACCATGGAGATATCACCAGAATGGCCAATGCTGTGTTCTTAACAATGTACGACCTGAGTCTAGACATTGGGGACTTGGACATTGGGAGGCGCGTCCGCGCACGGTAATAAGCCCTCTGTTATGCAATCCGATATATACATAGTATACAATCTAGAGACCATAAGGGATGTTAATTGGTTGGAAATAGCTTATAGAAAACACATACAGCCTAGCTGCTTACTACCTTCTCTCTTCCGCTTGATCCAAGACAATTGGATGCATGTGTGGTTTGTCGCCGCTTGGATCTGAATTAGCGGTGCGGTAGCGAAAGCATGTCGGAGTCGCGGGTCTTGTCTGTCTCTCCGTCCGTCAGACACACCCTAATATTATATTATATAATACTAGGATATTAGAGAGGATCAATCATTTATGTAAGTATATGTAGATATATCGGCCTAAGCTACCTACAAATATACAGAATTGTCTACAATCAGATGATTACCAATCGGAGGGGGTCATTCAGACTACCTAAAGGCTAAGCGCCTGATTCTTTCGCTTCATAGGAAGGCGTCACTCTCACATACTTTTGCGACGATTAACCAATCACCCTGTCGCCTGCGTCTTGGTGTGTGTCCGTGCGCCATGGCGCTGTGATAATAATATGCTTAGACAACTGATTACGACGCTAAGGCTCCGCGATTGCCATTGCGGGCCTCATATCAGTCAACTAGACTAGGCTCGCATTTCGTTTACTCATTTGTCTCATTTACTGTCAAAACGTTCTCAATAATATCAGATTGTATCAGCAGCACTTCTCAGAATATAAGAAGAAAATGAAATACACTACTGATTCTTATGATATGGTTACTGCCGAGAGCAGGTGTGGCTGTAAGGTTGATTAGGGCGAGGCCTAGGGCGAGAATGTGTGCGAAGATGAGGGATTGAGAGAGGAGCCTAGCCGAGGTGCTGGACAAGAGCAAGGGAGGCAGAAAGAGAGTGACAGGGAGAGAGAAAGAGAGAGAGAAAATGACAGAAGGAGGGAGCCAGATACAGCGACATGGGAAGACAAAGACCCTGAGAAGTGAGGTAAGTACTGAAAGCAGAGAATGGGGTGGTATGTCAGAATGGAAGTGAGATCTGAGAATGAGAGTGAGATATTAAAATGGGTGCGAGGTGTGAGTGGGAATGGTGGGCCGCGAGGCAGTGGACTAGCGAGCGTTGCAGGAAAGTCCGCCTTAATTTTCAGCCTAGGTGAGGGCTCGTTTGTAGGCACGTTTGACGGCCAAATCTTTTTCTTCGGTAATTGTCTTTTTTAAGACGAATAAAGTGAAAAAGACTCCGAAGGCCATTAATTGCTGCCACTGAGACACTAATAAGGTTCCAGACTTAGCGCAGTCCTTAAGAGCTTGGAGAGTTGGTGCACGATTACGCACAATACGGGGTAAATTCCAGCACAAAATGGAGAGACTAGGACTCAAAACCAGGCTTTGTTTATAGACAGGGGACTACGCTGCGATCCAACCTGTTCAGTACAACTAAACAAGTGTATAATGACTCCGAGACGTATGCCACTAGAGCTATGAATTTACCAGTTGATATAACAACCTCACAAAACTAGGTCCTCCTAGGGTTAAAAAGAAGAAAAAACATTACTCAGGAACTAAAAATGTATGTGTTTGAAACGGTTTTAGTAAAGTATATACTACACGACCTTGCTTTTTTCTTTTATTTTTTTGTTGAAAAAGGCAAAAAAATAATAAGCATTTGTTTCCCAACAGTTCAAACTTGGCCTTAGCGCTTATATCGGGCCCAAATGCTAGGAATCAGTGATGGGGTGGGACTTACTTTGATCCTGCGGCAGGCAGCACACCCTCAGTCTAGTCCTCTGTCCCTTAGTTTGGACTAGACCATAAGTAATGGCTGCATAGGCAGCAACGGGAAGGGAGTGCGCCAACTCCAATTCGAGTACCACACACAAGTGGTGGCTGGGCTGAACCGCAGAAATGTGATTGTTACTTTAATAATTTAGATATGCATGCAATGATGTATATATGTGCTATATGAACCGCTTTCGGTCTGAGCGGTAGCGCAAAACCCGAAAAGAAAGCTGGAAAACATGACTAATAACGGTAATACTCTACACATTTAACTCATTCTCTATTCCCAAATTGTATAGATCAGACCCAGTTTCAACTCACTACTATCATCGTCAAAAGTCATAAGGATCAGCATTGCGGTGATCACTGTAATCAATGGAAATGACGAAACCTTGCTGAAGTTCACACCCTCTGGCATCTGTCGGTTCACGACTCATAATATCAACAACCTCGTCTTCTTCATCTAGCTGCTTTTGGTTTAGTTCATCATCAGGAACAGTGTCAAACTCATCCTCCTTCTCAGCATAATCAATGTTTTGCTCGATCTCGACAAAGTCTGGTGCCAAGGCGCTCCATTTCTGGGGCACTACCACACTCCACATATAGATGATTCCACTGTCCAACCCTGTCGCACAGATAATACATTTTTGGAAGTTCCACTCAATGGAAATCAAATCTTCTTTCGGACCTTCCAGGATCTTGATAAGGGAACCCATTGAAGTTTCCCAAACGTAGATGTCATGAGCGGAGCCAAAAGTAGACGCAATGAGATGTTCGGCATTAGAACTAAACAGGATAGTGTTCCATTGCAATCTATTCACCAAGTCCTGGTATCCGTGTTCTGCGTTCAAATGCCATTCAGATGGATCTAATGTAAAGTCAGGAAGGGGTATTTGACGAATAATGCGGTCAGAGCTGTTGATCGCAACCTTGAG
Source organism: Petasospora xishuangbannaensis (assembly GCA_030585085.1). Taxonomy (NCBI): domain Eukaryota; kingdom Fungi; phylum Ascomycota; class Saccharomycetes; order Phaffomycetales; family Wickerhamomycetaceae; genus Petasospora; species Petasospora xishuangbannaensis. The sequence continues at coordinate 34,696 of JAJMBV010000030.1, read as the reverse complement.
ACCATTCGATGAGAATACAATGCTCTTGATTCCGGAATTAGCAGTCTTGAATGTTCTCAAGACCTTCAAATTTTTCCTGGAGATGATATGAATCTCCCCCTTGCTGGTTCCCGTGAAAATCAACTCGCCATTGGGGTGGAATGATGACGCAGCAACTTTAGTGTCTTGGAGATCGGATATTTCTCCATGTTTATTCACAAACTTGGGAAGATCATCAAATAATGAGACAATGAACTCGTTGGAGTCGTTGGGATTAAACTCGCAGCTCCAAATAGGGCCATTAAAATTGAATTTTCTTACTATTGATGATGTCTCCATGTCCCAAACCAAACACTTCCAATCTCTGGATGCCGACAGCAGGTAGTGACCGTCCTTAGACCAACATATCGATAGAATAGGCCTCGTATGCCCTCGAAGTTTACGAATGACATTCTTGGTATCGCTATCAATGATCAAAATAGTCCCATTTGCCAAACCTGATGCAAGGTAGTCACCGTGAGGATTATATTTAACGAAGACAGAATGGCCAAATGATAGCGTGTGCGTGAGGGTTTCGGGATACTCCTTGAGGGCTGCAAAGGGATCTAACAAGGACAGATTCATGAGTGCAGATTAGTATAGTACAAATACAAAATTCCTTTTTCAACTATTTGCCGTTATAAAATGTGGAAAGCCCTTTCAAATGCGAGAACACCAAGGTGATGGTTTGTTGATATCCAAAAATAAATAGAGAGAGAGAGGTTCACGCGATGCTTGACTACCGTAACAGTCTGCGCGACACGGCGAAAAAATGGGTTCTGGTACGCGCGAATTGGGCGTCAACGACGTGTCGCCAGGAAAAAAGACACACTTTCTTTTGATCCCAATAACAAATCTTTTGAGAAGCCAAGACAACCGATAGTCGTAACACGTACTTAGATATGCAATTAAGTGTTGCTGCTGCCTTTGTTTGTTATCTGGCTACTGCTAATGCCTTTTACTTTTACCTTTCTGGTGGAGAGAGAAAGTGCTTCTACAAGGAGTTATCGAAGGGTACCTTGCTTATTGGCAAATATGAGATAGAAATGTTCGATCAGAACACAGACTCATACACCAAGGCTTCTGAAAAGAAATTGGGTGTTGTTATAGATGTTGAGGTTAGTTTCTTTTGCTTGCTCCACTCTCCTAGACTTTGAGTTTGATTACTAACTGATAGTTCAGGAGGTGTTTGATGATAATCACAGAGTTGTACACCAAAAAGGAGCACCATCTGGTGAATTTACATTCTCTGCTCTTGAAAGTGGCGATCACAGAATTTGCTTCCAACCTCAATCTCAGGGATGGTTGGCTAAGGCTAAGACCAAAATTGATGTGGAGTTCAAGGTTGGAGATGGTGAAGAGCTTGACTCCAAGAAAAAAGGTAGGGTTCAATCGCTTACGGAGAGGGTTAAATCACTCAACAACAAGGTAATGGAAATCAGAAGAGAGCAGATGCTAACTAGAGAGAGAGAGGCTATGTTCAGAGACCTGAGTGAAGCTACCAACTCTCGCGTGGTTCGTTGGTCAATTATCCAATTGGTCGCTCTCGGAGGAACCTGCTTCTGGCAATTGAAACATCTCAGATCTTTCTTTGTGAAACAAAAAATTGTCTGACTTTATTTTGTTGGCTTATTAACCTCATACATCGAATGTAACGTAGATGTTATTAGCACGTTTCATAAAATCTTTACTACTTCTGGTATTTTGGCGAGAGAATTTACGACAACGAATTATCTTTGAGAGTTTTCCAGCCGCTCGCAAGTATTTATATCAGTGTAAATAAGCCTAATTGATAGACATACGCCTCTAAGTGCAATTAACGAATGCTGTGTCTCGCGGTTGTGGTTGTGGTTGGACTGAATAGTCCTTAAAGCTTTGACCTCTTGGTCGAGTCTAACGCATTTGCATTCACGCCGTTAGTTCCAAAACAATTAATTATGCTTAAACGCTTCTGATATTGAACTGAGAAAACCTAACATCATTACCAGTGCTGCCTGAATGCAGAACGAAAATTCATGCTAATCTAAAACCTGTAGTCCATGGAGAAGAAAAGATAGATATGCCAAAAGAATCGGAAGAAACCCGTGAATAATGAAATCAAGAACTTTCCCTTCATTTTAATAACTCCGACCATTCAATCAAACCCTTTCAAAGTATGCCGGATTGAAGAATCAATGGAAATAATATGGAAGGTTTCAATTCCTCTTTGAGAAAGAGACATACATCTAAAGTTCTTCAAAATTTAGGAACTAGCCAGCCTTACACCAAATAATTCAGGATAAATGGACGAAGAGACAATAGAAAATGATTATCCCAACCCGTCTCCGACCGGAAGGCCTGAAATAATTAAGGCTCCTGAAATTGCAATTGTTAAACCCCATTACGCTTTGTACTTCCATTCGACCAACTACAGCTAACAAATATTTCATAATTCCTTGAAAAGTGATAAAACAGCAACCTAAAAGTTCTAATTTCAGTTATTGCCAAATTAACCAACATTTCCTTAAACACCTACAAAAAATCTATTCTATCTACCTCCCAGACAACACATATTTCCCAATTACTCATTTAGAAAGTCTTTAAACGTTCATTTCACACATCAACGTACTTCTCTAAGGATTGCCAAAACATGAGGTTTCTGATCGACAATACAAGTTTACCGACAAAGTTCTCAATTATTTCCAATTGTGTCCAATTAAACAAGTTCCTGACAAGACTTTTGAAAATTCAAAGAAAACCACAACTTTAAACATTATAGCTATAGCTCAAAACTTATTCTCAAACCAATGACTTATCGCATCCAAAGCCTTGTACTAACACTCACAAACGTCAGATGCTTCAACAACAACCTAGACTTATAAACCAGAAAAAACTTCTTTAGTATATCAAATTCACTCGTATAGCTTAATAAAAAATCCAACAGAGATATACTACTGCTTGACGAACATGTCAGTCAAAAATCTCGCCAGCTGATTCAAGCAGAATTCTATAAAGTTACATGCGTCTCTTCTAACGCAAAGACTCTAGATAAAACGTAATTGAACAACAATAAAGAAGAACATAAAGCTCAAGCAGAAAGGATTAAACGCTACAAACATCGGTAGTACTGGACAAGGAGTAGTTCTAGAAGGAAGGCTACCTTGCTCCTTCAATCGTTCCTGGATTTCATTTACCACGTACGCAGAACAGTAGTCTCTCCTTGCTATGGGAGAGAATAGGTTGGGCAGGTCGCAAATCTGGAATGAATCGTATCAATTACCGAAATAATACTCTTTATAGCCTTCTTTCCGATATCTGTACTGGAAACTATAGTGTTGAGAGCTTTGAAAACGTTTGTCGGAGTTGACGAAAATGAATGTCCTTCAGTAACTGTTCTTTCTTTATTCAGAGGCTTGCTTTCCCATTAGAAGGCACTGGGAATAATCAATGAGAGTCGAACTGAGATGTATATTGAACCTTTCCAAATCTGTTCTAGAAGACGTTTCACAGGAACTTGGCCCGGTCCAGACAAGATAAGTAAATTTTGTTATGCGCCCGGTTATTGTTTGTCAGTTGAAAGTGTATCCGGTAGTGAGTTTTTTATGGCAGAGGTTTGCGATTTTTATTTCGTTATGGCGGCGAAGAAAGGTCTATTGTGTTTAATTTTACTAGGGTTAGATTTAAAGGTTTCTCGGTTATCAAGTAAAACACAAATGCAAGAGAATAGTAAGATTACACAGTTTTTATAGTTTCTAACGATTCACTTTGAAGCTGGCCGTTGCGATCGATTGTGTTGGCAATTCGATGTATAAGACCCTTCGCATTTCATTAAAGGAAATTGTGGAAGGTGCTTTCGGGAGAGGAGGAGTGTAATTAACCTAAAGTATTTGATTTATACATTGCCAGGTAGGTGGTTTTTTTCGAATGCCGGGATCATGGAGAGAAATTTAGTGTGTTATGGGTACTGGAAGGGTTAAAAAACTATCATGTGTTCAATTGTCTGAAAGTATTTCTCGGGTGCAGACTTAGGGGGATGAAAGTATATTCTAATTATAATCGCACTTGTAGGAAATGTGCACTCTACTAGATATGTGTCATCTTGTTGAGTTAGTAAAGGATTTCTACTCGAAGTAGTGAAGTATCATTAGAGAGGACTAAGTAATGGTGGTGGTCCTGGTGTGAAAAATGGTATTTTGCGTTAGCAGGCAGAGAATGTACTTAGTCTGTTCTGGAGTCGTTCACGCTTAAACTTATTCTTTAAATTTAGAATAAAGGAATTAGTGATGTGACCGATTCTCACAAGAGGATATTATTAGTCTAACCCCTAGCGTTATTGAATAGTTACTCTGAAATAAGGTTTGAATCTTAAGATCAGTTTGGGTGTCGCGGTGCGGTTGTTTTAAGTGCGTTAATGATTTATTTGATTTGCCAGCAGAGAAAGTACAACTATGTAATGTGAAGAAAATTGGTTCGGTATAAGTTTGTTTTTTCTTGTAGTAGGTCAGAAGGACTCGGTTTAGCTCTAGAAGATACGATTCTCACCATACTATGGAAATGATAGACTGAATTGAATTTCAAGGTGGTCTGAGAGGAGGGAAAGAAAGCTCCTGGAGCGCTATTCTTTTCTAGGAAAATTTGGTTATCAGTACCGCGGAATAATCGCGGAGGAATTTCTAGTGCTTGCTAAAAAGATATTCGAGATGCGAATACTTATACTGCATTATCCAGTCAACGTTCGATTACTGTTCTGTAAAATAGTCTGAGTTCTTTGAAGATGACAGCTAGCGGTATCAAAAGGGTGCGAACAGGTTGCTGGACATGTAAAAGAAGGTAGGTTTTCAACTTATGACAGCATAATGGATAACTAACGAATATGATCAAACAGGCGAAGAAAATGTGACGAGGGAAAACCACACTGCGATAATTGTGTCAAGAGTGGGCGTACCTGTGAGGGCTACGGTCTTAAGTTGTCATTTGATGTGGATGATAGCCGCAATATTGACGGCAAGATGGTAAACTCAAAGGGCAAGCTCATACATGGGTTCCGAGGGAGACCTCGCCTGAAAGAAAGTTTGGCCAAGAGAGCTTTTACAGATCAGTCAGATCTAGCAGAACATTTACCATCAGAAGACGCACATAACCAAATAACAAATGAAATGAAATCAATCAGTAGTAAAGACCTGGATGCTGCAAATACTTTCCACATTTCCAAGGACATAGACAAGGTGAATATCATAGATGAGTTTCACATCTTTCAAGACTTATTTCCATCTTTTCTTAGTGATTCTGAGATCCCATCTTTTATAAGTGACTTCAGTCAACTTCCGCCAACTCCCACACAAGCTGAAACTAATGAGGGCACGGAATCTTCGGTGCAGATGTCTGATATTGAGGAAAATATGATGCTTAAGCACTTTTTCAAACGTCTTCTACCGTTGCTGGATGCACACCCAAGTTCTCCTTGGCCGCAGTTGGCATTAAAGTATTGCGATTTCGAGGTTGCCAAAAGTTGTTTTATAGCTATGGCTTGTATTCACATCTACCAGACCAGAGGTGCCCAAGAGTTCTTCAAGACGGGAATGGAGCATGTAAATAACACAATGGAATATTTGATAAAGTATCTAAGAGGGAAGAGCGACGAAAGCACGGAAGCAACCGACGATTCACTGCATGTTTCAACTATTATAAGGAATTTAAAAAAACAACCACTTGAGAAGCAAAGATCAAACTCGTTTGTGATATTGCTACTGATTCATATCCACTTTCTTTTTAGCGTTCTTGAATCAGGACGCTCTGCTCTTGTGAGAAACTTCTGCGAATTGTTTGCAGCAATTGTAAAGGACTCTTCATTGAGATCTTATTTGGATGAAATAGATGAAAGCTCTACAGTGATTGCCAATATATCGTGGTTCGATACTATCACCGCAGTGGTTTCTCCAGACTGCAGAGTCCCATACTGTGACGAAAATTGGTATGGAACAAAGAATAATGAGAAATCAACCATACGTCTTATGGGTTGCCCCGGTGAGATTTTCCGTTCTATTTCTCGTTTTTGTCGATTAAGGCAAGAAATGAGGCAAACATACAATGTCATTGACCTCAATATTGAACAGAAATTTAATGCCATAAGGTATGATCTTCTGAATTACCGTGATTATGTTGTGTTCCACTCAGAGAAATTTGTCTTTGAGTACGACTATGATATGAGATTGAAATGTGCCCAATGCTGGTCACTTGCTGTCCTTGTTAACCTTTACAAGCTTGTTCGCAGCGAGGATGCCCAGTCTATTAACGGTTTCATTGATGAGTTCATTTCTGTCTATTCCACTATGAAGAGCTCCTCTCCTCTTGTGACACAGATGGTCTGGCCCATTTTCACAATTGGTTGTGTTTCCACCAGTCATCATCAGAGAGGAAACCTTAAGAAGTTCATTGACGTACTAAATATACAAGCGGGAATGGGCACTATCAAATCCATCCAATCTATTGTTGAAGAGTGTTGGACTACAGGCAAGAAATGGGAGGAGGTAATGGAAGGCCAAGAATGGTTTGGTTCTGGTATTGATTTCTTAGTGGTATAGAACTACATTGCTACAAATGTGTACTTCATAGGCATAAGTAGGAAACCATAGTACATTAGCTGGAGACCAAGATAAAAAAATAACGTAATAGAACGGAATTAAAGAAGTGAATACCCACTTACAATTTCTGCATAGCAGCAATGTCAGTGGACTGAACGTGGTCCTCATCCTCCTCAATGTCCTGCTGCAACTCGTCCAAAGAGATCTTCAAATCCTCAATAACCAAGTTGATCTGCAACTTCTTGATACCGAAGCCAACTGGGATCCACTGGTGAGCACCCCAGACCAAACCATCCTTCTCAATGGCCTTAACATTAGCCAACATCTCTTCCAAGTCGGTCTCATCATCCCATGGCTTAACATCCAAGGTGACAATAGACTTAGCAGCTGGTTTTGGGCCCTTAGCAGCCTTCTTGGCAGCATACTCAGCCAATCTCTGCTGCTTAAGCTTTTCAGCCTCCTCATCGACTTCATCATCGTCAGAGCCGAACAAGTCAACATCGTCATCGTCTTCCTCAGCAGCAACCTCCTTGGATGCTGCTGGAGCTTCACCAGCTGGCAAGGTCTCGAATTCCTCGGTGAAGGAAGCAATGTGGTTCAACCATCTTGTAAGAGCAGGGTATTCCTTTTGGAATGCCTTGTAAGATGTGACATCAGCCTGGCTGGCAGAAGAACTGCAATTGAATGTTAGTGAATCAAGAAAATATTATTATGTCGTATAGCTGTTGTTCAAAGAAAGATCTGATCACTTCTAGCGTTTCCAGTGTGTCAGGAAAGTGAAACTTGATTGGGTTGATACTCATGCAGTGGGTCTTAAGCACTTCATAAACACGGACCAAAGATTATGTTCATCATATAGAAACAGTAGTAAGATCAATTACTCGAATTGGGCGCGCCATGTGCCTCTCATGTCCTTCTCTATAGAAGGACAAGTGGCTTGTTACGCAACCCTACAGCGGGAGATCACGACGACTTCAAAAATAGGAGAAGCACTTACCCAGAGATGTAGGACTTATCAGCCAAGAAAGTGTTCAACTCCTTCAAGGAGTCAGCTTTAGAAAAGTCGGAGAAAGCCATTGTGTGAGTTTATGGTCTTAAAGATGCCGTCGAAGATTGGGTGTGCTTAAACACGTTGATCAAAGAAGGAAAAATTTTCAGCTCACTGGCCCATTCCCACGACACTACAGGACTGAAATTTACGCTTTCGTAAATGTAAATGCCAGAATGGTAGGGCTGGGCTGCGCGACGACAGCGTTTTCGTGAACTAAGAATCTTACTTACCTAGTAAACAAAGAAAACATAATATCAAAACAATACTTATTTGCGGACAAAAGTGTTTAAAATCAGATTGACAGCATGGAGCGGCCACTAATTCCTCAAGCACTTGCCACGAATTTTCATAATAGAGTGAAGAATGAGCAAACGGCCCTCTGGATCGCCGCTGTTCCAACGAGATCAACTAAAAGAGCCAAAGCAGTGGTGAATTACGCTGAATACGAGGATCTTAACTTCGACGATGAGAATGATAATAATTACGATGAGGGTATCTCAAGCAATTTTTCAGGTGCTGGATCTAATACGAACGTAAATGCATCTGGGGCCATTGGAAAGCTTGCCAGCAAAACCAAGCACCTCAATTTTACTGAATACGATTTAAATTTCAATGCTCAATCGGAAGAGATTCTGATCCCTATTAGACTTGACCTTGAGTATAACTCCAACAGGATTGTGGATTTCTTCATGTGGAACCTCAATGAGGCTCTCATAACACCTGAGCAGTTTGCTTTGATAACTTGCCAGGATATGGACTTGCCCAACTCCTTCCAGCAACAGATTTCTAGCTCCATCAAGTCTCAGATTGAAGAATACACGAACCTGGTTACAATACAGCTTCCAAGAGACATTGACATCCATGTGATCATTAACTTGTCTTGTAACCTAGATAAGAACCTTTACGAGGACAAGTTTGAGTGGGACTTGTCGAGTGATACGGTAACACCCGAGGCATTTGCAAAGTACGTTGTTACTGATATGGGTTTGTCTCGTGAATTTCTACCAGCAATTGCCCACACACTTCATGAAACTATTTTGAAATTGAAGAAGGACTGCATTGACGGTCATTTGCCCCAAGAAATATTTAACCAATCGGCGTTTGGATACGAGGCGGGTGTGAGGTTAGACCATGAAACCCTTGGTGCTGGATGGGTTCCATCCGTGGAGGAGCTCTCACCGTGGGAAATAGAAAGAAGAGAAATGGAAAGAGAGAGAAATATCAGACGTTTAAAGAGAGAATCTATGAGGGTCGACGATAGCTCCAACAAGAGAAGGAGCTACAGAAGAAGATACGACGATATTGAGCTACGATAGTTGAGCTATTTACTAAAATAGGTTCAAATCTATACAACTGGAAGACTGTAACGTTGTAGCCTTTTCGTTGATCACTTGAGTCTCGAAGACCTATTGCTTCCCGTAGCTGCGTCCTGGATTTGTCCCGCGACTGAAATAACGACGCGTAAAAAGATCTACATCAAAACAGCATCAATCTTGCTAACCCTGCAGTATCCGTGGGTGATTCTTACTTCAATTTTTATAATGGTGAACGAGTCCGAGATCCTTACCTCATTTCTACTAGAAAGAACAGATTTCAAAACTGCTTTCCCCAAAGAAAGATTAAAAAAAATATTTCCGAAGAACACACCTGACAGTATTGTCAAAGAGACGCGACACTTACTCATCGAGAGCATGAGCCATAGGCTAGAGGCTGTAAACACATCTATTCATGAGTGGTACGAGCTCGTACAAGCACAGAAATCCTCTATTCAGGTCGAAGTTAACTCAGCTGAAGAAAATAGAGCAGGAACGCCTGAAATGGAAGTGAATCTCACAAAAGTCTCATCAATACTGGATAAAGAAATCGGTCAGCTTGACAAGATGTATCGAGCTTCAATTACTGAATTAGAGGACGAGATCTCATCACTAGGTGATGTTGCATACCCAACAAAGAAGGAAAACGATTCACTGAACCAAGGGGCCCAAGAAATAGTCAGCTTGATTACGACTCTAGAAAAACTTAAGCACAAATGATGTGTATGGTATGTGCCACTAAATATATAATATGGATTCTAAGCGTTAGTTATGATACGTACTGGTGCAACTTGGTACTCATCACCGAGCCATTCAAAGACTTCAAAGCTAGAATTTAAGAGTTTGTGATCGTGCACCATGTAGCCCTCGCCACTTTTGGGGCTCAAAGCACCAGTTTTGGGGCTGCTTTTCAAATAAATCAGCCTCGATATTCTTGAATGTATCAGTGCCATTGAACACATCGTACAAGGTTCATGAGTTGTATAGACATGATAGCCATTGCATAGATAATGTTGATTTGATGGGTCCCTATGAGTTCGCTCCGCTTCGGACACAAGGTTGACGCAGCACATTACACTGTGACCAAGAGGAATGTAATGCCTTTGATCAGATGAAATAGACATAAGAGTGTTGGTTTGAGGGTCTACAATGGCTGTGAAAATGGGTAGTAGCTCAGGGCCGTTCTCCAGGGCCGTCTTGAGGGACTCCTTAGATATGAGTTCCAAGTAGTGCTTGATTTGATCCATATCGATCTTCATGTCAGTCAGTACCTGGTCATTCGGGTTCCCTTTCCATACGAGAGGCCAATGTAAGCTACCCCATTCCAGTGCTAAGTCTTTGGTTGGCGGACAGTGCTTCGGAACAGGGCGTATTTCCATTGACAAGAATTCTATATGATTCTCCTTCAGCTTTAGTTCCAGGTCGCTCATATTCATGAGTTCAGTGCTGCATAGAATAACAGTGAGCTTTCCCTCAGTCTTTTGCAATCGTTTGACATGTTGCAGTGGAATTGGATCGATTGTACTAAGCTCTCGAATGAGTCCAAGAACCTTCGATGATGTCTGAGGTTTAATCAAGATGGACCATGTTTGAACCAATGACAGCTCAGAAGATGCGCTTCTGTTACGAACCTGAAGCAACTTCTGTTCTATAACACAGTTCGCATAGTCTATGTGAAGTTTATTATGGATCTTTTTGACCATTGGTACTAACGGATATTTAAGAAAATGCTTTGCAAGTCAGATTTGAGTAGAATAAAAAAACTGAAGTCTGAACGCGCGCCCAACTAACTAGTCATGGCTTTTTGTTTTCCATCCACACTCCATCAGCAGCAGAATCAAAGTACCTGTTCAATACTTAGAAGTGGCAGTAATTTGACTATATACACGCCATATTTGTATTTTTATTTATTTTCACGCTTTTTCCGTGCTCATACGGCGCTGACTGGCCCTCGATCACCTTTCTCTCCTCATTGAGACCGAACCTAGTACAAGATTTCAAAGGCTTGACAAGAACCTAAATCTGAACAGAACGTTAAAAACACACTTTAGGAATATTTGAAATAGAATACCACTGAAGGGGAAATCAAATTTTACAAAAGTTGTCATAAATAAGAGCCATACTTGCCGCTTAGTGATCGCGCAGTATTAGTAAATCTAACAAAGTTAGAAGAGCGCGAGCCCCATGCCTGTTTCTATATAGTGTGGTTAACTCAACCACTTGAGCGCTAAATGGTTTGCCTAAAATGGATAATTCTATTGTTCTTGTGAGCCTCCGGAGTTGCCTTGCCAATGACTTCAACATTACAATATATTCAGGGGCTGGGGCATTGCTAGACTCTCTTCTCGACCGCATCGTTATAGGGCAGAGCAAGGAACAGCAGGTTGATTTTGAGTTACAACCGCATTGGAATTTCAATGAACTTATTGACAAATGTAGGATCGCTATGCTACAGTCAGGAATAAGTAATACGCTTACAGATGGTTACAAGCTAGCAAATTCGCATGCCTTATCGGTAGAGGTTCATTCATCTTCAACAACAATCAACAACTGCCTCCTCAAGAACTACGAGTGGAGGCTTCTACACCAATGTATAGGGTCTGAGGTATTATGTACTATTCTGACGCATTACACTGCTTATGACTGGGTTGGATCGGGGTTTGTACAACTCTTTGGAGACGCTATGAGGAAATCTTGGGAAACTCCGAATAGTACGGGAACAACATTTTCACTTAATCCTGCTATGTATAAAGGGTACCATATTGTACGTTATCTGAGACCAATACCAAGTTCCAAGAATATGCTACTATCTCTAATATTTAAAGAGGTCTATAGCAGAAATCCTAAGAAGTTCCCACGAAAGCTCAAAGGCTTTTCTGCTCTTGCGTCTAAGATTGTCAAGAATCATAAATGTTGTGATTACTTCTCAATATTTAACAATATTTGCACTGACTGTCGATTGGTACCAAGTGATAATCTGTCTAAAGCAGTATCTAAAGACAAAGTAATGCAGTTCATTACGGTGGTTATTGGTAAGTTATTTCCTCTAGAAGCTTTTGGAAACCAAAAGAACAAAAGCAAATTGCTCAGGCAGTTTGCTAGAATTGTAAAAGGAGAAAAGAATTCAAAGATTGATATCGGGGATTGCATGTCAGGAATCAGTGTGACCTCTATTAAATGGCTTGGAAAGACATATGAAGGAAAGATCAACAAACAGGATATGATTAAAAGGGGAAAGCTTCTCCGTCAGTTTGTTGAGTGGCTCTTTTGTGAATTTGTAGTGAAGCTTTTGGGTTCATTCTTTCATATAACACACTTGTCCTCAGATAAGGAGGTTTATTTTTTCAGGCATTCGACTTGGAAGGGACTTTCAGAACCCTTCACAAAGCTTTATATAAGTCAGAACTTGGAAGAAGTTAAGCTTCACTGCCTTTCGAAGTCGCCGTCGCTTCCATTCCTTCGTTCGGTGCTTAGAGTCATGCCAAAGAAGAATCAAGATTTTCGAGCTATCAGCGTTCCCAATAAGGGCTATAGCCCTAATCAAACTCATTCTTACTTTAGCCATCTTCACAAGGAGATTCGACCTTCAAAGTCCATTCTCAACCAGATCAGACTTAATGAGAAATCTACCTTTCCAAAACTTGCATCGGTTTCCCAGATTCCAACCAAGATCGCATTATTTAAGCAACATCTCAACAAAACGTATGGTAAAGCTCCCAATCTTTTCTTCCTGAAGTTTGATGCTCGATCATGTTATGACACACTCCCGCAATCAAAAATCATCCAGATCATTTTAGAAATGGTGGATCCGGATGAACTCTATTATTGTTCTGAACAGTTAGATCTTGAGCTTGGTTCCTTCAAACCAAGATTTGCAATTCATGTCGGTACATTAACTCAAAACACCAGCTACAAATATTTTAAGAGAAAGCCTTCAGTACTTGCTGGCCCAATAAAACACTACGTTTTAAAAGGCCGGGAGATCATTGATGTTTGCCGAGCACAACTTAAGAGTACAGTTACAAAGACTCATAACAAAAATTTCATACGAACTAAGGGTGTATTTCAAGGAATGCACATGTCAAGTTTATTTTGTGACCTGGTCTATGACTCCCTGGTCCAGAAAGAGTTCGGTTTTTTAGCGAACTCTCATAGCTTGGTGCTTCGAGTTGCAGATGATTTTCTCATAATATCGAGTGAGGCTAGTCTACTAGTAAAGATGAAAAAGCTTGCTAGTAATGGATTTCCTGCATATGGTGTGACCATTAACAAACTTAAGACGGCTGTAAACTTTGGCTCCCAGAATCTAAGCGAAGAATTGAAGGGAGCTATTACTTTCTGTGGCTACGATATTGACATTGATACCCTTGATGTCGTAAAGAAATATGACAAAAATCTAGTATTCATACCGTATGTGAAGGCACACCGTTCTGCGCTCAGCCGTATGTTTGGTATCTTTAAAATAAGAATTCGCCAGAATACGTTGGATACTGGCCTGATTTCACCCAACTGTATCCTTGAGCAACTCACCCTCTTGACGTCGAACGTGGCCCTATCTTACTTTAATACTGTGAAACGTATACAGGTAGATGTTAAATCTTTTTCCAAATTCATACAAGATATAACATCCGAGGCACTGCACCTGAAAGGGCCTCATAGAACTGACCAAAAACTGAGAAATCAAATAAGACTTGTTATTATTGTGAGGTTCCTCCAACAATTACAAAAGAAACGGGATAAATTCAAAGACTGCATTCAATATTTAGAGAAACAGAAGTACATTTTTATGTAATATTTGTACTTGCTTCCCTATATTTCGTCGTATAGCTAGAACATTGGAGGGAAAGCGCTTCGTAGGTTCTGCTCGTCTTTCATGCGACGAATTCTTTCGACCTCTTCGATACCGCCACTTTTCTTTAACCTATTTTCCTCAACAAATCCTTCAAGCTCCTCCTCGAAACCATTAGACATAGCCAAGAGTCTCTCTCTTTCTCTTAGTTTTTCTGCCTTCTCGATAGCCTCTACACGGCTATCATGGTTTGGAGTCAAAGCAGCCACTTCAGAAAGAAGAGCATCTCTTAAATTTGGAAGGGCTCCGGGCTCAACCAAAGGAAGATTCTTAGTTCTTGTGCGTGGGTTCCTTGTCTGCTCCTCACAACATTGTTGGACTAGATCGAATGTCTCAGTTGCCTTCTCTAAGTCTTCTCTCAAATCGAATGCGAGATCCTCTTGAAGTGTCAAGAATTGCTGCTCTTGACACACTGTATCAAGCTCGGCCTCCCAAATCTTTTTCCAATGTGGTTTCTCTGTTTCAATATACTTCACCATAGTTTCGAGATCCTCCTGTGCCCCAATAAGTTGTTTGGAAACGTAATCGAGCTGTTTCTCAGATGGACGAGCACCTCTTTGTGCGACATCTTTACGCAGGGCTTCAATAAGATCTTGCAGATCGTCAAATTTAGTGAGAAGACCATCTGAGTCTTTAGATAACTTTTGGTGAGATTCTTCAACATATGTCCGCATCGATGACTTGGAAGCATCTAGAGAGAGCGATTTGAAGTCCCTGACCTTCTGCAGCACCTTCTCAATGGATTCCTTGAATGAAACCTTATTCTGATTACTGACTTGTTTAATAACAGAGATTTCATGCTTTATATCCAGAATATCTGAGACATCTTTGAATAAAGTTCGTGATATTTGTTTTACTGGAGCCGCACCGAAGTCATTGGATGATTTTGTTGTACTATTCGAAGGAAAGCCAGAGACGTTCTCAGAAGAACGGAGATTCTCAATCAATGCTTGTAGCTTCTCGATAACGCCACTATTCGACTGGTCAACATAATCCTTGGTATCTTGGAAGAAATCCTCTTGTTGGCTTTTGAGTTTATCTTTTAAGTCTTCCATATTCTTATGTAATGCTTCCAAGACATCTTCATTCTTGTTGACATTAAGGGAAATCACCGAGTCTTCTTTCACATCCGAGAACATGGTCTCTTCTAGCTCATATGAGACACCGCTAGAATTATCTTGAATGTAGATATCAGGGAACTGACCAGCTCCTGGTGAGTATGTAAACTTCTCCACAAATAAAAGTCTCAAAGCTGTGAATGTGACTGGAGTTGTCAGTATGCACTTCTTTACCCTCTCACCAATCTTCAAAAAGACACTTAAGGTCCCAGTAGATGCGTCGACATGCTCCATATTCGAGTTTGGAATCCGATTTAATAAAGGGCTACTTTGACGGACGCTCGCCCGGCCTTGTTCAAGAATTGTTTGGGTAGAAAGGTCAAGTTCTCTCGGGGAGTAATTGGCCAGTTTTGCATACTGGTACGCAGAGAATCTCCTAGATGCCCGACGTTGCAGCGAGTCTCCCTTCTGCAATTGAGCAAGAGCGGTGGAAGTACGCTTTGAGGACTCAAACTGTTGGCGGGTTGGGGATGCTTGAATCGAAGGTAGAGGCTTCTGGGACAGTCTCTTAACTGAGTTGGACGATTGAATTGATGTATCTGGTGTACTGCTTCTTGAATGGCCTGAATTGGCACTTGTTCTTTTGGTGATTTCATCTGATGCAGCAGATCGTGCAGACTCTTTGGATTTGTTTGCCTTAATAGTACGAGCCATGGCCTGCTTTGTCTTTAGATTCTGTAACAGGGTTACCACAATCTCTCTAATACTGGGTAAGAACCTATCAAGGCTTTCTTGCGATGGAGCTTCGCAAAGTGCTTCCTCTAGAACAACTCGGAGTGAGTGTGGGACATCACCCAAGTCACTCACATCAACGCCAGAATTGGAGAACGCACGGCAGGCCACCTTGAACTCATTCCCGAGTTGCACATACGCATCTGATATATCGGTTTCAGTAGCAGCAAGCTTGGCCCATTGTGTAAGAGACTCCAGTAAGTGCTTCGTGGCAACTAGCAGCCGCGTAACACTGGATTCGATGGTGCTCATCTGATTTGTTGTTAGGATTGTTCCCTACGTGTCGTGTCGGGGAAAAAGATTGGTACGAAGACGACCCATTGCTCCTAACTTACAGAGTGCCTCTTTGTAGGAGACTGTGATGACATTTCTTCCTTGTGTTGGTCCACCACAGATGTACTGTCTTGGAATAGGATAACGCTAAAGGATCTGGTTTCATTGTGGCCCACTGATTCTGATCTCACTTTGTTATGATTATATAAGCAACACCCGCACACCACAGTGCTTTGTTTACTTTTCAACCACGCGTCAGTCATAGAAGACTATCACTGAGCACTTTAATAGGAACAGCAGCTTCATATATTCAGGAGGGAGCTCCAAAGCATGGATGTACACAGTGATTCTGCTGTATCAGACTCTGAGGAGGACGAAGGCGTTGGCATTTCTCTATCACCTGGCCGGGTTCTCGCGCTTCTTCGAAGCAGACCTGACGCCTTCGTGAAGAGGACAGGTGCTCTCAGTCCTAGCATGTCTGAGGTTATCGAGAGAACTAGGACACAAGTTCAGTCGGAAAATGTATTTTCAGACTTGTTTGATGATGAAAGTGAGACTGCAAAAACGCGCCCACAGTACCCAAAACTAGCTACTCCACATCATGTTTCTCCATCTTCATCGTCTCTTGGTTTTCCCAGGCAGTCCGCTATTGAAGACCCTGAGACCTCATATTCAATTGGAGGTCAAAGGAAAAGGAAGAGATCTTTTTTTCAGCAACATATATATACCATTGATCTTGTTGGATATATGTTGAAGTTGAGTAGAGAGGAGGCCACTGAGCTTGTAAAGTCACAACCCATCTTGATTGAGAAATTCCACAATGGTACTCTCCGGAGCTATCTCAGTAGGAAGAGCCTGTCTAAAAATAAGACAATCAATGATGCTATTGAAAGAAATTCTTCTCCTCTTCAACATACGGATATAAATAGTGACTTAAACAGTTCTCAACAACAAGATACAGCCTCTATTGAGGAGGTTCCTAGTGATGATGACTCGTACACAGATGATTCTTCTTCCTCCTTTGACAGATCTGAATCGGGATCTGAGAAAGAAGACGATTATGCTCTTACTTTTCGTGGCAAGACGTACAGGAATATCGAGGAACTCTCCAGGATCTCCAGGCTTCCCAAATCATTCTTCTCAATGCAAGCTAATGGTTTCCAGAGAAGCAAAATTTTACTGAGTTCGTCAAAAAGAGAACAAGCTGTTGAAAATAGGATTGGTGTCGCAAGAAAAAAGTTGGCTTTAGCGAACTTTTCTACTCCTCTCAGTTCAATTAGTGAAGATCCCCAATTGGATACTGTATTCACAACTGGAGAAGACTCACAAGAAACTGACAGTGAACGGGTTTCAAATGATTTGGAAGATCATGATCTTTTACAACCTTCCACACTGAAACCCAATCAACTACAAAGCTCTTTGGGGGATACAGAGTTGTTTCCTGTTTCTTCTTCGAAAAGCCAGACTTTTTACCAAGTTCCCCATACCAATTACACTTACGATGAGTCTTTCGAAGAACCAATTGAAGATTATGGGTCTGATTTCTCTTCCATGCTCATGACAAAACAACGAAAGAAGCGAAATACTAGTGACAACGTAAAAGATACGTCAATTATTAATTCTAGGTATTGCATAAAGGATACTTCAGTCATATCTTTTAAGAAGCCTAGAAAATTTCAGAGAAGGCACTCAGACGTGAAGCCAAGATCATTATCGGGTTCCGTACAGCTGAATAACAGAGGTCACTATTTACGTAACAAAGTTACGAAAAGTCAGGTCAATCTCTCAACATATAAGGGGTTGGGGGGTAAAATCGTGGAAATAACTGATGAGAAATCTAGGCAATTCTCTCGAGGTCATAGCCTTGTTAGATCAAATGCCACCAGAAACTTTGCTCCTACGGATGAAACGAAGTCTAAAAAACCGTCAAAAACGAGCAGGAATTTATTGGTTCAACCAGATTTAAGCTATCTTCTACCAAGAAAAGCACAGATGTCCACAGTAATCTACGAGACGCTGGGCCATCAATACGCTATTATACCCAAAAAAACTGTATTAATAGGCCGAAAACTTAGCGATATTGACGACTCACCTGATTTCTATCACCAAAACAACGAGCAACTTCATTTTGAAAATATATTTGTCACTTCCTATGCCTTTAAATGTTTGTTTAGAGGTGAGAGAATTGAAACTAGAAATGACTACAAAATCGCCTTAGGCCGAAAGACACTAGTTTTTTCCAGACTGCTTGAAAATACTGAAGAAAATCTAAAAATGTTCTTCGAATATTTGAGTGATATTGATTCCATAAAAAGTGTGCCGGACGCTATACTTCTCAGATCTTTTCATCTAGTTCTTGAGTTTTGCTCCTCTCTCACGGTCGACGAAGCCAACTTTCTTACAACTATTCTTGATAGATTTAAAATCAAGCTGGAGTCTTCAATAAGAAGCAAAGGAAGAATGATTGATCTTGAATTCTACTATCTCAGCTTATGCTACATTCTCTACTATTGTTGCTCTAAAGTGTTCCAGACTAATCATCTGTCATTGATGGATTTTGAACTGAAAGCTAATGAAGTTTTATTATCATTTTTTGAATTTGCCACTTATGTCGATGGGGTATCCTTAAGGAGGAAATTGAAGTCGTTTGGCTTATTTTCTGAGGCCATTTCTATGTTATTCGTTGTCCATCAGGATTTAACGTGGAATGCCGTTAAAAGAGTTGGAGTAAACGATTTAGAGCTCTTTAAAGAGCTCTGTGCAATGTACGGTTCAAATATTGAGCACTGGGATGTTGTTCGGAGAATCGTATCCGATCATGATACCACAGGTTCCTTTGATAAATTGAAAAAAGACTTTGGTATTATCTATGACTTTGTCTTTCAGCTTTGCTGGCACATTGATGATAAAACATTACTTTTGATGTATGAGATCATAAAGAGTAACAGATTTAGGAACTTTATTGGTGAGACAAGTAATCCTGTGATAATATCTGAGCACGGAATTGACTCAAGTTCGATGGTCAACAAGTATATCCATTTATTGCTATCATATGGTCAGAATGGCCAATTTTCTAGGAGATTCTTGGAGAAGATCACCCCTGTCTCGAAAGCATCTCCAGATTTAGAAACATTTTGCAACAGAGTCAATATTTTATTTGGCCTGTTAATGGCCACTCACAAAAGTATAGATATGAGGTTTTCTGATCTCCTTTCCGATTGTGATTTCAGCTCAGATGCAATAATAAAGAATTCGTTGCATGCATTTGGCGTCTTGGTGAGGTTGAATAATTCTTTTAACTTGGTTACAAAGATGCCATTTCTGGAGATGATGATTGAGAAATTGGTTTCAAAGGATTTCTTCGTTGAATCTTGGGCGAGATTCATTGAGCGTGTCAGCTTTGCCAGTCTACTACTCACAACTCAAAAAAACCTTCTAAGAATAATTTCCCTCTTTACTTATCAGAAGTTATTCTTTCAAGCAAATATTGGTATTATTCGCAGATTTGTTGCAAGTGTGGATGATAATGAGACACTTTTATTTTTGAAAGAAATTTTCGATGGGCTCAACCCTTCTATATATCCAGATATTTGGTGTTTCATATTTGGTAAGCTAGTAAGACATGGACTGGATAATTGGGGGCGACTAATTCACATGAACAATTTTGCTGATGAACCACGGATATATGCTTTCATACTTCAGACATCAGGGGTACAGATCTATACTCTTGAACGTGACCGATTCGTTTTATCTCTAGTAAGCCACCTGGTTCAGAGAAAGTACACCAGTAGCCTCAACACATATATAAGAGAAGTTTCCAAAGTTGACCCCAATTTACTGAGTTGTAAGAGTGTCCTTGTTCAAACACAAAGACTACAGATCACTATTAACCTAATCTACAACTTGCTGAAAAATGATTCTGAACGGGTGAGATCAAGATTTTTGGCTGTCATTGTGTGTTTAGTGAAGAGAGAGTACGATGAGGCTTTGAAGAAGAGTGACCCCCACTACCAATTGTTCGCAAAAAAAGTCGTTGAGTTTATCAACATGTATGGTTATGAGTGTGTTTATACTTCCAAAGCTTTTGAACAACTTTGCTTAAGCTTTAACTTGAGAAAGAAAGCTGCTGTTGATGATTCCCGAAACATTTTGAATTTACATGGGGATATTCAAAAGAGCCTTAGTCTCATTGAGGAAAAACTCATTGGAAGCTTCAAGAACAACTATGATTTTGCAAGTGCTATAGCTGGTGTCATCTTGAATGACAATGTGAGAATCGTTGATTCCACCAACAATTTAGAAGGCTCTAAGGTATACCCATTATGCTGTTCATTGTCGATACACGTTGAACTACTTGCACTCTCTCCGTCATGCTGGATTTTACTTTCTGAGCTTACCAAGGCTTTAGCGATGATAATATCTCAAGACCGAAATCTTTCCAAATGTGACTTTTTCTGCTTATTCAAGACCATCAAGTTATTTCCCTCGTGCTTAAGATACAGGAAATCTCGGTACGAAGTGTTTGAAGTTTTGACTTTGAAGAATTTTTATGAAGTTCTCAATTTGATGTATCATTTACTGTGTGGAACAAATGAGATGAAGTACTTCATTGACATATCGATGCCACTGACTTCATCTGAAATTACTGACGATATTATATCCCCGATTGAGGAACCGAATTTCTTAATCAATGCGCCCGCATTCATGAAGGATATGATCATGAATGCGAATCTGACCGGATATGACAGGCTACCACATTTTGAGAGTGTCCAGAAACAATTAAAGATCTTACTGAAGGAGTTTGTGTCATTGTTTGAGCCACTAGAATCAGACTGTAATGGTAACTTCACGTCCATTTAATGATATTTTGCATTTACCCCTTATTAATGATTTACGTATAAGCTAATCTGTAGATATTGGTATATATGTAGGTAACTTCATCATGCCAAATAATGATAAAAATTTCTCTGTTCCTCATCTCTTTGAAGATACTCTCTCTCTAAAAGAGCATCAATTCTCTTTTTAATAAGCTGCGGTGAAGGATTAAATCTCGTAATTTGCTTTACTGTCTCTGAAACAAGTTCATTGTGCGTCATTGTTTTCCTTGTTTTCATGATTCTCACTATCGCAGCATCGAGCTCAAATTTACGGTCTTCATCAACTTTCTCAATAGTTTTCGTTCTCTCTGAATCGGATTCTACCTTATTTGCAACAGTGAGAACCTTTACCCTAGTCATAGGTGCTGTGAAAGAAAAGTTAAAGACAAAAACATCGTCCTGGTTTATCTCCTTGGACATTGGCTTTTTTGTCAAAATCCTAGTGCGCGGTGCAACAGCTATGGACTGTAAGCTTCTTACCAAATCTGCTTTAGGAATCTTTGTGAGCATCTCAATCTGCTGGAAGGTAAGTTCGTCATGCTCTTCAAATAAAAGAACGACCAGTCCACAATAGAGGGACATATTCAGCTCATGGACTTTCTTCTCAAACTTAATTCTGATGTCAACTGAACCAAAGTTGTAGGCCCAACTCAAATTTCTTCCACTGTGAATATCCAAATAGTACTGTGCAAATGATCTCTGAATTTCTTCAAATTGAGGGGCAAGAATTACCTCTTGACTATTTGTTGGTGGTTGTATAGGCCAAAATGTTCTGGTAAGGACGTTAACGTCGAAATTCTTGTGATTAAACTTCTTGGAAACTTCCTTGGACATGTTGATATCTCTGAACATGCCTTCTAGTTTAGATGTAAAAGACGCACCAATTTCATTCTTCAGCTTGGAAATAAAAGCTCTTTCTAGGTCGCTTGTTGATTTTAAAAGTCTCTTTGCAAGATGATTCTTATAGTACTTTTCAAAAACGTCTTTATCCTTGATGAATCTGAAAATTGCAATAGATTTGTTTATGGAGGTCTCAATTTCTTCTTCAGACTTGTCGCCAGACTTCTTCACTATCTCATCAATAAACAAGGATAAAAATTCAGATAGCTTTGGATTTTTGTTTAAGAATTCCACGAATCCGTTATCGATTGTCCTCTGAATGCCCACATCATTTCCTAGACTCCTTAATATCAGATCAT
Source organism: Petasospora xishuangbannaensis (assembly GCA_030585085.1). Classification (NCBI taxonomy): domain Eukaryota; kingdom Fungi; phylum Ascomycota; class Saccharomycetes; order Phaffomycetales; family Wickerhamomycetaceae; genus Petasospora; species Petasospora xishuangbannaensis. The sequence goes on along the minus strand of JAJMBV010000030.1, from coordinate 12,706 downwards.
ACTTGTCTTTCAATACCATAACCTTATCTATCCAAGTAATAGCTTGTGCTGATGCCTTTTTTCCTGAGCTTTGGCCTTTCCCTTTCCCCCTTCCTGCAGGTGCCTGGTTCGGTAATGGTTCGGTTGTCATTATTTGCTGTTGTTCAAGCGCCGTACCTTCCTCGAGAATAATCTCTCGTAGCTGAGAGTTAAACCCATCAAAGTAATCGACTCTTGAAAGGAGTTTGTATAATAAAGACAGCTCATCAAATTTGTTTTCTAGAATCCAGTGCTTGAGGCCCTCATTTGGGAATCTCATCACCTTATCGATCTTGGAAGAAATCAGTACCTTGTCCACTAAAGTCATCAGTTTTTCGTAAGTACCTTGCGGAACGTAAAGAATGCACTTATCCTGTTCATTCTTAAGCAGTTCGTCGACTTTTTTCAAGTATGTTGTTCCGTGGTTGGATTCCAATATCTCATTGCTGATCTTATCATAGTATGTCAACGTCTTATCCATGTAGTATGGTTCAAAGTACTTAAGATAGTAGTTCTCACCCGTCTCCAAATTCTTCTCATCTTCTAGCAAGGACTCAAACATTGTTATAACGTTTTTCACTAGAAAGACATCGACAATAAGGCCATTTCTGTTATCTGTTATCTCTTGGACAAGGTATTCATTGAGCGTGTTGCCGATATGGAGATTATCGTACTTGACAATGTTGTCACGGAAGAGGTTAAGCCCAACATCGTAAATAAGGGGTAGATGATTTTCCTTCGCGTATACACGATCAAGATACATGAGCACATCACTGATCATTCTCATAGAAAGAAGATGGTCGGACCATTGGACCGAAACATCTTTAAGAAGAGCACGTCTGTCACTCTCACTATCAACTGTGCGAGTAAGTTGATCCTTAACATTAAGCAAATGAACGCCAACTAGTCGATTGACAGAATCGTACAGCTGTTTTCCATGCTTCCTCAGAACCAGGTTGTACGACTTTCGGTAAAGTTCCTCGAATGAAAGCTTAGAGGCATTCTTGTTCTGAATCTCCTTTATGGCTTCCGAGAGAACCACCCAAGATTTCTCAAAGTCCACCTCGTTGGACAGATTCTTCTTTGGTGCCCTTATCTTACTCTTTCTGACGTTATTAGATAGCATCGCTTATCTTTAGAAAGAATGGCACCACAGTACACTGCGATTTTGCGGTGATGTTTTCTGTATTATACCGCATTAATACATCTCGAGAGATCGGTGATTTGATGGTGTTCGGGTGTTATCGATTGGTTAGGTAATATGATCGCGAAAACTTCAACCAAGGCGAGGTTCTTCGACACCGGGTTAAAGCCTCAGCCAGAACCTCCTCAGAACATATAAACAACGGTGAAAAAGCCTTTATTACCGTCTTTTCCAGATCACACCAATGTCATCTGAGATTCTGGATGTTCTTAACATTCAGGAGCGGGAGCATCCATCTAAAAAGAAACAAAAAGTGGAGCAGCCACGGGCAAAGCCCTTGACTGGTATTAATAGAGAGCTTTACCAACTTCTTGGACAGAACACGCCACCAGTAGCCGTCAGGAATCAACAGAAATTCAAGGACCGTCTGAACTCGCTTGATAAGCCATCTAATTGGACTTGGGCCTCATTCAAGAACCATGCACGAGCTGACAGTCTCAGACTACATCACTGGGTCAAGGGTTCTAAAGAGGTTGTCGAAGCATCAGACCTTCCTTACAAGTTTGAGAAGTACAACATTGAGCTTAACATTCCGGATTTCACTGAGGAGGAGTACCGAAAGTTCATTGCGGAGGATGATCACTTTGAAGAGATGGATGTTGACGAGCAAGAAGAGCTTAAAGAGAAGAGCATGACGAAGGAAGACGCAAACGTTGAAACTGCTCCTAAAGACTCTGCAATTCCAGAGGTTAAGGATCCTGGTGACAACTCCAGAGAAACAAAAGAGGAAAACAATCAAACGGCAGCGACTGTGCCCTTGAAACAAGAGCCCTGGGACTATGAGGAAACAAGATATCTTTTTGATCTAGCCAAGGCCTTTGACCTGAGATGGATCGTGATTAACGACCGCTACAACTTCCTTGAAAGGCATCGCACGACGGAGGAGCTACAGGAAAGATTCTACAGTGTATGCCAAAGGGTTTTGATTTACGAAAATGAGAAAGATGAAACTTCTCAAAACACAAACTTGATCTCCAATTTGAACTTCAGTAAGAAAAAGGAAGTTGACAGAAAGGCTTATCTTAACAGGTTGCTTGATAGAACTCCAGCAGAAATTTCTGAAGAAGAATCGCTTTTGATTGAGGCTAAGAAGTTCGAGGCATCTGCGAAGAAGACGATGTCAGAGAGAGCACAATTGCTGCAACTACTGGATTCTCCTCATGCCACCGGTCCAATCAGTCAATATTTGACCTCACAGGGCCTAACACAACTCTACAATCAACTGATGACTGAGAAACGTAAACGTAGGGTAGACTCTCCTGCTCCAGAGAACCCACTGACAGCTTTGAATGAGAAATTGAAACAACAAGCCATCGCAAGACAGAAACAACTACAACAGGAGAAATTGGAACAACAGAAGAAAAAGAAGGAGAATCCAATCTCAGCACTGCTATCCAAAAATCTTACTCCAAGAGAGGAAGAAGCTTTCGGCTTGAGAGTTCACGAAGAGCGTATCACTTCAGGTGTGTATGCGAGATCCACAAAAGTGTCTGCTTATAAACCTGGTGTTCAACAGCGTATTTCTGGCATCTTAAACGAGCTTGGCCTTGGTACGAAGCCTGTAATGATTACACATGATGTTGTAGCAAAACAAGATGAGCTACATAAGGGTATCAATACACTTCTTGAGTTGAAGAGACAGGTAGACAAACTGGAGGCCGAATCAAAGATTGTTAGATAAAGGCTGTGATAATGTAATGAATGATATGAGCTGTATCCGAAAGGGTAGATTTTGGAAAATTGTTAAATATAGATTTACTTAAAAGCGTATAAAGCATATAAAGCGAACGGTATCCTTTTTTGTGGTTCTATTTACAGAAACATAACAAATCGTCCCCATATAGAGGCGGGGACGATCATCCTTTTCCCAATTCGCCTGGGGGCGATTAATGCTGTTTCGAGGCCTTAACTCTTCTGATATACCACATGTAAGCTCTCTCATGAACTGGCAAAGCAAATGGCGAAATAACCTCTGATTTTCCTGGAAGAGCAACAGGGTCCCTTATGTAGACGGCGTGGCAAGTCTCAAAGGAAATCTCAATGTGTGATGGCAAAATGGCGAAAGGAGCTATGAATGGACGTATTTTCCAAGGAGTGAAGTATGGTCTGTTCTTGTCCTGACGTCCAAAGATACCTTTCTGCCAAGGCAATGAAACCTTGGCGGTAGATTCGTCTTCAAGAATTGCAGTCTTGTCCAAACGAGGGTGGAATTGCAGCCTGTTCACCCATTCTGGGTCATATGGAATATCTGTAGAATTTTTATCCAGCTTCTTGGCTGTGGCATTCTTTCTGAGATCCTCCCAATGTATAGATTGGATCGACGAAATGAGCTGCTTTGCCTCGCTAAAGAGTTTCTTCTCGATTTCTGCGCGCGTGGTTTGGGCGTCTTTCGCAAGAGTCTCGGCAGCGAGGTCAGCGAGTTGAGTCTCAGTTTTAGTCTTCAAGGTCTCGATCGAAAACTCAGGTGAGCTTGTTACCTTCTGATAAAGCTTAATTGCCTTCTCCGCTGCTTCCTGGGAGAGTAAAGACGTAAAACTAGTAGTTGAAGGTGTTTCGTGTTTGAGACCGAGCTGCAATACTAGTGTCAAAACATGGGATTTTGTGAAATCTTTCTGGTCCTTAAGCATCTTCTTCTCAAGTTTCTCGTTAAAGCTCTTGATTCGCTGATCAATAGCCTCCTGCTCAAAATCGTCGAGTTGCTTTCCTGATCCCTTCTTAGCTTTCTGGGCATCCCACACAGCCTTCGGATTAGCTTTGGCCTTGCTGACGTATTCGTTCCATTTGGCAATCTGCATGCTGTCCACTTTCAAAGCTTGCTTGACCGAAGGTTTCGTAGCACCAAGAGCTTGTAGCACTTTCTCAGGCTTGACGTGGAATATGTCGCCTTCTTGAAGTGCGTAACCCGGCTGGCGAATGCGGATTCCATTCACCTGGACATAGCCGTGAATAATGAACTGGCGGGCCTGTCTTACAGACGAGGCAAACATTGCCCTGAATAATGCAAAGTCGAGTCTTCTCTCAAGAACTGCGTAGGTCTGTAACGGCACTGGTGTTGTAACGTTGTTCTCACCACGGAGTGACGCATCCAAGTGCGCGACAGACTCCAGCTTCTGTGAGAAGTTCGTCTGGAAACGGTTCTCTGTAAGATGTTCACCGTGGTACGCCCTTGTCTCCTGCTTGGCTGTCCATTTCTGCTGGTAAAGATTCTTGCCCTGGAAACTCACGCGGCCCTTTTTGTAGAGGTTGAAGAGATTGTACTTGTTCCACGAGGCACGCACTCGACCACGCGCAAGCGAATTCAGCAATGTCGCCTTTCTGGGCATTGAGAACGGTGATTTGACGCTTTGCCAACTCTTAATGCTCTTGAATGCTCTCTATACGGCTAATGGAAATCGCCCAAGAAAAAGCCGTCCAGAAACTAATAGTCTTTCTCAACGGAGTCTTTCTACTATGGTCTTCTTCCTCGACGTTGGCGCCCGCATTGAAATTTTTCAGTGCGGTGTCCGGGTGTTAATCCTCGGCCTCTTCTTCAACAAAGAGTTAGTGAGTGGAAGTGAAGGCGACTGTCCATAACTCCAAAACCAGTGCTTTTGAGGTTTCACTATAGATAATGAGAGAATGGACAACTCTGGAGGAGATTAGGCTGTTCAGAGCGATCTGCCAGCACAAGCCAGCGGGTGGGTTTGGAAATGAACTGCGTGTGACATGTTACAGCGCTAACAACAAACAACAGGGCCGAAGAAACACTTTGCAATGATGTCAATTCTCAAGATGATCAATACAGGAGTGAAAGATAATGATCTTATTCTTAGTTCAAACGACGTGTGGGAGAAACTTGCTTCGTTGTACGATCTTTCCGGGCTTGATGCGCTAGAAGATGAAGAGTCGTCGGGCTCTGAGTCCATGGAAGTCCCAACACGCAGGTCTACAAGGCAAGCAATGAAGAACAAACCCAAGGACTTTCGTCCACCGTTGCATGTTGTTGGTGATTTAATGGAGCGGCGTTCGAAAAATCCTGACTCTGAGAGTGGAAATGCAGCAAGGCCGTCATCTGTCAAGGATGACGCCGACGAGAAGAAATCCAAGGAAGATGATGCCACACAAGACGAAGATGAGCCAGATGGGGAGGCAGAAGATGTAAATGAACAGCGTACGCCGAGACAGGCTACTTATAAGAAAAGAAGGATGAAGAAGGAAGAGCCACAGAGAAGGCTCCCGACAAGGAGAGCAAGAAACGCAGAGAAGACGGAGGATATTGACCAGAAGTCAAATGCTGAAGATGATGATAATAACGATGGCGAAGGTGAAGATGTTGAAGAAGATGGTGAAGAAGATGGTGAAGAAGATGGTGAAGAAGATGGTGAAGAAGATGGTGCAGAAGATGGTGCAGAAGATGGTGTAGAAGATGGTGCAGAAGATGATGAGGGAGATGGTGATGGAGAAGCCGATGAAGCTGATGAAGCTGATGAAGCTGATGGGGTTGACATCGAGGAAATTGAGGAGGAAGAAGAGGAGGAGGAAGAGGAGGAGGAGGATGACGGTGAAGATGGGACAGAGGATGGAGAAGACGAACAGGAAGATGAAGGGGAAGAAAATGACGAAGAAGAGGAAGAAGTAAAACCAAGAAGAACCCGTGGAAAAGCAGAAACAATCTCAAAGAAAGAAGTCCTGAAGAGAAAAAGAAGGGCATCTACAACTACAGACAACAATTCCCCGAAGAGAAGGGTGAGAACACGCGCAAGAGAGGTTGACACAGAGGATGAAAAGCTCAAGAAGGGTACTTTAACTCGTGGAAAGGGGAAGAACGGCGACTCGGCTCGGGGAAAAGTGGTTGCCAACAGAGGTAGCACAAGAACGAAGCCTCGGGGAAAGGTCGTCGCTGCTTCTCCAGACCCAGGTACTACCTCTCGAACTAGATCAAAGGCACAGCCTGTTAAAAGGAGTCGTGTGTCACGTCGTTGAGAGCCTTTTTTGCGTTTTTACGTTTATAATGAATTCGAACCAAACCGATACTACCGGAGTTGTAGGCTACGATTGTAAAACAAGATAAGGAACAGTGACTTAAATTGACACAAATTAAGGCTGTAACAACACAATGATACCAGTCTCTATCAGGATATGGTCAGTTAATCTTCAACAACTCAACGTCAAAGATCAAGGTGGCATTTGGTGGAATTAGGCCAGGGAAACCTCTGTCTCCGTACGCCTTGTGGCCAGGAATCGTGAGCACAGCTTTCTCACCAATAGACAACTGTGGAATACCTTCATCCCAGCCCTTGATGACTTGTCCAACACCAATGACACACTGGAAAGGAGATCCACGGTCACGGGATGAGTCGAACTTTTTACCGTTCTCCAAAGTACCAGTATAATGGATTGTCACCCTGTCACCCTGCTTTGGATAGTTAATGCCATCACCTGGCGCAATTCTCTCGATCTTGAGTTCAGACATTCTAGAAAAAGTGGATGTGAAGTTTCTTATGAGAAGATAGTTTCTGTGCACCGATGTTCTCAGCAATGAATTTCGGATAGATAACATTGCGCACGTTTCATCAACAACTATTTGGTCCTTCATTGTAGAGATGAGGAGTTCGGCGTTCGCGTGCTCGGTGGCGTAGAAGTTAGAAGGGCCGGGTAGTACTCTTAACTACTGTTAATTGCCTAATAAGGATATTTCTGTTTTGGTTGGGTTTTGGAATGTTTTGAGCTTCAGATCATCCCTCTAAAAAAGGAAGACTGAATAACCGACTGATCTTTGAGCGGTTTCATGATTCTCAGAAGCACTTTTTCGCCAGCATTTGTTCATCTGAAGACGTCAATTGTATTACATTTATTGTGATGGAATCGTATCCTGGGCATTGGCTTGCGCACCTGGCACCTTTAGTGGTGATCCAGGGCCTTGATGCGGCATCATCGAGGGCTCTCCCCATAGAAAACGAGCACCTGTCAGAGAACCCATTGGTTTGTCAATCCGAACCACTATTCAGAAAAAGCCCATTGATTTCCGAGATGTCATTTGTTGAGGATGTAGTCAAGTTATGGCGGAAGTACCACATCGATGGCGTGATGTGGGACTCAGGTGCTACAAAAACGCAGGCACCTACTCATGCACATCGCTATCGATTCAAGCCTATTGGTATTTCCTATCGACTACCCAATAAGGTACCGGGAGAACTTTCGCCTCTGTCAATTTCTGTTGAGGGTTCACCAGTCTATGAAGATGGCGTCATCAGTGACCATTGGTTGCAAAAACACAGATCGATAGTCCCATCTCTGTTTGTAGCATTCTACGAGCTAGACACCGAGATCACCGACTCACAAGATATTGAGTGTACCGACACGGAGCTAGCGTCTGAAATCAACGTTCTTAAGGGCCAACTTGAGAAGAGAGGAGTCAGACTACTAGCTATTATTACTTCAGCCCGATCCGTTGCTCTTAACCCCGAGCTTGACGAGAGAATCAATGCGATAAGGAGCATGACAGGGATGAACAGCAGAAATGGAGTTCTATTTCTCCCGTCATCCACTCCAAAGGAAGTCAATAAATTCTCGTTGGAAGTTCTTCAGATTATTAAGGCTGCATCCACAGAATACTACTCAAACTTGGACAAAAAAATTCGAAGAAAGAGAGTCAAAGCTATCGGTTCTGTTCCCTCTAGCAATCTGGGTTTGAAAAGCCGTGCTGAGGCTAGATATTCGATCAAGCTAGGAGTAGTTAATGAGATCAAACAGCAGTATGATTATGCTGTCAAATCGTACGAAATCGGATATGAGAACCTCATAGAAATATTCAACACACTCGCTAGCACTGATAAGAATTGGTACCAATTCAGACTCCTTCTTGACATAACCCTCTTCCATATTGTCAGACTCTACTTCTATGCTGAACTCCCAAACGTTGCTTACAAGAAGTTTGATGTTCACATTCAGAGTGTAATATACTTCCTCAAACTACAGAAAATATCACCAGATTCGTACGCTGTAACTAACTGGTTATCTCTTCAATTCAAATGGCTTGCGCAACTCTCGGATCTCGCACCAGTATCCCTCGTACCATCGGACATTCCGTTCAAGCCTGAATACACGAATAAGGTATCACCACTTGTTCTTCTACACTCTGGTTACCTCTACCTCCAATCTGCAGATATCCTTCGTCGACAAGAAAAGTTTAAAAATGCAGGTCCTTCCTCTCCAGATAAGTATTCGTCATCAATTGGTGGTGGTGACTTTCAAGAGTCACTCATCAACTTACTCACATTTTCGAAGTTGGCGTTCCAGAAGAAAGACAATACTTTCAATAGAAGTATTGGCTATGTTAATTTCCAACTAGCTGAGGAGCATTTCAAGATGGGTAATTTCGAAAAAGCTTTTAAGCTCTACGAACAAGCTTCTGATACTTTGAAAGAAGAGGATTGGCATTATATACTGTGTGTCGTCCATTGCAAACTGTTTGTGTGTTGTGTTATGTTGAAGAAACACTACCCATCTGTACTTAATCTACTGGAACTTGGTCTTGTTCCACAACAACGGTTGAGTGCAGATGTCGAGAGAGTCAAAGAAATCACGAATATCCAAAAGGGAGAATACACCAAGTTCTTAGATGATCAGAATGAAGTAGTCATTAATGCACCTGTGGATGCGAGTTTTGATCTATTTCATTGTGAAGTGTTGTTCAAGGATGCTAAGGTTCCATTGACAAAAGGAAGTGAACTTCAGCTCAGAATAGAATCAAAGTTGAACGATGTTTTGAATATAGTTACATTAGATGATTTGTTACTGACATTTGAAGGTACCTTATATCCTGTTCTTATTAATCATGATAAAGACCTGGAAAGCAAATCTAAGTTCACTGTCAAGACCCTAAAATTTGATGAAAACAAAGAATATTGGGTTGGAAGTACAAATCTTTACTTTAAGCCTTACGAAGCTAAAGTTGTGAAGCTTCTTTTGCCGACAAAAAAGATTGGAAAGAATTCTCTATCGTCCATAGCAGGTATGATGAGATATCATGACTACTTCAAGGTTAACATCAGCATACCAATTCTTCTCAAGCCCCTGGAATATCGCCATATCTGGTTTAATGGCACTGGTATTGAAGACATTATTGCTACTTCTGAGCCAAATATTTGCGAGGTGATCCCGAGAGTTCCAGATATCAAAGTCACTATCGAAAATCTTCCAAAATTCGTTATGTTAAACGAAAAATTAGTCCTTCCGGTGAAGATTTACAACACTGACCACGAAACTGTAGATCTAAATGTGGGAGCTTCACTGGAGTATGGTGAATCTGAAACATCATGTGTCTGGGGTGATAACCATACAGACAGTCTTGACATAAAGTCTGTTGAGATAAACAAAGATATTTTGTCGTCTTTGATACTAGTCGCACCAGGAAAAATGGAGGATGATGTGAGCCATCAAGTAATATTGAAGATTAAGACTACCTTCATTGTCGATAGTGACGCTGATGTTCCTATACGGGACATCCAAGAGTTCGTATTACCGTTGCTTAACCCACTCAATGTCTCGTTAACTATTCTTCCAAGGCTTAAGGATAATGATCTCCCCGGTGTATTTGAGATTGAAGATGGTGACTCTGCGTTGCCAAAACCTTCCAGATTCTGGCTGATGAGAACAACGGTGGTAATGAGCTCTGAGCTTGATTTGGAGTTCGTTGGCGATGATCTGGAACTGAAAATTGAAAATCAAGGTATGGTATGTAAAGAAGATAAAGAGCTGAAGGAGGTCAAAATCCTGAGCAACAAGAACATTGAGTTGGATCACTATTTGGAGACTGTTATTGAGGATGGTCATACTTACAGAAGCATCTCTTTTGAGGCCCAGATCAGCATTAAGTGGAAAAGAAGTGGCTCACATGAGAATTACTTCATCCATGAACCATGGAAACTTAGCTTGCCTCTTCTTGATCCGCGTGTTCTTTTAGATGTCAGGCCAAGTGATGAGAACAATGACCTCAAGCTTGTATACAAGCTTGAGAACCCTACAACACGAGTGTTCTCCTTTTCTACAACGCTTATCGAGAACCAGAATTTCCAGGTCACAGGAACCAAATCTCTGAGTCAAGTATCTGTGCTACCTTGTACAAGACAGGAAGTTGTTCTACATGCTACTCCGCTTGCTTCCGGTTGGGTCCAGCTCCCGCAACTAAAAGTCTATGACTTGAACTATAGAGTCAATCTTCCGACTCTCCCTATCACAGACATGGCCCAAGCACATAAGCAAGAGGTATTTGTCAAGGTAGAAGGCCAATAGAAAAGATGGATACTATCTCCTAATTATAAGCCAGAAGAGATCAAATATGTTGAGCATTGGTCTAGTTGTTTTTCTTCTTCAGGCAAGAGCGAGTATACCCGATCGCGATATTCCGCTTTCAGGAAGTACATAGAAGTGTGGGGAAATGGTACAAACGCAAGCTATAAAAGGAACGAGCTCTGCCAGGTCGATTCATTAGTCTTTTGGCCTTTTAGCCACTTAATTCGTAATCGAATACTGGGTTTTATGGATCACCTACAACTAGGTTTTATTAATCCTTCGCTATAAGCACATTGAACTGAGCTTCCATGTCGTACAAACATATTCTTACCAGTGCACCCCTGCCCGGTGTGTTGTTAATCCAGTTGAACCGGCCAAAGGCCTTAAATTCTCTTTGTACAGAACTCGTACGTGAATTACTGGATGCTGTTAATAAGGCGGACAATGAGATTGAGAATTACGGTGCAGTGGTCATAACAGGCAACGAGCGCGCGTTTGCTGCTGGTGCTGACATCAAAGAGATGCAACATATTACATCCGAGGAAGCTACAAAGAAGAATTTCTTGGGAAATTGGTCAGACTTTACCAGGTTTAGCATACCGCTAATTGCTGCGGTTGAAGGGTTTGCCTTGGGTGGAGGATGTGAGCTGGCAATGTGTTGCGATATCGTCTATGCCTCCAAGAAAGCTATGTTTGGACAGCCGGAGATCAAATTGGGTGTGATCCCAGGCGGTGGGGGTACACAACGTCTTATCAGAGCTATTGGTAAGTCGAGAGCAATGGAATATAACCTGACTGGTGATCTCTTTAATGCTGAGCAAGCAGAAGCTTGGGGTCTGGTTTCCAAGACCTTTGAACCTGGAACTGTCCTGGAAAATGCCTTGAAGCTTGCGGGTAGATTTGCCGGTGGACCGAGGATCGCTACCAGAGTTTGCAAAAATACAGTGAACTTGGCTAATGAAAGTCATCTTAACACTGGCCTGAATTATGAAAGAGCCGCCTTTCATAGTTTGTTTGGCAACTCTGAGCAGCAGGAAGGAATGACCGCCTTCGTAGAAAAGAGAAAAGCTAAGTTCTCAAAATTATGAAATGGACTTCTAAGTATAATTGATTTTATATCCAACACAAATTCTTGTACCATCATCTCTTTACTCCATTTTTGTAGATTCGTGACTTCCTTTGAAGAATACATCCGAACATCTCTAGTTAACACCCGAACATCTCCTACGGTGATTTTTGAATAATCTTTACATCTAATAAATAGAATATTTTGTAGTATCGGTTTAACCGCGGATTTCGAACAACATAATCTTGGAGCCTTTTTTAAGTAATATTTAAAGTTGCATAAATGTCAGAATATCTAAGTATCAATGCTGTTTCTTTGTTTTCGCGATGAATTCTCTAAATTGAGTTTGCAATATTTGTATAGTCTATTCAATATTTCGATTTGAATTTGATATTAGCCTCAAAGTTAATTGAAAAATAGTTAAAAATAATTATAATCTAAAGTTTTTAGCAAAAAGCGATCTATGATGAAGTAGTACAAGTTAAAAAAGTATAGATCTTAGCAAGTTTGTGAGAAACGAGTTATTGAAATATTTGAAGTGATTAAGTAAGCAATTACTTAAGACGATACGAATAACTTGAGAAGTATTTGGACAAGCCATGAATTAAGATGAAACGAATGACTTGAGAAGTATTTGGATAACTCATGTATTAAGATGAAACGAATGACTTGAGAAGTATTCGAGATGAAACAGGATGGAAAGAATACTAAATAAAGAACTAGAACTAACAGACGAAGATGTGTTAGTTCTAGCACTTTATATAGTCTTATTCTTTAATCTGTTTCTGGCTGCTTTCTCTCAAGGTCAGTCTTTGATTTCCTAATATCATGCATCATACTCTTCTGACTTCGTATTACTTTGACTGCTTGACTGCTTGACTTCTTGACTCGCGAACGTTTCAATAACCATATTCCAATTACCTAATTCTTACAAAGTTTGTAAAGATACACTCCCAATGGTACTTGTGCACAGCTATATTCAGGACAATACCCTTAATGGAAGTTCTCTTTAATTGCAGAGTGTAAATTTATTAAGTGGCACTTATATGAAAATAAGCACGCTCTTTAACTACACATATAACATGCTTTACTCGAGTAGTTCTGGTTCTTTATATAGTACTCTCGTTTAGGTCTTTAAACGATTC